>JAVXUO010001317.1:47500-115443 GCA_033065855.1 Escallonia rubra
AGAGAGAAGAAGAGAGTGGGAGACGAGGGAAAGGAAATGTGGCCGACCCTGCGGCTGAGGCCGACCAAGGTCGAGTGGATGAGGCTGACTAAGGCTACAAGGCCGAGGCTGGTCGAGGTGTTAGGCAGAGTGTGCACGAGGACTAAGGGCTGAAGCCAGAAGATGAGGCCATTATTATGGTTAAGATAACGAGAAGGAAACAATGGGCAAGGCCGCTAGGTGGGATGACTATTCAGTCACTGGCACATCAGAGCACCATGGCCGCACCCATGCCGGCACCTTGGGGCACTACTGCCACCCCAGCACCGGCCGAGGGGTCAATGGTGCTTTGATATCTGATGACAACAGGGTCAAGATTGTTAATCTAGAGCCAAGCAAGAGTAACATATTGTTGGTGGTGAAAGGGGTCGTCCCAGCTGGCTAGCCAAGGAGTTATGGAGAGAGTTAGATGGCCAGGTGACCAATGGGGCGTTCACTGTACCGCGGCGTTCACTGTGCCTTGGAGCGGTCCGTCTATGGGTGAGAGTCCTGTGATGCCATCACCGTATGTTCGAGCCCCCAATGGGGAGGTCACCCATGTTATGTCACTTAGGTCCCCACCATTATCGCCACCAAACCCTAACCCTAAGAATCATGTCCTTCACTCCTGGGCCACCCAGCCCAACCAGGGACGACCGGGACCGCAACCGCCACCTCTACAGCCCGTACCAGGACCTCCACGGCTCAATCCAAACCCTCTACAAGCTCCCCACCTCCCCCAAATACGTAGTGCCGGCCTTGTTGGCCGAGAGATTAGATATGCCGCGGTCGTCAATGTTCAAGGGCATAATGCGGTGCCGGTAGGTTAGGACTTCTGGTGCGATTACATTGTGGAGAGCTCGGCCTGGTCAAAGATGTTATGAAAACTTGGGTTGATGTCGACGATGCTGACTTGACTAATTTTGATGATTCCAAGATCTTTGTTCCTAACATTAATCTAACACTTTTATTAAAGAACAATATCAGGACCAATCATAATTAAACATAAACGTGAAATATTTCTTGGCCAAAGATTGAACTTGGACTTGGACGTGGACTTGGACAAAGATTTGGCCAAAGCAGAAGGAGTTAACATAAAGGGGAAGGCCGGCCGACCCCCTAAAGAAGAAGGCACTCTGACAAAAAGTCGAGGCTAAACACCCCCCCCCCCCCAAGAAAAGCAGAGGCGCGCCGAAGTCGTCACGCTAGTAATAATAAGCCACGTAATAATAATTTTTATGGTGGGAAAGGGTCGTAAAAAAAAGGGAAAGATGGAGCGAATGCACGTGACTTGAGCGTGCGTTGGTTTGACTGTTTGAGATGGTTGAAAAGTTGACCGCTGACAATATCGACGTGTCGCGCAAAACGGGACCCACAGTCGGTGCATTGGTGCGGCCAAGATATGTTGGGAATACATGCACTATAACTGTCGGATCAAGAACTTTGTTTTGGCTGCGGAATAATGCATATTTTGGCTGAAATACATCTTTTTCTTCTTGGATTTTATGTTTGTTAGGAAGTGATTTTAGTTGGACTTTGGCCAATGTTGAAGCTAAAGCCTTCTTTGGTTTTTGTTTCTTCTAAACTACTTTGCAAATTTCTGGATTTTGCTAGGCAAACTACTTTGCTAACTTCTGAATTTTGCTAGGCTTGTTTGCTAAAAGAGGGCATTTGAAAAGTGAACAATAGTAAGGAATACTTTTGATTTCCTTAAATATCCTTCTTTAACTCGAAAGATGTGTAACTAAAAGCAAACAAGGCTCATAAAATTTCATACTTAGAACATTGAAGGGTAAAAGTAGAAAAAGATGTGATTTTAATGGATATAAGTAGCATGCACCTCTTTTTTAGTGCGATAACTCAAAATGGAAAATGCACCTCCTTTTTTGAAAGGATTTAGTAAGAATAATGTTGAATTCATAAATGTCGTTTAATTGTAATCTCTTATTCAGTGCATTTAGTCAATTTATTTTTCCTTGCAGCTACGTGCAATCTACCACCATTTCTTACTCTATTTAAGTTACTCAGACAATGTCTAATTTCCATTACATTTACGTTATGGACTAATTTTACATTGTGATATTAATTAGGGTAAATACAATTTGCCCCTTTCAAGGCATCAGGTCATACAGAATGCCCCCTCCGGGTATATAACCCGGCAAATTGCCTCCCTAAACTATAAATAATTCAACCCGGACTGAACACATCACGGCGTTATCGGAAGTAGGTTTACATAAAACACCCTTTTTATATATTAAATAACATGTAGTAAATGGAGAGTTATTAAGGCAGAGAGAGAGAGAGAGAGAGAGAGGCGCAAGCTTCCCGGGCAAAGAAAAAAATAGGAAAGAAAAAATAAATAAGAAAGGAAAAAAATTACAAATTACCCCCTTCAAGGTATCAGGTTATACAAAATACCCCCTCGGGTATATGTGTGCGCGCGCGTGTGTGGGGTATTTTTGTCTATTAATATGTCACCTACATGTGTGATCACTCTTCGACATAAAATTGGTCGGTGGCCCCCCGGAGGGGCGGAACATATTATCTCTTATTAGTCAACTTAGTATTTCCTTGCAGCCACACACAAAATTTTGTAGGCAACTCAGATTGAGTGTACCCCTGCCCTTGTTGAGTTATTTAAGTTAATAAAATACAATGAAATGAAAAAGAACGTATGTTACTAAAGATGCTAAAACGGAGCATGTAACGTAACAGTTGATTATAAGTTTCATTTTTTATATCTTTCCACTTTACATGAATTTTTTTTTATTTCTTGCATGTAGTTATAGGAAGAGATGGAGCAAGAGTTGAACATAGTCTCAAGCAGCAGGTGCAGAATAAATGAACGGGGAATCAATTGTTGAAACGGTTCTTAGCGCCAAATGAAGTTATTTATGTTACCGTGGGGCTAACCAGTAGTATAACATGTCCTCGTCCAAGCGTCAAATATAAATGGAGTTAAGGGAGACAGAATATGGCAGAACTCGAACAACGATCA
Source organism: Escallonia rubra (assembly GCA_033065855.1). Classification (NCBI taxonomy): domain Eukaryota; kingdom Viridiplantae; phylum Streptophyta; class Magnoliopsida; order Escalloniales; family Escalloniaceae; genus Escallonia; species Escallonia rubra. The sequence goes on from JAVXUO010001317.1 coordinate 50,517, forward strand.
AATGATTTAGCAACAAAAATGCAATAAATGCGGACTTCACAAAGGGAGACAAACCAACTGCTCCAATCTTTATTGGCAAAAGTACAAAATGACAGCAACGACTCTTCCTCTTGACGTTGAGTTACTCCGACGTACTGGAAAATACTTCTAATGTATCTTAATAGATTAAATCACCTCTTCTCCTTTTGACCATCGACAATTCTTCTAATTAGTCTCATTAGTCCCTGCCTTGCATTAGTTCCTTATTGCAATGTTTTAGACTTTTTAAACATCTGAATAACGTCGACCTGCTGTTGATTTAAGTTAGGATTATATACATTTTTGACAATCGGAATGAAGGCAACAAGAGGTCATGTGTGGAGTTATTTATATATGGTCATGTTGATTGAAAAAGAATCTTGTTTGCTTTAAGTTTGTATGTACTTGGTTAATTGGTAACCGTTACAGGTTCAGGTGCAGAGGTACTCTAGTTATCAGTAGCAAGAGTATTGGATTTGCTTTTACTAAAGTTCTATACATGTTACTGGGGTTGGTTCTGCCTATACTAGAATAGTACTAATGAGAAAGGAGGTGGTTTGCATCAAAGGCAATTGCTTATTGGAGTCCAAAAACAAAGGCAAAAGGATTTGCCACTGCATGAACATAAATGTTCACCTAAAATTGTAGGGAATCCACGGTACCCATGAAAATATGTCATGATGTGTCTGGGTTTGTGTAGTGCATTTGCTATGTTTTAGTCAACATTTACTATATTGGCTTCCCTCTAGTTTGGTTATCTAGTTGTCTTGTTTCTTAATTTAATAATCATGTTATTTATTTATTAATTTCTTTGTGTAATGAAAAATTATGGTTGGGATTGAGTATAAGGTATTGAAGACGAATATGCGGTAACACCTTTATCCCTAGAGATATTTTAATTAGTGATTCCGTAAGTGGAACCCTTTAAGTTTATATGATATCAAGATGACTCTTGTAACAGAATTTATGTTTATAAAGTATGGTTTTGAATTCAATTCTCTTAAATTAAAGTTTTATTTCGTTATTTTGTAGAAGAGTAATATGTAGAAGGGACAAGATGTGCCAACTTACAATTGTCATTATTTCCGTAAGGAAAAAAACACATCACTGTTGTCATTACATCAATATAAGTTCGTCACTAATGTGTATAGTGATAACAGAAAAAATTAAAATGGTAACAAAGACAAGTGTTCTATAAATAACCTGGTGACAACACGAATGATTGACACAAATGACAATTTTGGCAAAATCAACTTTGACACAAAATGAAAATTGTGACAATATCAAAATTATCACATATTTGAAGTTTTGAGACCATCGTTGTTGTCAGTAGAGACAAACTGTGACTAGGTATCTTGTCACCGGATCTTAATACTAGTTGGGAGAGTTCCTTGGTGACAACATGGGGTTCTATTGACAATATTTGAGAGCATTAAGTAACAATAAAGTTGTCGCTAAATGTCATGAAAAAGTGACAACTTTACAATTTTCAAATTTTGTGAAAACTTGTTTATGGTTGTCACTTAAAGTCTTTAGTGAGGGAATTATAATGACAACTCATTTGACAACAAAATTTCGTCAATACAGCAATCAGTGACAACTTTATATTTTATTGTGACAACTAGTGACCATTTTTCTTGTAGTGAATGCGGGGCAGCAGAGACAACAGTATGCCAAATAAGGTGTAAGTCATTGTTGACGTGGATACTGACTTGGACCCGGGATAGTGACAGTACTCTTATAGCCTGTTTGCGAGTTTTTTTCAGGAGAAAAAAGAGAGAAAAAGAAAGGAGAGTGGCTCATTTCCTCCCTTTCTCTAGTTTGTGAGTTTTCGTAAGGAGAGAAAAGAAGAGAAAATGGAGGAAAGTTTGAGCCTCTTTTGTCTCTAAATCTTTTCTCCCAAAATTGAGAAGAAACGGAGAGAAAAAAAACTCTCAAAAGAAATATTTTAATAATATCCATATTACCCTTGAGATTATGGTGATTCAATTTGTAATGACTTTTAAGTCATAGTGTTTCTTACAAAAAACCGAGGGCTTTATTTGGCTGTCCACCCGAGAAGTGCAAGTTCATGTTAGAAAAAATAGTGATTAGTTAGAATCATACTGTAAAGTATTTGTTTGAATTAGCACACTGTTGTATAAGTGTATACATGTAAGATTGTATATTTTCTTTTCTTTTCAACTCACAACTAGAAAAAATGAATGATGTTTTCCTTCTCTCTTAAACTCACAAACAAAAGGAAATTGTATTCCATTCTCTTATGTTTTGTTCTCTTCCTCTTTTATGGGATTTGATTGGACGGGAATACCTGACACTGTTGTAGCCATGTCTTTTTTTTTTCAGCAAGTTAGGCGGGGTGTGCAGGTACACACACCAACTTTAGGGGGGAGTGTTGAATATTGTGCAGATTTGTAGCACTTCAATTACCAAACTCACATACGTAGCTTCATATTTTCAGCCCTTATTTTTCTTTAATGAGGCGGTTCTTTTTCTATGTTTACATGTGTAAATTGTGATAAATAATTAAATCTATGCTAAGTGAAATCTATCTATGTACTATAATTAGTCTTTTTACCTAAACATAATAGAGCACAAAAGTGTCTACTTGAAAATCTTATCACTTCCTTTGGAAGTTTCTTATGAACTCATGATTGAAGACAATAGTTTTCTTTACATGTATTCACCGAAGCGTCCTTCCACAAATGATCAAATGTAGGAAACTTCTGAGATTAGGGAAACTGTAGTTACCTGTGGCTCTGGTAGGACTAGAACTCTGTTCTGCTAGACCAACTGCCAAAGCTAATTCTCTTTTCTATAGATTTTAAAGGGGCTAATTACACCTATGTCCCTGAGGTTAGGGTATAACTACTGGCAAGGACAATAGTTCGAACAAATTACACTTATGTCCGTTGACCAGACGGAATACAAAAATACATAATGATTTTGATGAAAAGACTGAATTGCCCCTAAATAAAATTGAAATTCTTGATTTGCCCATGTCTTCCTCTTCAATGTTACAGGCACGCACAGACAACAATGTTACCACTAAGGGGAGATGGGGTGAGGGGCAGCTTGAGAACCGTCGATGCCGAAGATGAAGGAATCGCTGAACAGGACGAAAGGAACTCCGAAAATTAGTGTCAGTCGTTGGAGTTTTTTTGCCCTTGGGTTCATATTGCTTTTACTGGCAATTCAAGGAATTCGCCCTGATCTAATTGGCAAGAGAGATCTGCGGCAGATGAGTATTGAGGAGGAGCTTTTGTTTCAATATCTGGATAGCGTCACTCTTACCAGCTGGTTTCTCTTGCTAGTTTCACGTCTCCAGTTGGAAAGAGAGATGACGCGAGAGCAGGTGAGTCCGGCGGAGGAAGAGGACTAGCTGCCATGGGCGGAGGCGGCGCTGGGCGACGCGGGGAAGAAAGGCAAGTGCATGGAGGAGGAAGGCGGCGGCCGACTCGATCCTGGCCCCTACCAGGCAGCTGAGCTGGACGTGCTCAACACAGCGATGCCGGCGAGGCATTCTTGCTCCAGGGTAGTGTCCTCGATGTAGTTGAGGGTGACGACGGAGGGGAGAGGGGGTGGGAGCGCAGGAAGTTGTGGTGGAGCATTGCCGCGCAAGACCTTCACTGTGTGCAAACAAAACCCTAATTTGCAAATTAGGGTTTCAACAAAACCCTAATCTGTAAATTAGGGTTTTGAAACCCTAATTTGCAGATTGAGACCCTTAGGGTTTTGATGCAGAATGAGAAATTTTGATGAAATAGACTGCAAAGAGGTTTTAAAACCCTAATCTTTAAATTAAGGCTTAAAATCTTAATTTAAAAATTTTAAAAATATTCAGTATATACTGTACGAGGGGTAGTATCGTCATTTTTAAAATACGTATTGATGACATCATAAAAAAGTATACTTTTTGGACGGAACCCTGACCGATGGCCACGGCTGATACATTTTAAAAGTGTTTGGTCATGGTATGTTACATTTTAAACTTAATGTCATTGATTGTAATTATACCCTAACCTCAAGGATATATGTGTAATTTGTCCATTTTAAAGTGTAGCTTGTCACACTTAAAGCTAAAAGATCATTAAGGCATTTCACCATAAACAATATTTCTTTCTTAACATGTCACTGTCCCTGATCAACTATGATTGTCATTTAACTAAAGAATATTCCCAAAATATGAACATTTTTTTTTGGAATTATTTCAAAAGTTATTCAAGCATATCCTAGGTTGTAGACATTAGTTACAGTAATCTTTTTGATTCATGAAACCAATGCTACAACTTCTTTACATTTTTGAGTTTGAAAGAGACAAAAAAAGAAAGCGTCTTTTAGAGTTGATAATTTGCCGTGATCATAAAATGCGGAATTGCTTGCGTTTAGAATATTTTTGGTCAAAAACCGGAACGTATGAATAGCCTACAACCTTTCGTATTGCGAATATTAATAATCGCTAAACGAAGTTGATATAATTTAACTAATGACGTTAAAAAAAATTATAAAAAATGATCGTTGAAAGTATTTGTAAAAATATAACTAATTCTATTTAGCAGATATTAAAGTTGGTTATTTGAAAAGATTGTAAGCCCTTCTTGTAACCCAACCTGGACAAAACAAAAAATTTGTGCCCACAATTGTAAAAAATAAAGCTTGGGGCTCACATAAAATAACACAAAGAGTCGGACTATGGCAGCCAAAAAGAGTGATAATAATGCTATATAATACTTGCTTTTAACTGTTTTGCTTGCCCTAAAGCTCTTTGCGCCTCTCCTTCTTTGGAGACGTGAGCTGCCTTTATCCTACCCATAAAACCTTGTACCTCTAAAAACATCACGGATCTATGAAAAGCGACCAGCAATTGGAGTTGGGAGAAATGGGCCGATCTGGGTTCAGCGGCCTGACCTTGACTATGCTTTCTTTGCGGTGTAAGCAAGCCGTAGATGCAATTTCAACCAGGAAATATTCGACCGTGATTTCTCTGTATAATCAGAAAGATTAAGGTATGGCCTTCTGATTTCGTCTTAGATCCTCTTCTTCAATTGTGTTAAAAGTTTCTTAATTTGCTTCTGATGCTATTAATAACCTTAACTTTCAACTTAGGTGATTATTTGTTACATATAACTGAGTAGTACAAATGAGTTGTATAGTTATTGCTGGGAAAAAAGTGCGAAAGTGTTTCCTTTTGTCTAAATTATTCCTTTGATTTGCTCCACTTTGTCTCGTTCACATTAAATGTGATGTCAAGGAAGTGGGACTAGGAGGCTTCGCAAAGGCAAAAGATACAAGTCACCTAAAACAGAGCAAGGGTAGAGTAAGTACACATATCAAGGCATTTCATACAGAGCCTGAGTAGTGGCAGCGATACAAGAGCGCGGACTGAGGCCAATACGACTCGACAATCGACAGTCCAGGCTGAAGTCCAAGAGTCACGGTCCACGTCCAAGATATGAGAGCGCGGACTGAGGCGAATACGACTCGACAGTCGACACTCCAAGCTGGAGTCCAAGAGTCACGGTCCACTTCCAAGAGTTTTCTCTCTCTGGAACTTCAAGTTCTTGAATTAAAGAGTGAAGTGAATTTATACAAATGAGTTCCGTGTGTTTAAAATGAAATTTAAAGTTCACTATTTATAGGCAAATATAAGCATGTAACACCACTGACGTGAACATTTTCTGTTAGTAATTTGGAGGCAGGGGTTGGGGTTGTGAAGGTAGGGACTTGGGGTTAGGAGGTGTGTTGCACGGCTATTGTTGCCGTCTATGAAGCACGGACACGGGTGCGGATACTCGGATACGGCATTTTCTAAAATTTTAGGATACGGGTGCGGCAAGGATACGGCAAATTTTATAAATATTTTTTTTAATTATATACACTTAGTATTGAATTTCTAAACAATTTAAATCTTAATAATTATAATATATGTGTTGATATATGTAAAAAGATATTAATATTCCAACTAAAGTAGTGAGTTTTTAAGTTTAATGGGTTCTTCACAAAATTTTAAAGCTTTTAACCAAGTTAGTGAGAATTTCTTAAGTTTAATGGGCTCTTTTATAAATATTAAAATTCTATAGTTGAATTATGTGGTATCACTTTTATTTCTTTGAAGTATTGGGGTTAGTTTAAATAATAACTTAACAATTGGGTACTTAAATAAAATAACAAAAGTAAAAAAAGTCATTCCAGAACATAGATAACATCGATCCTTCTCTTCTTCTTCTTCTCTGGGACTGGAAGCAACGGCACGCTCCACGCCGCATGCCGCACGCCGTCGCCGGTAATCCTTCTCCGTTGCCGGTAAGTCCTCCTTCTCCTTCTTCTTCTTCTTCTTCTCTTTTGCTTCTACCTCTTCTCTCCAGTCTTCTCTCTCCTCAGTTCCTTGCCGGTGGTCACAGATTTGCACGATAGTAGTGTTTTCACAGATCCGATACACACCCGATATTTAAAACATTAAAAAAATAAAATGTTGGACACGCACCCGACCCGCACCCGTCGCGTATCCGGTGCCGGTGCTTCATCCTAAGTGCCACACCGGTGCTTCATAGGTTGCCGTTATATATAGGACTACTAGCTTTGTAGAGTGTTGATAGCTCTTAGAAAAGGCTACTTAAATTGTTGTATCATCAGTTTTAGTTTCAAGGTTTTTGTAAACATTGGTTGCTCAGTGTGGTTGCATCTGGCAAGTGGCAATAACAAACTTAATTGAACTCTTTGCTTTGTATTTGGGAAGTGAGACATTCTGAAGTGAACTTCTATGGAGCATGGTATTGTATAAAACTGAACCGGTACTTATCTCAAATCACCAATGCAGATTAGTTTGGAAAAAAATAATGCATGTACATAGGCAGGGTACTATAAGTTTATGCTCTCAATGCTGAAGCGGCGAATGGCCACTGCTGGCGGACTCGGTAAAAGTACTTGTTTAACAGGTTGTCTTTGTATAACAAGTGTTTGAATATTGGACAAAATCACCAGGAAAGATTATCCGTGTGTGTGGGTGGGTGTGCGTGTGTACATAAAATATATATGTATCATGGTTGTAAATATCGGCTATTACATATCGTATCGGCCGATATGCAACGGGATCTAGAGGTCCCAAATCGGATACGCACCAATATTTCGGTTAGAACGAAATTCTCAGCCAGTACTTTTGCTGTTGGATGTGGGTCAGAGAGGGAGGGAGGGAGGGAGAGAGAAAGAGAGGGTTTGGACTGATTTACTAGATCAAACTTCGGATCAGAAAGAAGGGGGTACTGGGTAGGAAATAAGCAGTGGGAGTTGAGTTCACTTTTGGGTATGCGACCTTACCGGATTTCTTAATTCAGGAGCCTGCCTTTAGTTATCCAGAGAGTCTGCTTTGTGTGTGTGTGGCTGTGTGTGAGAGAGGAAAAGAGAGAGATGTATGTGGCTGTGTGAGAGAGTGGGAAAGAGAGAGATTCCTGTTGGTGTTAGCGAATGAAAAGTATAGTGAGAAGAGTGTTGGAGACTTTAAGTCTAGACAGGAAATTGAAATAAAAAGTGGGTTATGCGTAGTACAGGCTGTATAGCCCATATAACACCAAAACAATTGATTAATGTAACATCTTGAAGATTAAGAGTCAAAATATATGTTTATTGTCGTTAATTTTTTTCAATTTGCTGGTACGTCCGTAAAATTTAGAACTACAGTTATCAATTCCCTTTACGTAACACCCGATACTTCCGATACCGTTACACCGATACCGTTTTCGATAGGTATCTTGAAATTGCGATTTAAAATCATGATATGTATATACATACAGTGTTTGTATGGTGGTGTGTGTGCGTGTGTTTATCTGTGTGTTTTATACTGGTTGATCATCGCAGTCATTTTAAAACTTAATATGGCTTTCATTATTTATCTAAGTACTTAGATGATTTCGCTAAAAGGGTCGACCCTTGATCATTTCAGTTCATTAGTGCTGTCACTTCTCAGTGGCCTGCATCTCTATGCAATTGGATGCTACCTGATAATTCTTTATTATATCGGTTCGTCTTGATTTAGTGGCATGCATCTGTAAGCAAATGTTATGATCCCTATGTTTATGATTACAAGGGTTTTCTCCTAATAGATATGAATAAGTGCTTTAGTACTTATAGAAAATGTAATATATGATTGTAGGGACCTTTTGAGGTTGATGACAGTCTGGAGTTCAAGAAAACTTTGGAATCACAAATGCAGAGACAATATCGATATAATCGTTATAGGCTGCACAACCACTTCGAGCGCTATCCATCATTGGAGGTGGCACTCCAAAACCCACCTGAAGGCATACCAGAGGATCAATGACAATATCTTTGCCATTACTTTGCCTCACGTGAATTCAAGGTATGTGCGTTAATCAAATGTTGATAAATTTCTCTAATGCTAATTATACATTTGTCGTATCCTATGCTGTAAGAAGAAGAATTGACAAATCAAAAGTCACCTCATATTACGAGAACGAAGTCTTATAACTGAAAAATTTAGGAGGAGGTACTTTTATGGTTGCTCTTTCTTTCTTGTAACATGAAATGCAAGCTAATTACTAATTACAGACTCTCTTTCATTTTGTAGGCAACTAAGACTCGACGTACTCCTAACCCTGGTTGAGTTCTTTAAGTGAACAAAACACAATGAAAAGAAATAGAAGGTTGGTTACTGAAGATGCCGAAAGGAGCATGTAACGTATCAGTTGATCATAAGCTTCTTTTTAAATCTTTAGACTTTACATGGATTTGTTTATATTTCTTGCATGTAATTGTAGGAAGTTATGGAACAAGAGTTGGCATGGTCCCAAGCAAAGTTTGCAGAACAAATGAATGGGGAATCAATTGTTGAAAAGGTTATTGGCCCCAAATCAAGTTATTTACGTCGCTGCGGGGCTAGTCAGCAGTCTAGCTTGTCCTCTTCCAAGCGTCAAATAGAAATTGAGTTGGAGGAAATAAAGAATAGGGAAGAGGGATCGAACAACGATTAAATGAGTTGGCAACATAAATGCAAGAAATGAGGGCTTCACAAAGGGAGACGAACCAGCTTCTCTAATCTTTGTTGGCAAAGGTGCAAAATGGGCGGCAGTGACTCTTCTACTTGACGCTGAGTTACTACAACCTACTGGAAAATGCTTCTAATCTATCTCTTTAGATTAAATGACCTCTTCTCCTTCGGACCATCGACAATGCTTCTAATGTGTCTCATTAGTCCGTGCCTTGCATTAGTTCCTTCTTGCCATATTTTAGACTTGTTGTACGTCTAAAAAAAGTCGATCGACTGCTGATTTAAGTTAGGATTATATACATTTTTGACAATCCGAATGAAGGTAACAAGAGGACAAGTCCTGGAGTTATTTGTAAATGGTTGTTTTGATTGAAAAAGAATCTCGTTTGCTTAAGTTTGTATGTACTTGGGTAATTGGTAAATGTTACACTTTCAGATGTACAGCTACTCTAGTTATCAGTATTACGAGTATTAGATTGGCTTTTGCTGAAGTTCTATACGTGTTATTGAGGTCGGTTATGCCAATACTAAAATATTACTGGTAGAGAAAGGAGGTGATTTGCATCAAAGGCAATTTGTGGGAGAACAAAAACAAAAGCAAAAGGATTTGCCACTGTATCGATAGCAGTTCACCTACAATGGTAGGGAATCCAGGAAACCCATGAAAATATGTCATGATATGTCTGGGTTTGTGTAATGGATTTGCTATGTTTTAGTCAATATTTGCTATACAGGCCTCCCTCTAGTATGGTTATATAGGTGTCTTGTTTTGCACTTCGATGATCATGTTATTTATTTATTTCTTTTTTGTGCAATGAGAAACTATGGTTGAGATTGAGTATGGTTGGGACTGAGTATAAGGTATTGAAGACAAATACACAGTAACACCATTACTCTAGAGTTATTTTACTTAGTGATTTTGTAAATGGAACCCTTTAAGTTTTTATTGATATTAAAAAGACTCTTCTAATGGACGGTATTTTTATAATGGATGGTTTTGAATTCGGAAATCTTAAATTAAAAGTTTATTTCGTTATTTTGTAGAACAATAATATTTATAGGGAATAAGATTTGACAACTTACAATTTTCATTTTGACCGTAAGGAGAAAAAATTGTTGTTGTCAAGACATCAATATATTCGTCACTAATGTGTATAGTGACAACAGAAAAAAAAATCAAAAAGGCAGCAGCGGCAAGTTGTCGATGAATAATCTGGTGGCAACACGAATAATTGACACAAATGACAATCTTAACGATATGAACTTTGATACGTGAAAATAGCGACATGATCAAAATTATTACATATTTGAAGTTGCAACACCATCACTTTTGTCGCCTAGAGACAACTTTGACGAGGCATTGAATCTCAATTCAAGTCAGTTGGGAGAGTTCATCGGTAACAACATGGGGTTCTAGAGACAATATTGGAGAACATTAAGTGACAATAAAGTTGTCACCAAATGTCATGAAAAAGTGACAACTTTGCTGTTGTCACACGACTTTAAGATTTTGTGACAATTTGTTTATTGTTGTCGCTTCAAGTTTTTAGTGACGGGACGAGACTATAGTGATAACTCCTTTAACAAAAAAAATTTGTCGCTACAGTAATCAGTGACAACTTTGTATTTCAACAACTTTTGTTGCCACTAGTGACCAATTTTCTTGTAGTAAATGTCGGGCAGAGGAGACGACGGTGTAAGCCATTGTTGACATGGATACTGCTTGGATCCAGGACAGTGACGGGACTCCGGTGGCAATTTCATGAGATTTGACTGTTGTACAATGGTATCACTGTTGGGTGATAATGGTGACGTGGTATCACGGTTGTAATCATGTTTTTTTCAACAAGTTGGGTGTTGTATGTATATCCACACACCGATTTGAGGGGGGGAGTGTTGAATATTATGCAGATTTGTAGCACTTTCAGTTACCAAACTCACATCTGTAGCTTCTTATTGCAGCAGATTTTCAGCCCTTATTTTTCTTCAATTAGACGGTTCCTTTTCTATTTTTACATGTGTAAATTGTGATAAATAATTAAATCTATGCTAAGTGAAATCCATGTACTATAATGGGTTTTTTTACCCAAACAGAATAGAGCACTAAGTTTCTACTCGAAAATCTTATCACTTCCTTTTGGATGTTACTCATAAACTCGTGGTTGAAGACGGCTGTTTTCTTTACATGCATTTACCCAAGGGTTCTTCCACAAATGTGACAGGGAAACGTTATTACCTGTGGCTTGTCACACTTAAAGGTAAAAGATCATAAAGGCACCATAAACAATATTTCTTTCTCAATAGGTCACTACCCCTTACTAGTATGATTGTCATTTTACTAAAAATAATTTCTAAAATACGGCAATTTTTTTATTTGAAGCATTGCAAAAGTTATTCAAGCATATCCTAGGTTCTAGACATTAGCTTAGTAATCTTTCTTATGCCAAGAAACCAATTCCACAAATACTGTGCGTTTTGGAGTTTGCTAAGGAGAAAAAGGAAAGCGCCTTTGAGACTTAATAACTTGTGGTGATCAGAAAAAGTGGGATTGGTTGCCTTTAAATTTTTTTAGTCATTACCCGGATTGTATGAAAAGTATACAACCATTCACATAGTGAAAACTAATAATCGCTATATAGAATTGACGGTATTTAATTAATGATGCTAATAAATATTGCAAGACCTTGTCGTTAAAAGTATCTGTAAATATATATCTAATCATATTTAGCAAGTACTAAAGTTGGTTTTAGGTTCTTCCTACAACCCAACCTAGAATGCTTAAATTTAGTACGTATATAAATCTTAAAAGTCAAGCATGGGGCTCATATAAAATAACATCAAAGAGTTGGACTATGGCAGCAAAATCGCAGTAATGATAATGTTATATAACACTTGCTTTAACTGCTTTGCTTGCCCTAAAGCGCTTTGCGCCGCTCCTTCTTTGGAGACGTGAGCTGCCTCTGTTCTCCCCATAAAACCTTGTACCTCTAAAATCAAGGATCTATGAGAAGCGACCAGCAACTGGAGTTGCGAGAAATGGGCGGATCTGGGTTCAGCGGCCTGACTTTCATTATGGTTTCTTTGCGGCGTAAGCAAGCCGTATATGCAATCTCAACAAGGAAACACAATTCGACCGTGATTTCTCTGTATAATCAAGAAGATTCAGGTATGGCCTTCTGATTTTCGTCTTTGAGCCCCTTTTTTAATTGTGTCAAGTTTCTTAATTTGCTTCTAATGGTATTAATAACGTTAAATTTCAACTTAGGTGATTATTTGTTGGACATTTGTTACATAAAACTGAGTAGCACAAAGATGTAGTTAAGTTGTTGGAGATCTAATTGTATATTTGAGGAAAATGTACAAACAGTAAGTTGGGCAAAATGTAAGATTGATAAATACAGATGTAATTGTTTATAATACAATAAAAAAGACATTTGACCAAAAAAAAAACTGAGTAGTAGCATAAATGAGTTTTATAGTTTAGTGCTGGGAAAAAAGTGTGTGAAAATGTTTCCTTCTCTCTAAATTATTCCTTTGACCTGTACTTGCTCCACTTTGTCTCCTTCGCATTAAAATGTGATGTTAAGGAAGTGGGACGTGGAGGTGTCACAAAGGCAAAGGACACAAGTCACCTAATACAGAACAAGATAGAGCAAGCACACAGTCAAGGCTTTTCATACAGAGCTTGAGTAGTCGCAGCTTTACGAGAGCGCGGGCTGAGGCAAATTCGACTTGACAGTCGACAGTCCAAGCTGAAGTCCAAGAGTCACGATCCACGCCCAAGAGTTTTTTTTTCTCTCTGGAACCTCAAGGTCTTGAATTAAAGAGTGAGAAAATGAATTTGTACAAATGAGTTCCGTGTGTTTGAAATAAAATTCAAACTCCACTTATTATAGGCAAATATATGCACGTATTATCAGGCGACACGTGTTACACCAGTTAGTGACCCTTCACCCCGCATAGTTTTTCTTTGTCTGTGTATAAGACTGGGTCACATTGTGCTGGTGTGGCCAAAAAACACCCTTGATCTAGCCACTGGTTGAAAGCCCTTACTGAGTCCCATTGAGGGTGTTAAGAGACGTAGAGAATCCATCGGGGGGTGAGGGAGGGTTTTTACGCCTAACTGTCAGGCGGACTAGGTGCAATGTAGACATGTTCCTTTCTTGGAGTCATCGGAGGGTGATGATCCTGGGGGCGTCAATGATCACCACTAATGTTGGTGCGATGGGGTCATAACTCTGGTGTGCCTAGCGTCATGCTAGTCAAATCAGGTGGCGGTAGTGTCTCGGAAAATGAACTTATTCTACTGCAAATGGTCCTCATGTCGGAGAACTATGAGTAGAGCCTCTCGAGATGTTGCACAATTTGGACACTGGGTCGAAGCATATTCCACGTCCAAGGCAGAGTGTGCATGGCCTGTTGAATAGTTGGACCAACCTTGGGGACGTAGTTGTGTGATAGGGTGCAGGGTCACGACTGGATGAGTAGCGCAACGCGGAGGCGTGGCGAGATTTGTGTTGTTCTGGGGGCACACTCAATGGAGATGGTGTGGGGCCGAGGTGAATGAGCATCGTTGAGAATTGCTTCGAGAATTTAGACCCGAGAAGGTCTAACTCGAGTAACATTTTTACTTTATTAGTCTGAAAGAAATAAAAGGAAAAAATACAAAAAAAAAGGATTTAAAAGACTCTAAATTGCCCAATTAGGCTCTTAAATTATTTGAAAATAGAGCTGTTGAGTTCAGAGACTCAGTTATATGACAGGAAGGTGTTAGACACCTGTTGTACGTTAACTGTCCGTACTTTGTTTTAATGATCTTTGACCTTTTAACATAAAACACAAAAACATGCGCGGAATTCAGCCAAATCCTAATCCTATAGTTTTGGTTTGAATTCGAAAGCAGGGGTCAAATGACCTGCGTACCTAGTCGGTTAGGCCAAAATCAAAAATCATATAGTTCTTACTGAACCCTACATGAAGTGACCTAAATTTGGGCCTGTGACACAAATTGTACTTACCAAAAGAAAAATGAATCTAAAAGACTATTTTTTTATAAACTTTCTTTTTGTTTCATTGACTGAAATTTGGTCGCGGGAATGAGTAGGCAATCTAGAGTTTACTGATTCTAGGATAGAAAGCCATGCAAAGTTACCTTTAGATGGCGCATGCTTGGAAGACTTGGAGCAACCTCGAGATGAATCCATGATGCAAATGGATCACATAGTTAAAGAGTTTTTGTGCATGAAAGTACTGAATTTCTCACTATAAATTCTGCATTAATTCTAGAGAAGAAAAAGTCCAAAATTTTTAAAGAGAAAACCTAACCCAAAGAAATGTCTCGTCCCTCTACTTTGTAGCCCAAGGGTTCATTTTATAGAGGTCTAGGGGTTACCAGAGATGGTAAAGATGACTTATTCGAGTCCAAAATTTCCAATACAGTCAAATATTTGATTAAAATTGCAGACCGAGAAAAAGTCAACTAACCGACCGGTTTGTTAAAAACAAGTTGGGTCACCCTTTATGACTGGACTGGACTCTAACGGGACTGGACTAGATAAATTAAGTTTTTATTTTCTATCACTAGGCCTACATCGGTAATAATAGTAAACCTTAATTATTAATAAATCGCGACAAGATATGCCCTCGCGCACGCCCACACACACACACACAAGATATATATATATATATATATATATATATATATATATACATACATGGGGGCGGATCCCCACCTACTAGTGGATAATATCCACCAAACCGCAACAATTTGTTATGGTTTGACAATCATCATTTTTTGTGCCCCACCCCACCACCCCCCAACCTTTTTGTTTCTTTTTTCCGTGGCCCCCCACCCCCCTTCCCCCTTCCCTTTTTTCTTTGTGCCCCCACCCCCGCCCCAAACCGCAACAAGAAGTTGCGGTTCCCCTTTTTTTCTTTTTTCCATGGGCCCCCACCCCCCTTCCCTTTTTTCTTTCTTTTCGGCCCCACTTTTCACTCCGGCCCCACCCTCCCCAAAATGCAACTTCTTGTTGCAGTTCACCTTTCCGTGGCCCCACCTCCGTTTTCCCACCCCCACCCCCCGGTTCCCGTGGCCCCCCCCACCCCGAACCGCAACTCCTTGTTGTGGTTCTCTGTTTGTGGCCCCCCCACCCCCGGTTCCTTTTTTGTTTTCATTTCTTGTTGTTTTCTTTTGCATGTACTTTTTTTCGTTTACTTTGTTGTTCCTTTTTTGTTTTGTTTTCTTGTTGTTTTCTTTTGCGTGTACATTGTTGTTTCCTTGTGCGTGGCCTTCCACTTTTTTCTTCATGTCCCCCACCCCCAACAACAGTTTGCCCCCCCCCCCCTCCCAGCAACAACCCCCTCCCAACGACACTTGGCTTCTCCCCATAAAAGTTGGCTCCCAGCACGACACTTGGCTTCTCCCTACTTGCCCCTCACGAATAGAGAAAGAGAGAAAACCTGTGAGTCTGTGATGTTCAGACTCACGGGTCTTCTTTCTTCTCTTTCCCTCGCTTTTCTCTCTTTATAATCCGTTCTCCTCAATTCTTTCTGGACAGAACCCTATCTTTCACTCTACATCATCTTTCCCAACTCTTTCTTCCATCTTCGTCATACTCCAAAGATTATCTGCATAATCTTCACGATAACATAAACAAAAATATTCTACGATCAAAAATCGGTGGATAACCGCTAGAAGATTAAAATATATCAAGTATAAAACAAGTAAGTATTTCGAATTTTCTTATAATTCATTGTTAATTTCAAATTGTTTTTGCCATAATTGTTCTTACCAGTAGATTGTTTAAATTGTGTTATGCTTACATTATTCTTACCATAATCTCAAATTCGTGTTTTCTAGAGTTTAAAATTATGGATTGAACTAGCTTTTGGGTTATGTGTGTTTAATGTGAATACGAAACGTAATTGTCGCTAAAAGTGAAAACTTAATTAGACAGTTTTTCACGAATTTTAAAAAAATAGCTAGAACTATATTTTGCCAAAGTGCAAAAAAGAAACCTTAGTTATTTTTAAAAGATCTGTATCAGGAAAAAAATTTAGATTTTTCCAAAGACTGGAAAGGGGTTAACTGATACGCGTAACCTTGTAACTTTGTAGTGTAATTTAAAATATCAAACTAGCGCTATTTCTCGCGAAATTTTTATGAGAACCCTAGGATGTTAGGAAGTTCTATTTCCCAGGAATTCGGGCCATTCCGAAGCCGTTACCTATTTTTTTGGCCGAACGGACTTTTAAGCGCTCGATCCGGACACCGGTTCGGAATTTTTGGGCGAAACTTTTGTAAAATACTTTTTAGATCAAGAATGAATTCAGGAAGCTTAAAATAGCATTTTAAATCACTTTTGTCATGAACGCTTATATAGATCTGCTTCGGATTAGAGAGCTACAGTTTAACCGTTCTGAATATTTAAAGCTTAACATGTATCTCACTTATTTTGTGAAATTAACGGTGAGGGATTTCACAGAATGGAGGAGGCGAGGGGCAGGCAGGGGTAAGTGAAAACCAGCTAGAAACGTTTTAGGCATGTTGAACTCAGACTATCAATGTCACGTTGCTCATGCGAACCTTATCATGATACCTTGTTATCATACAAACCACTGGTTCTTATTAGTTCTCCATCCAGCGAACAGAACGGTTCACATATACGATAGCCTAAGGGAGGATGATCCTGGACAGCTGCTGGCACAGATGTACAGCGAGTACATCACTTTAGTGGTTAATTTTTATTTTTTGACCTTGGCTCATAGTATATTCTTCTTGTTACATAGGCTTGATGACTTTTTTTATTGTTGGATGCAGACTACTGTCCTCTCGCTAGCGTGCGAATATTATTCGGGGGAGCCTTGGATGGTCGTGATGATAAAGGACCGACCAAAGCAATATAACAGTCATGATTGCGGGATTTACGTCCTCAAGTACATGGACTACATTGCTCGCTCGGAGGTGCTCAAATATACGTCGTGGACTAGGAAGGATGCCTTGACGTTTAGGTATAGGATAGCCTGTGAGCTGAAAAAGAATGAAGTTAGACGCCTTTATTACTATTATCATAACCATTATCCTAACTAGTGTGGCTAAGGTGCAATGAGCAAAGAGCACTGCACAAAAAAGAAATGTACATAATTTTTCGCATGCTATGAATTTGGCGCTAAAGTGTGCGCGAATAGACCTTTCATAGGAAAATTCAAAAAAATTACGTGTCTCATTTTTCACCGAAATTCATAGAAATGAGCTAACTAGCGTGCCTGAGGTGCAACGAGCGAAAAAAAAGTGACAAAAAAAATTACAACATTTCTCGCAAGCTACGCATTGGGCGCTAAAGTGTGCCCGAATAGGCACTTCATAGGGAAACCTCAAAAAATAATTTGTCTCGTTTTTTATCGAAATTCATAGAAATGAGCTAACTAGCGTACCTGAGGTGCAACGAGCGAAAAAAAAAGTGAAAAAAATTACAATATTTCTCGCAAGCTACGCATTGAGCGCTAAAGTGTGCCCGAATAGGCCCTTCATAGGGAAACCTCAAAAAATAATTTGTCTCGTTTTTTATCGAAATTCATAGAAATGAGCTAACTAGCGTGCCTGAGGTGCAACGAGCGAAAAAAAAGTGACAAAAAAAATTACAACATTTCTCGCAAGCTACGCATTGGGCGCTAAAGTGTAGCCGCGTCAGCTTCTCTCTCAAGGAAAAATTACCTGTCAAGGGCTTTCTGCATCTCTAGTACGAACTCTGTTATACTAGAAGAATGACCTACGTGCCCATCAAAGAATGAATTCATACCTTCGCTTCTCGAGCTCGTAGTCATTCCGGCTGCAAAAAAATTCTTCGTGTAGGCACCGACCCACTGTGTCTTGATCTCATACAACGATTGTAACCATTCATGATTGTACAAAGAGTAGTCATCCATTAACTTGGCCCACCTCTCCTCGAACACGTCTACTGTCAACGATTTCTTCACACATGTATTAAAGTCAGTCTTGAATGTCGGATGGTAGGCATATACATTGTGAAGCCATTCGGAATATTTGTTGCTTACGTGCCATGTGCACAGGCCATGGAAAGTATCTGGCAGGACCTTAGCGATTGCATTTTTCATTGCAGATCTTGGTCGGTGATGATGGTCGTTGGAGGAATATGATACATTGCTTTAAGCCACGTTTCAAATAACCACGTAAATGACTCATCCGTCTTATCCCTAAGCAGGGCAAAGCCAAACAAGATTGACTGATAGTGTTGGTTCACCCCGGTGAACGGAGCAAAAGGCATAGAGTACTTATTTGTGCAGTATGTGGTGTCAAACGTCACAACATCTCCAAAATTTTGGTAAGCATCTCTAGAACGGGCATCCGCCCAAAATATAGTACTAATGTGGTTCTCGTCATCCAGTCAGAGATTGTATAAAAAGCCCGAATTCTCACTCTGAAGGCTCCTGAAGATATCAAGTGTAGCTTGAGAATCACTCTTACCGAAAGACTCTCCTCTGAACACGAAGTTTATTTCGAAGGTCAACTACGTTGAAACTCAACTTGTCAATCCCCCCAGCCTGGCTTGAGAGAAATCCCATCATTTTAGAAGGTGGAATTTTAGCCTCGGCCATTGTAAATATCAGTTCCCTGTGTACCGCACCTATTTGTCGGTGCTGATGAATTTGACCAATCTTACTAGGGGTCATCAACTGATGATTATGGCTCAAATTCACTCCCGTCACAACCCAATGGTTTTCATTTTTCCGTTGTACTGCATACACATGTGCCTTGCAGCCGGTACCTGGAAATGTGTCCCGTTTTCTTTGTCTTGATGGCCCTTCGTCACTGATCCAAACAACCGGGGGTACATGCGGTGCTCCTCTATGACCCTCAAATAGTCTTCCACAAATTTGATATGTATTCGCCCGTTTTCTAGTCATCTTAATTCTAATACTGAAACCTATCGTTTTCGAATATGCTCTATAGTATGCTTCAACTTCGTCCAGTTTTTGAAAAACTTGACCCAAGTAAGGTGAATCTGAATCTTCACAAAAATTATTTCCTCCAATTGCATCCATATTTATACTGAAATTTAAAAAATAAAAATTATATCACTCTCAACAAGTCATAGAATTAAATAAAAGAAGAATAAAAATTATTTAAAAGTCATTTGGAAATTTTGTGTAATGTAAAATTACCAAAATAGCCCCCGATGAGCGGCAAATTACCGAAATGCCCCCGGGGGTTCATTATCACCCTAACGCCCCAAATCAGCTTAAAACAACCTTTCAGGTGCTTTGCTTACATTTCTGGACTAAGAAGTCCTTTGAAAAACTAAACAGTGTAAAATTACAAAAATACTCATTTCAGGGCGGCGAATTACCAAAATGCCCCCTACCATCGGAAAATCTCAAAAGTGTTTTGAAACGGGATTTTAAGCTTCCTGAATTCATTCTTTAAAATAACTTTCTGGGTGTTTTACACCCTTTCCTGAACTAAAAGTAAGTCAGAAAATTTTACAATGTTAAATTACCAAAATACCCCGCTAAGCGACAAATTACCGAAATGCCCCCGGTGATTCATTATCACCCTAACGCCCCGCAATCAGCTTCAAAACAACATTTCAGGTGTTGTAATTATATTTCTGGACTAACAAGTCCTTTGAAAAACTTTGCCGAGAATATTACCAAAACACCCCTCTCGGGGTGGCAAATTACCAAAATGCCCCATGGCTTCAGAAAATCTCAAAAGTGATTTAAAATGATATTTTAAGCTTCCTGAATTCATTCTTGATCTAAAAAGTATTTTACAAAAGTTTCGCCCAAAAATCCCAAACTGGTGTCCGGATCGAGCGCTTAAAAGTCCGTTCGGCCAAAAAATAGGTAACGGCTTCGGAATGGCCCGAATTCCTGAGAAATGGAACTTCCCAACATCCTAGGGTTCTCATAAAAGTTTCGCGGGAAATCGCGCTAGCTTGATATTTTAAATTACACTGCAAAGTTACAAGGTTGCGTGTATCAGTTAACCCCTTTCCAGTCTTTGGAAAAATCTGAAATTTTTCCCTGATACAGATCTTTTAAAAATAACTAGGGTCTCTTGTTTGTATTTTGGCAAAATCTAGCTCTAGCTATGTTTTATAAATTCGTGAAAATTGCCTAATTAAGTTTTCACCTTTAGCGACAATTACGCCCCGCAATCAGCTTCAAAACAACATTTCAGGTGTTTTACTAACATTTCGGGACTAAAAAGTCCGTTGAAAAACTTTACCGGGAAAATTACCAAAACACCCCTCCCGGGGTGGCAAATTACCAAAATGCCCTTGGCTTCATAAAATCTCAAAAGTGATTTAAAATGCTATTTTAAGCTTTCTGAATTCATTCTGGATCTAAAAAGTATTTTATAAAAGTTTCGCCCTAAAATCCCGAACCGGTGTCTGGATCGAGCGCTTAAAAGCCCGTTCGGCCAAAAAAATAGGTAACGGCTTCGGAATGGCCCGAATTCCTGGGAAATGGAACTTCCCAACATCCTAGGGTTCTCATAAAAGTTTCGCGGGAAATCACGCTAGCTTGATATTTTAAATTACACTGCAAAGTTACAAGGTTGCGTGTATCAGTTAACCCCTTTCCAGTCTTTGGAAAAATCTGAAATTTTTCCCTGATACAGATCTTTTAAAAATAACTAGGGTCTCTTGTTTGTACTTTGGCAAAATCTAGCTCTAGCTATGTTTTATAAATTCGTGAAAATTGCCTAATTAAGTTTTCACCTTTAGCGACAATTACGCCCCGCAATCAGTTTCAAAACAACATTTCAGGTGTTTTACTAACATTTCGGGACTAAAAAGTCCGTTGAAAAACTTTACCGGGAAAATTACCAAAATACCCCTCCCGGGGTGGCAAATTACCAAAATGCCCTTGGCTTCATAAAATCTCAAAAGTGATTTAAAATGCTATTTTAAGCTTTCTGAATTCATTCTGGATCTAAAAAGTATTTTATAAAAGTTTCGCCCTAAAATCCTGAACCGGTGTCCGGATCGAGCGCTTAAAAGCCCGTTTGGCCAAAAAATAGGTAACGGGTTCGGAATGGCCCGAATTCCTGGGAAATGAAACTTCCCAACATCCTAGGGTTCTCATAAAAGTTTCGCGCGAAATCGCGCTAGCTTGATATTTTAAATTACACTACAAAGTTACAAGGTTGCGCGTATCAGTTAACCCCTTTTCAGTCTTTGGAAAAATCTGAAATTTCTACCTGATACAGATCTTTTAAAAATAACTAGGGTCTCTTTTTTGTACTTTGGCAAAATCTATCTCTAGCTATTTTTATAAATTCGTGAAAAATTCTAATTTTGACGCCCTAAAAAAGCGCTATTTTGGAATCTTTCGAATGTAATACCCCGATTTGTAAAAACGTAATTTTGACACCCTGAACACGAATTTTAGAGTATGGTAAGAACAATTTAAGCGTAACACAATTTAAACAATCAATTGGTAAGAACAATTTGAAATTAACATTGTATTATAAGAAAATTCAAAATACTTACTTGTTTTAACTTGATATATTTGAAGAAAAATTCACCGATCTTTTAGCGGTTATCCACCGATCTTCTAGAGTGATTTTTTTTTTTGTATTGTTGTGGAGATTATGTAGGTGAGATATGGAGAATGAAGAGAGTGGAAGAAAAGGTTCGGGGAGAAGGGATTTTAAAGAGAGAAAAGTGAGGAAGAGAGAAGAAAGAAGACAGAGAAAAATTACGGCCGTGAGTGAGCAGTAGTTAGTCAAACGCTGTGAAAAAAGAAAAAAGATGGCAGAGTCAAAGGCTGTGAAGAAAAAAAAAGATGGCAGAAGACTGCGCGGCCAAGCTTTGAGCTAGAAAAAGGGAGAGGGGGGGGGGGGGCACGAACGAAAACAAAAAAGGAACCGGGGGTGAGGTGGGGGCCACGAAGAAAGGAAAACAAAAAAGGAACCAGAGAACCGCAACAAGGAGTTACGGTTCGGGGGTGGGGGTGGGGGTGGGAAAAGGGAGGTGGGGCCACAGAAAGGTGAACCGCAAGGGTGGGGCCGGAGTGAAAAGTGGGGCAGAAAAGAAAGAAAAAAGGAAAGAAAAAAGGGATGGGGGGGTGGGGGCCCATGGAAAAAGACAAACAGGGGAACCGCAACTTCTTGTTGCGGGTTGGGGCGGGGGTGGGGCCACAAAGAAAAAAGAGAAGAAAGAAAAAAGGGAAGGGGGAAAGGGGTGGGGGGCCATGGAAAAAAGAAACAAAAAGGTTGGGGGTGGTGGGGTGGGGCTGGGGCACAAAAAATGATGATTGTCAAACCGCAACAAATTGTTGCGGTTTGGTGGATATTACCCACTAGTGGGTGGGGATCCGCCCCCCCTATATATATATATATGAGCGTCGATCCACATCTATCGTTATTTCTCCACCATAAATCTAGTCGTCCACGTGTACTCGTTGATGGACCAGATCTGGTCTTTTTTTTTTCAAAAAGTGGTAACTGCTAGTCTTTAAAGCGGTTACAAAATTCTCAAAAATACCCTCTCAGGCAAAAAAATCCCTAACCGCTGGTCTTTGGAGCGGTTTGGGGCCCACCAAATTTTCCCAACTGCTACACTTTTCAGTGGTTAATGGCCCACATCATTGAAGAAGAAACCCACCCAACCGCCACAAAGAGCAGCGGTTGGTGGGCCCTTAACCGCTACTCTTTGTGGCGGTTGGGGGGTTTTCCCTTTTTTTTCTTCCTGCGCAATGTCTATCTCTCTCTCTTACATTGGATCCCTTTCTCACTATATATATATATATATATATATATATATATATATATACACCGATGGAGAAATAGTTATTTCTCCACCATAAATCTAGCCGTCCACGTGTACTCGTGAATAACCCAGATCTAATTTTTTTTTTTTAAAAAGTGCCAGCCGCCACTCTTTAAAGTGGTTGGAAAAAACTAAAAAACGCCCCTGGGAAGCAACAAAACCCCAACCGTTCGTCTTTGTAGCGGTTGGGGGCCCACCAATTTCCCCCCAACCGCTACAAAGTCAACAATTGGTACCATACCCAACCGCTACAGTTAGTGGCAGTTGGTATGAGTGCCTGAATTATTTTTTTTGCAGCCCCACTTTGTCATAAAAAACTCTAAGTGGCCCACCTACCCATTAAAAAAAAACCCTAGAAAAAGCACTTTTTGAGCAAAATAGTCCCCCAACCGCTACACTTAGTGGTGGTTGGGATCATTAACCGAAATTTTCATGCAGCCCCACTTTTTCATTAAAAAAAAATCCTAAAAAACCCTAAGTGGCCCCACTTTTTTATTAAAAAAAATCCTAAAAACCCTAAGTGGCCTCACTTTTTCATTAAAAAAATCCTAAGTTTGCACCCACCCAACCGCTATACTTGCTGGCAGTTGGGGGAGTTTTACACTAATTTTCATTAAAAGAAACCCTAAAAACCCACTTTTTCATTAAAAAAAAATCCTAAAAAGGCCCCACTTTTTAAACCTCCCGTGAGCAATTATTGTCCACTTTTTAGGACCCCTCTCTCTCTCTCTCCCCCCCTCACTTTTTCTTTCACTGACACACTCACGGGTCCTCTTTTCCTCTCTCTCACGGGTCTTCTTTCTTCTATCTCCCTAACTTTTCTCTCTTTATAATTCATCTTCCCCAACTCTTTATTCCATATTCTTCATACGCCAAATCTTACCTACATAATCTCCACTATAACACGAACAAAAAAAATTTACGCTAGAAGATCGGTGGATAACCGCTACAAGATTAGTGGATTTTTTTAAATATATCAAGTTTAAAGCAAGTAAGTATTTCGAATTTTTTTATAATTCAATGTTAATTTCAAATTGTTCTTACCAGTGTTATGTTTAAATTGTGTTATGCTTAAATTGTTCTTACCATAATCTCAAATTAGGGTTTTTTAGAAATTGAAATTAGGGATTGAGAGTTTTTATGGATTCAAAATTGGCGGTTTTTTAGGGCGTCAACATTAGGGTTTTTAAGGCTTCAAAATTGGGGATTTTTTATGGATTCAAAATTGACGGTTTTTTAGGCCCTCTGAATTAGGATTTTTTATGGTTCTCAAAATTAGAGTTTATTAGGACTTCAAAATTAGGGGTTTTTTAGGGCGTCAAAATTAAGATTTTTTGAAATTAGAGCTTATTAGGACTTCAAAATTAGGGGTTTATTCGGGCTTCAAAATTAGGGTTTTAGGGCTTTAAAATTGGGGTTTTTAGGGATTCAAAATTGGGCTTGTTTTTAGGATTAGGATTAAATGCACATAAAACCCCATACTTTGGGGTCATTTACACGGAACACCCTAGGGTTTGAATTTTGACACCCACCACTCCAAATTTCCAATTTTGGTGCACGCAACACCATTTGACGGTTGAAATTCAAAATTCGAATACGGCTGTTATAATTTTGAGGTCAAAATGGACACTTCATTAAAATATCCTTGTTGGCAGCCACATCACCTGAAAGTTGGAGTTTTACCCATCTCCCCCTCTGTATCTCTATCACATAAAAATCAAACAGAGAGAGAAAGAAGATGAAGAAGCCATGGCAGCGCCACCGGCCATGGGTCAGTACTTAGCGCTGCCACCGCGCATAGCCAGGCCATTTACCACAGGTAAGAGGCCGTCGACAACCAAGGGACGGCCATCCTTCCTCCAGATTTGTGCTATCGAGTCAGTACCCAGCGCTGCCACCGCGCATAGCCAGTCCAAATCTGTGCTACCGACACCGTCGCAATCAAGCGGCCACCACCATCCCATCAAGATGCCGTCGTTGCCACCATGGCAGGCCTTCCGAAAAGCACTGGAGCAACACTATCGCAAGCTCCGGTGAAGCGTTACCACCACGATAAACGGCTCCAATCGGCGCCACCGTCGCCTCACGATTACGGCCGTACAACTATGTCGCCTACCCACCATCGACAAGGACCGACATCACCATCCAGCTTAGTGCCGCCATCAGACCCATGCCGTCAAGGTACGCACCACCACGAGGAGCAGCAGTGCCCTTCAGCGCCGTGTCAATGCTGCCGGCGGTCAAATATGCCTTACAAAATCAAAATTGACGTTGCTGCCATGTTGGATTTATGGAGGAAGTTACCTTTGTGCCCTTTGGCTTCTAACATACATTCCACCAAAATGAGTAAAAACCGTCAAATGGTGTTGCGTGCACCAAAATTGGAAATTTGGGGTGGTGGAAGTCAAAATTCAAACCCTGGGGTGTTCCGCGTAAATGACCCCAAAGTATGGGGTTTTATGTGCATTTAATCCTTAGGATTACGTGTTCTCATTTAGTTTTGGGATGTAAATAGTATGGACGCTAAGTTAGTTTACAATTATATTTTTTTCTTAGAGATATAGAGTTCAACCCTAGACCTCATGATTCATTAATCATATACGATGACGATGACCACGTCGCGAGGGACGTATTTGACGGTGTCGAAAGGGGTGTTTTGGAAACAATTCAAACTACAAGTCACCTCGAAGAGTGGGTACTAAACGAGGAACAAATACAAATATTACACCGTCAGAATTTATCTATGTTCACCGTCCTTCATCATTGGTCTCGGCACGACGATTGCCTTATAGCCGTTCTAGTTGAGCGATGGAGGAGCGAGACGAACTCATTTCACTTCCGGTTTGGTGAAATGACTATTACATTAGAGGACGTCGAATTTATACAGGGAATCTCATGTCAAAACAGACCCATTACTTTGAGTAGGACGTCTGCAACGATAGCTCAGATGGCTAGGCAGTATTTTTTGGGAATTCCAAGAAAAGCTCTTACAACAAACGACATCAAACTTAAATGGCTGAGAGAGTAGTATGGCGTGCTACCTAATGCATACACTCCTCACGATTTGGTGACGTATACGAAGGCATTCCTGCTGTATATTATTGGAGCTATATTACTTCCGACGCATTCAAAAAACACGGTGCATCCGAAGTATATGGTGTTCTTAGAGGACCTTAGGAAGTTATACTCGTTTTTGTGGGGTTCAGCTGTCCTTGTGCACCTATATCAAGCACTGCACAGAGCTACTAGAAAGGGTGCCAAGTCCATTGATGTCTACCTCACTCTATTATAGGTTTAAGCATTTATATTCTTGGTTGACGTGTCAATATATTCGTGATTAATTACTAATTCCGTATAATGTTTGCATTCACATGTTTGGTCTTACGAAAGGCTACCCACGGGTCGTCCACAGCTACGGGATGATTCTGATGAAACGTGACCTAGGGCGTGGGCCTGGGGGCCTACGCCCAACAGGAAGAGACGGGTAAACCCTCACCACCATCTAAAGTTCTATCAAGGGGAACTAGAGATACTGGAGGCATCACAGGTGACGTGGCAGCCATACTGCAAGGTGATGCATCAGTTGGATGAGTATTGTTGGCAACTTCCGGTGTCGTACGTGCTGGCAGGTTTGGTTCGGGTGCCGCTTATTCACTTCGAAGTATGTGAGTTTCAGATGCCCGATGAGGCAAGCTGGCTGTCTACAAGGGATACCAAAACCCGCTGTAGACATGCGGCCATACAGGAAGGGTCGAGGGCTGAACTTTGAGGTGCCTGATGCCTTGAATTTGTTGAGCGACGAGGTGCAACAGTGGAATACTTGGCAGGAAACGTATGATAGCCTTTTATCGCTGAAGAACGACGGCATCAGTATTGAGGAGTACCTGCAATGGTTTCTCAAGGTGACACACACGAGGGTGAATCGTCCTTCTCAGGTGAGGAATACATCATATGCGCCACGTGAGATCTATGACCAGTTCTGGGTATTGAACTTTGTAAGTCATTTACTTTTGATTCAATTTTTATTTGCGCACCTTATCGACCATGCCTGAAATGACTAGCCATATTTTCCATGCATATTTTTTAGGTTGACCTGGGCACTGAGGTGTTCAAGCAGCTAGAGGGGTTTGATTGGTTTGTCGCGCATGCTCCTGACAGTGTCAAGAGGTCCATCGAGAGGTACAAGACTGAAGTTCACAACTTTAGTAATGTGTACCGGGGTTACCCAGCGGAGCCGTCTAGTCGCTTGCCTCTTGACGCGTACAACTCTCAGCCCCAAAGTCAGGTGACCCAAGTAACTCCCCAAGGGCGGCCAAGCATCCGGTCGGATAAAGGACAACTGACAAAGCCATTGAGGCCGGCCAAACGTGATTGGATCGATGGGCACTACTTCGGGTTTGAGCCAATCGCTACAGCAGACTTTCCTGTTTTGGCATTCCTAGGTCACTTTGATATGAGAACGTTGGCGCCGGAAACATATATTTTGAACTTTGTCATGGACGCTTATATAGAACTGCTCCGTGTTAGAGAGCTACGTTATAACCCCTGCCGAACTTTGAAGCTCTTATCTTATCCAAATCACGGTGAATAGCATGAAGGATTTCACTGAATGGAGGAGGAAGTGAGGGGCAAGCAAGGGTGAGTGGAAACCATCTGGAAACATGCTAGCCTATTTGAACTCGGACTATCAATGTCACGTGTCTGAGGCGAACCTTATCATGCTACCTGGTTTTCATGCAAACCACTTCTTCCTATTAGTTCTCTATCCAGAGAACAAAGAGGTCCACATATACGATATCCTAAGGGAGGACGGACCTGTTCAACAGCTGGCGCAGATGTACAAAACATACATCAATGCGGTGGTTAGTTTATATTTCTTGACCATCGCTCATAGTCTATTCTTCTTGTTACATAAGCTTGATGACCTTTTTTATTGTTGGATGCAAACTACGATCATTCCACTAGCGTGCTGATATTTTAAAGGGGAGGCCATCACGAGCAATCTGACGATGGAGCCTTGAACGGTCGTGACGATATAGAACCAAAGCAATATAACAGTCATGATTGCGGGATTTACGTGCTCAAGTACATGGACTACATAGCTCGCTCGGATGTGCTCGAATCTACGTCGTGGTCTCGGAGAGATGCCTTGACGTTTAGATATAGGATAACGTGGGAGCTGAAAAAGAGTGAAGCTAGACGCCTTCATTACCATTATCCTGAGATGTACTAGACGTTCGTTTGGATTATTATTATTGTTGTTGGATTTTGGATATTGAGGTTTGAAATTGAATTAGCCTTATTATTACTATTGTTTGATTTTGGACATTGAGATTTAAAATTAGATTGTTGGATAAGTGAAAAAAAAAATTACAAATTATTTCGGAGGCTATGAATCATGTCCTAAAGTGTGCCCGAATAAGGGCATCATAAGAAAACCAAAAAAATAATGTCTCGATTTTCGCCGAAATTCATAGAAATGGACTAACTAGTGTGCTTAAGGTACAATGAGCAAAAAAAAGTGAAAGAAAAATTATAAAATTTTTCGGAAGCTATGAATTAGGTCCTAAAGTGTGCCGAATAAGGGCATCATAGGAAAATCAAAAAAAATAATTTGTCTCGATTTTTGCCGAAATTCATAGAAATAAGTTAACTAGCGTGGCTAATGTGCAATGAGCCAAAAAAAAATTCGGAAGCTATAAATTAGGCCCTAAAGTATGCCTGAATAGGAGCGTCATAGGAAAATGAAAAAAATAATTTGTCTCGATTTTTGCCGAAATTCATAGAAATGGGTTACCTAGCGTGCCTAAGGTGCAATGAGCAAAACAAAATTACAATTTTTTTTGTATTTTTTGTTCGACTTTTTTTTTGGCCCTTGCACATTAACCACACTAATTATCCCCTTTTCAAAATATCAAGATTCAACAAACCAAATCACAAATTGCTCCAGTAAAAAAATTAACCCTAAGACTATTCCTCATCATCGTCCTCCTCGACCATACTGTCAGGTTCGATACCTAGCACTTTATAATGATTTCTTGTGTCATGATCGGTCATCTTATTACACAATGCACACTTTCGCAATTTTTTTTGACCCGTTGCTTCTTCAATCGGACTCTTCATACGTATTGCTCGTTTTTGCCTTTTTGTTTGAGAAAGAATTGGATAAAAAATATCGTCCTCCTCACCTTGCAGGCTAGTTCTTTCAATGACTGGCTGTGAAGGTATGACCGAAGCTCGAGTGATTCTACCAGCTGGAGTCGTCTGAGTAATCAGCGTGTCCCGTCTGTCTGGTAATGACATCCTAAACTGTGTAAGGTTAGCCTTTTCCTGTGTGGCTGCTTCAACTTGATACTTCTACCCATCAAATGTTGACGCTGCATCCAATGATAAACCGTGCATGATGTTACAAAGGTGATTATATCGCAGTGTCTCAGATTGCTCGAAATCAACTGAAACATTGGGCACGTAAGGAATATGACTGTGTACTATATTGGCTTGCTTCGTCCACCGGTCTAAGATATACTCTTTCGGAATTTCACGAGCATTCTTCGTCCACCGGTCTAAGATATACTCTTTCGAAATTTCACGAGCATTCTTGGTGCTAAAAAACCTCAACACGTGTAGACAGAGTATACCTTTATGCTCAAACAGTTGACAGTTACAATTCACAAACCCAGTGTCCATACAAACTGCTACGGTGAAATGTCTTTTGTTCTTCAGAGCCAACGAAGAGCATGGATTGGCAAAATTCGTCACATTTCAAAGCATAAACCTTGAGATCTCTAGTGCATAGCTCGTGCAACTTTGTCATGCTATATTGGTTCAACTTTAGTAGTTCCTCTTGAAACTGTCTAAACATTTCCTTGGTATAGACTTGAGCTGCATGAGCCTCCAAAAGTGAAAAAACTACTATGGCTCTTTCTTTGTAAACTGTAGCCGCGTCGGCTTCTCTCTCAAGGACAAATTGTTTGTCAAGGGCTTTTTGCATCTCTAGTACGAACTCTTTTATACTTGAAAAATGGCCTACGTACCCATCAAAGAATGCATTCATATCTTCGCTTCTCGAGGTCGTAGTCATTCTGGTTGCAAAAATTTTTTTGGGTGTAGGCACCGACCCACTGTGTCTTGATCTCGTACAACGCTTTCAACCATTCATGACTGTGCAAAGAGTAGTCATCCATTAACTTGACCCACCTCTCCTCGAACACGTCGACCATCAACGATTTCTTCACACATGTATTAAAGTCACTCTTGAATGTCGGATGGTTTGCATATACATTGTGAAGCCGTTCGGGATATTTGTTGCTTATGTGCCATGTACACAGGCCATGGTGAGTATCTGGAAGGACCTTAGCGATTGCATTTTTCATTGCCAAATTTTGGTCGGTGATGATGGTCTTTGGAGGAATATGATACATTGTTTCAAGACACATTTCAAATAACCACGTAAATGACTCCTCCGTCTCATTCCTAAGCGGGGCAAAGCCAAACAAGATTGACTAATAGTGGTGGTTCACCCCGGTGAACGGAGCAAAAGGCATAGAGTATTTCTTTGTGTGGTATGTGGTGTCAAACGTCACAACATCGCCAAAATTTTGGTAAGCAGCTCTAGAACGGGCATCCGCCCAAAATATAGTACTAATGCGGTTCTCATCATCCAGTTGGAGACTATAGAAAAAGTCAGAATTCTCACTCTGAAGGCGCTTAAAGATATCAAGTGTAGCTTGAGAATCACTCTTACTGAAAGACTCTTTCCTCTGAGCACGAAGTTCATTTCGAAGGTTTTCTTCGTTGAAGCTCAACTTGTCAATCCAACAACCTGGCTTGAGAAAACCCCCCATCATTCTAGAAGGTGGAATTTTAGCCTCGACCATTGTAAATATCAATTGTCTGTGTGCCGCGCTTATTTGTCGGTGCTGATGAATTTGACCAATCTTACTAGGGGTCATCAATTGATGATTATGGCTCAACTCCACTCCCGTCACAACCCAATAGTTTTCATTTTTTCGGTGTACTGCATACACATGGGCCTGCAGCAGTACCCAAAAATGTGTCCCTTTTTCTTTGGCTTGTTGGCCCTTCATCACTGATCCGAACAACCAGGGGTACATGCGGTGCTCCTCTATGACACTCAAATAGTCGGGAACAAATTTGGTCTATATTCGCCCGTTTTTAGTTGTCTTAATTCTAATACCGAAACCTATCCTTTTCGAATACGCTATATAGTATGCTTCAACTTCGTCCAGTGTTTGAAAAACTTGACCTTTGTAAGGTGGATCAGAATCTTCACAAAAATTATTTCCTCCAGTTGCATCCACATTTATATTGAAGTCTAAAAAACATTATAAAAATTCTCAACAAGTCATAGAATTAAATAAAAGTTTTTGTAAAGAAACAGAAATAAAATGGAATGAAATGAAATGAAAAGGCAAAACTTACAATGTAGTATTGTTGCTTTCAATTGCCTCATCCTTCAAGATAATTGCTCCAATATTAGCTTCGAGATAATATCACCAAAGTTGGATAAACTAACTTCAAGATAGTGCAAGTAAACACTAAAAGTATGTGATGTTGGAAGAATTTTTGAGTGTTTGCTTGGTGAAAAAATATGGGTTTAGGGTTAATGGAGGATGAAGAAATGGTTAGGGTTCGATAGCGAGTAAGTGGGGAAGAAAAAGAAAGAGAGAGATATAGCCAGAAAGAAAAGACTAAATATGTGTGAAGAGAGAGAGACTCGTGAAGTAAAAGGGAAACCCCCCAACCGCTACTCTTTGTAGCGATTGGGGCATTAATTGCAGCAGCTGGAGGAAAGTGGGGGCAGTTGGGGGTTTTATTAGGGCTTTTTAATGCATTTGTGGGGTAGCTGAGGGTTTGTTTAGGGTTTTTTAATGGGCTCGTTGGGTAGCTGGGGTTTTTTTAGGGTTCTTTAATGCACTTAGGGTTTTTTTAATGAAAAAGTGGGGCTGCATGAAAATTTTGGGTAATGATCCCAACCGCCACTAAGTATAGCGGTTGGGGGATTATTTTATTCACAAGTGCTTTTTTTAGGGTTTTTCTAATGAAAAAGTGGGGCTGCAAATTTCGGTTAATGATCCCAATCGTTACTAAGTGTAGCGGTTGGGGGACTATTTTGCTCAAAAAGTGATTTTTCTAGGGTTTTTTTTAATGAGTAAGTGGGGCCACTTAGGGTTTTTTATGACAAAGTGGGCTGCAAAAAAAAATTGGGCAATCATACCAACCGCCACTAAGTGTAGCGGTTAGGTATGGCACCAATTGCTACACTTTGTAATGGTTGAGAGGGAAATTGGTAGGCCCCCAACCGCTACAAAGACCGACAGCTGGGTTTTTTTTTGCTTCCAAGGGGCGTTTTTAGGTTTTTTGCAACCGCTTTAAAGAGTGGCGGTTAGCACTTTAAAAAAAAAAGATATGGGCCATCCACGAGTACACGTGGATGGCCAGATTTATGGTGGAGAAATAGCTATTTCTCCACCAGTGGGTGTGGATCGGCTCCCTTTTTTCCAACACCCCTCGGCAGATCCCTTTTTTCACTCTCAATCTCTCTCTTTTCCATACCAACTCTCCATCATCTTCATCTTCATCTTCCCCAATTCTTTCTTCCATCTTCTTCATCCTCACAGCTCACACCTTCATAATCTCCACCATAACACAAACAAAAAAAATCCTACGCTAGAAGATCGGTGGATAGCCGCTAGAAGATTAGTGGAAATTTTCTTTAAATATATCAACTTTAAAGTAAGTATTTCAAATTTTCTTATAAATCA
The DNA here is from genome assembly GCA_033065855.1 of Escallonia rubra. Lineage (NCBI taxonomy): Eukaryota > Viridiplantae > Streptophyta > Magnoliopsida > Escalloniales > Escalloniaceae > Escallonia > Escallonia rubra. The sequence continues at coordinate 83,123 of JAVXUO010001317.1, forward strand.
ATGTTAATTTCATGAATTGAAACTTCTTTATCTTTCAATTGGCCTTTATTTTGTGCTTAATTTGTCTTCTTACCATAAACTCAAATTAGGGTTTTTTAGAAATTGAAATTAGGGATTGAACTAGTGGCTTTTAGGTTATGAAATTAGGGTTTTGCTTGAGATTCGAAATTAGAATTTTTTTAGGGCTTCAAAATTGGGGGGTTTTTCGGCTTAAAAATGGGGTTTTTTAGAGCTTCGAAATTGGCACTTTTTTAGGGTTTCAAAATTAATGTTTTTAGGGCTTCAAAATTGGGGGGGTTTTAGGCCTTCAAAATTGGGATTTTTAGGGATTCGAAAATGGGGTTTCTAGTTTTTAGGTTTTCAAAATTGGGGTTTTTTTAGGGCTTCAAAATTGGGGATTTTTTAAGGATTCAAAATTGGGGTTTTTAGGGATTCGAAATTTGGGGTTTTTTAGAGCTTCAAAATTGAGGGATTTTTAGTGCTTCAAGGTTGCGGGTTTTTGAGGGATTTTTAGGCCTTCAGAATTGGGGATTGATTTTGGATTATGTGTTCTTGTTTTAGTTTTGAGATGTAAATAGTATGCACGCTAAGTTAGTTTACGATTATATTTTCTTCTCAGAGATATGGAGTTCAACCCCGGACCTTATGATTCCTCAATCATATACGATGACAATGACCACGTCGCGAGGGACGTATTTGACGGTGTCGAAATGGGTGTTTTGGAAACAATTCAAAACACAAGTCACCTCGAAGAGTGAATACTAAAGGAGGAACAAAAAAAATATTACACCGTCATAATTTTTCTATGTTCACCGTCCTTCATCATTGGTCTCGGCACGACGAATGCCTTATATCCGCTCTAGTTGAGCGATGGAGGAGCGAGACGAACACATTTCACTTCCGATTTGGTGAAATGACTATTACATTAGAGGACGTCGGATTTATACTTGGACTCCCATGTCACGGTAGACCCATTACTTTGAGTAGGACGTCTGCAACGATAGCTTAGCTGGCTAGGCAGTATTTTCCGAGAATTTCGACAGAAGCTCTTACAACAAACGACATCAAACTTAAGTGGCTGAGAGAGCAGTATGGCGTGCTACCTAGTTCATATACTCCTCATGATCTGGTGACGTATACGAAGGCATTCTTGTTGTATATTATTGGAGCTATGTTACTTCTGACGCTTTCGAAAAACACGGTGCATCCGAAGTATATGATGTTCTTGGATGACCCTCGGGAGGTATACTCATATTTGTAGGGTTCAGCTGTACTTGCGCACCTATATCGAGCACTGCATAAAGCTACGAGAAAGGGTGCCAAGTCCATTGCCGCCTGCCTGATTCTATTACAGGTATGATCATTGATATTCTTGTTTGACGTGTCAATATATTCGTGATTAATTACTAATTCCATATAATGTTTGCATTCACATGTTTGGTCTTACGAAAGGCTATCCACTGGTCGTCCACGACCGCGGGATGATTCTGATGAGACGTGGCCTAGAGCGTGGGCGTGGGCGTGGGCTTGGGCTTGGGGGCATACGCCCAACCGGAAGAGATGGGTAGACCCTCACCACCATCTAAAGTTCTATCAAGGGGAACTAGAGATACTGGAGGCATCACAGGTGACGTGGCAGCCATACTGCAAGGTGATGCATCGGTTGGATGAGTATTGTTGGCAACTTTCGGTGTCGTACGTGCTGGCAGGTTTGGTTCAGGTGCCGCTTATTCACTTCGAAGTATGTGAGTTTCAGATGCCCGATGAGGCAAGTTGGTTGTCTACAAGGGATACCAAAACCCACTGTAGACATGCGGCCATACAGGAAGGGTTGAGGGCTGAACTTTGAGGTGCCTGATGCCTTGAATTTGTTGAGCGACGAGGTGCAACAGTGGAATACTTGGCAGGAAACGTATGATAGCCTTTTATCGCTGAAGAACGACGGCATCAGTATTGAGGAGTACCTGCAATGGTTTCTCAAGGTGACACACACGAGGGTGAATCGTCCTTCTCAGGTGAGGAATACATCATATGCGCCACGTGAGATCTATGACCAGTTCTGGGTATTGAACTTTGTAAGTCATTTACTTTTGATTCAATTTTTATTTGCGCACCTTATCGACCATGCCTGAAATGACTAGCCATATTTTCCATGCATGTTTTTTAGGTTGACCTGGGCACTGAGGTGTTCAAGCAGCTAGAGGGGTTTGATTGGTTTGTCGCGCATGCTCCTGACAGTGTCAAGAGGTCCATCGAGAGGTACAAGACTGAAGTTCACAACTTTAGTAATGTGTACCGGGGTTACCCAGCGGAGCCGTCTGGTCGCTTGCCTCTTGACGCGTACAACTCTCAGCCCCAAAGTCAGGTGACCCAAGTAACTCCCCAGGGGCGGCCAAGCATCCGGTCGGATAAAGGACAACTGACAAAGCCATTGAGGCCGACCAAACGTGATTGGATCGATGGGCACTACTTCGGGTTTGAGCCAATCGCTATAGCAGACTTTCCTGTTTTGGCATTCCTAGGTCACTTTGATATGAGAACGTTGGCGCCGGAAACATATATTTTGAACTTTGTCATGGACGCTTATATAGAACTGCTCCGTGTTAGAGAGCTACGTTATAACCCCTGCCGAACTTTGAAGCTCTTATCTTATCCAAATCACGGTGAATAGCATGAAGGATTTCACTGAATGGAGGAGGAAGTGAGGGGCAAGCAAGGGTGAGTGGAAACCATCTGGAAACATGCTAGCCTATTTGAACTCGGACTATCAATGTCACGTGTCTGAGGCGAACCTTATCATGCTACCTGGTTTTCATGCAAACCACTTCTTCCTATTAGTTCTCTATCCAGAGAACAAAGAGGTCCACATATACGATATCCTAAGGGAGGACGGACCTGTTCAACAGCTGGCGCAGATGTACAAAACATACATCAATGCGGTGGTTAGTTTATATTTCTTGACCATCGCTCATAGTCTATTCTTCTTGTTACATAAGCTTGATGACCTTTTTTATTGTTGGATGCAAACTACGATCATTCCACTAGCGTGCTGATATTTTAAAGGGGAGGCCATCACGAGCAATCTGACGATGGAGCCTTGAACGGTCGTGACGATACAGAACCAAAGCAATATAACAGTCATGATTGCGGGATTTACGTGCTCAAGTACATGGACTACATAGCTCGCTCGGATGTGCTCGAATCTACGTCGTGGTCTCGGAGAGATGCCTTGACGTTTAGATATAGGATAACGTGGGAGCTGAAAAAGAGTGAAGCTAGACGCCTTCATTACCATTATCCTGAGATGTACTAGACGTTCGTTTGGATTATTATTATTGTTGTTGGATTTTGGATATTGAGGTTTGAAATTGAATTAACCTTATTATTACTATTGTTTGATTTTGGACATTGAGATTTAAAATTAGATTGTTGGATAAGTGAAAAAAAAAATTACAAATTATTTCGGAGGCTATGAATCATGTCCTAAAGTGTGCCCGAATAAGGGCATCATAAGAAAACCAAAAAAATAATGTCTCGATTTTCGCCGAAATTCATAGAAATGGACTAACTAGTGTGCTTAAGGTACAATGAGCAAAAAAAAGTGAAAGAAAAATTATAAAATTTTTCGGAAGCTATGAATTAGGTCCTAAAGTGTGCCGAATAAGGGCATCATAGGAAAATCAAAAAAAATAATTTGTCTCGATTTTTGCCGAAATTCATAGAAATAAGTTAACTAGCGTGGCTAATGTGCAATGAGCCAAAAAAAAATTCGGAAGCTATAAATTAGGCCCTAAAGTATGCCTGAATAGGAGCGTCATAGGAAAATGAAAAAAATAATTTGTCTCGATTTTTGCCGAAATTCATAGAAATGGGTTACCTAGCGTACCTAAGGTGCAATGAGCAAAACAAAATTACAATTTTTTTTGTATTTTTTGTTCGACTTTTTTTTTTGGCCCTTGCACATTAACCACACTAATTATCCCCTTTTCAAAATATCAAGATTCAACAAACCAAATCACAAATTGCTCCAGTAAAAAAATTAACCCTAAGACTATTCCTCATCATCGTCCTCCTCGACCATACTGTCAGGTTCGATACCTAGCACTTTATAATGATTTCTTGTGTCATGATCGGTCATCTTATTACACAATGCACACTTTCGCAATTTTTTTTGACCCGTTGCTTCTTCAATCGGACTCTTCATACGTATTGCTCGTTTTTGCCCTTTTGTTTGAGAAAGAATTGGATAAAAAATATCGTCCTCCTCACCTTGCAGGCTAGTTCTTTCAATGACTGGCTGTGAAGGTATGACCGAAGCTCGAGTGATTCTACCAGCTGGAGTCGTCTGAGTAATCAGCGTGTCCCGTTTGTCTGGTAATGACATCCTAAACTGTGTAAGGTTAGCCTTTTCCTGTGTGGCTGCTTCAACTTGATACTTCTACCCATCAAATGTTGACGCTGCATCCAATGATAAACCGTGCATGATGTTACAAAGGTGATTATATCGCAGTGTCTCAGATTGCTCGAAATCAACTGAAACATTGGGCACGTAAGGAATATGACTGTGTACTATATTGGCTTGCTTCGTCCACCGGTCTAAGATATACTCTTTCGGAATTTCACGAGCATTCTTCGTCCACCGGTCTAAGATATACTCTTTCGGAATTTCACGAGCATTCTTGGTGCTAAAAAACCTCAACACGTGTAGACAGAGTATACCTTTATGCTCAAACAGTTGACAGTTACAATTCACAAACCCAGTGTCCATACAAACTGCTACGGTAAAATGTCTTTTGTTCTTCAGAGCCAACGAAGAGCATGGATTGGCAAAATTCGTCACATTTCAAAGCATAAACCTTGAGATCTCTAGTGCATAGCTCGTGCAACTTTGTCATGCTATATTGGTTCAACTTTAGTAGTTCCTCTTGAAACTGTCTAAACATTTCCTTGGTATAGACTTGAGCTGCATGAGCCTCCAAAAGTGAAAAAACTACTATGGCTCTTTCTTTGTAAACTGTAGCCGCGTCGGCTTCTCTCTCAAGGACAAATTGTTTGTCAAGGGCTTTTTGCATCTCTAGTACGAACTCTTTTATACTTGAAAAATGGCCTACGTACCCATCAAAGAATGCATTCATATCTTCGCTTCTCGAGGTCGTAGTCATTCTGGTTGCAAAATTTTTTTTGGGTGTAGGCACCGACCCACTGTGTCTTGATCTCGTACAACGCTTTCAACCATTCATGACTGTGCAAAGAGTAGTCATCCATTAACTTGACCCACCTCTCCTCGAACACGTCGACCATCAACGATTTCTTCACACATGTATTAAAGTCACTCTTGAATGTCGGATGGTTTGCATATACATTGTGAAGCCGTTCGGGATATTTGTTGCTTATGTGCCATGTACACAGGCCATGGTGAGTATCTGGAAGGACCTTAGCGATTGCATTTTTCATTGCCAAATTTTGGTCGGTGATGATGGTCTTTGGAGGAATATGATACATTGTTTCAAGACACATTTCAAATAACCACGTAAATGACTCCTCCGTCTCATTCCTAAGCGGGGCAAAGCCAAACAAGATTGACTAATAGTGGTGGTTCACCCCGGTGAACGGAGCAAAAGGCATAGAGTATTTCTTTGTGTGGTATGTGGTGTCAAACGTCACAACATCGCCAAAATTTTGGTAAGCAGCTCTAGAACGGGCATCCGCCCAAAATATAGTACTAATGCGGTTCTCATCATCCAGTTGGAGACTATAGAAAAAGTCAGAATTCTCACTCTGAAGGCGCTTAAAGATATCAAGTGTAGCTTGAGAATCACTCTTACTGAAAGACTCTTTCCTCTGAGCACGAAGTTCATTTCGAAGGTTTTCTTCGTTGAAGCTCAACTTGTCAATCCAACAACCTGGCTTGAGAAAACCCCCCATCATTCTAGAAGGTGAAATTTTAGCCTCGACCATTGTAAATATCAATTGTCTGTGTGCCGCGCTTATTTGTCGGTGCTGATGAATTTGACCAATCTTACTAGGGGTCATCAATTGATGATTATGGCTCAACTCCACTCCCGTCACAACCCAATAGTTTTCATTTTTTCGGTGTACTGCATACACATGGGCCTGCAGCAGTACCCAAAAATGTGTCCCTTTTTCTTTGGCTTGTTGGCCCTTCATCACTGATCCGAACAACCAGGGGTACATGCGGTGCTCCTCTATGACACTCAAATAGTCGGGAACAAATTTGGTCTATATTCGCCCGTTTTTAGTTGTCTTAATTCTAATACCGAAACCTATCCTTTTCGAATACGCTATATAGTATGCTTCAACTTCGTCCAGTGTTTGAAAAACTTGACCTTTGTAAGGTGGATCAGAATCTTCACAAAAATTATTTCCTCCAGTTGCATCCACATTTATATTGAAGTCTAAAAAACATTATAAAAATTCTCAACAAGTCATAGAATTAAATAAAAGTTTTTGTAAAGAAACAGAAATAAAATGGAATGAAATGAAATGAAAAGGCAAAACTTACAATGTAGTATTGTTGCTTTCAATTGCCTCATCCTTCAAGATAATTGCTCCAATATTAGCTTCGAGATAATATCACCAAAGTTGGATAAACTAACTTCAAGATAGTGCAAGTAAACACTAAAAGTATGTGATGTTGGAAGAATTTTTGAGTGTTTGCTTGGTGAAAAAATAGGGGTTTAGGGTTAATGGAGGATGAAGAAATGGTTAGGGTTCGATAGCGAGTAAGTAGGGAAGAAAAAGAAAGAGAGAGATATAGCCAGAAAGAAAAGACTAAATATGTGTGAAGAGAGAGAGAGACTCGTGAAGTAAAAGGGAAACCCCCCAACCGCTACTCTTTGTAGCGATTGGGGCATTAATTGCAGCAGCTGGAGGAAAGTGGGGGCAGTTGGGGGTTTTATTAGGGCTTTTTAATGCATTTGTGGGGTAGCTGAGGGTTTGTTTAGGGTTTTTTAATGGGCTCGTTGGGTAGCTGGGGTTTTTTTAGGGTTCTTTAATGCACTTAGGGTTTTTTTAATGAAAAAGTGGGGCTGCATGAAAATTTTGGGTAATGATCCCAACCGCCACTAAGTATAGCGGTTGGGGGATTATTTTATTCACAAGTGCTTTTTTTAGGGTTTTTCTAATGAAAAAGTGGGGCTGCAAATTTCGGTTAATGATCCCAATCGCTACTAAGTGTAGCGGTTGGGGGACTATTTTGCTCAAAAAGTGATTTTTCTAGGGTTTTTTTTAATGAGTAAGTGGGGCCACTTAGGGTTTTTTATGACAAAGTGGGCTGCAAAAAAAAATCGGGCAATCATACCAACCGCCACTAAGTGTAGCGGTTAGGTATGGCACCAATTGCTACACTTTGTAATGGTTGAGAGGGAAATTGGTAGGCCCCCAACCGCTACAAAGACCGACAGCTGGGTTTTTTTTTGCTTCCAAGGGGCGTTTTTAGGTTTTTTGCAACCGCTTTAAAGAGTGGCGGTTAGCACTTTAAAAAAAAAAGATATGGGCCATCCACGAGTACACGTGGATGGCCAGATTTATGGTGGAGAAATAGCTATTTCTCCACCAGTGGGTGTGGATCGGCTCCCTTTTTTCCAACACCCCTCGGCAGATCCCTTTTTTCACTCTCAATCTCTCTCTTTTCCATACCAACTCTCCATCATCTTCATCTTCATCTTCCCCAATTCTTTCTTCCATCTTCTTCATCCTCACAGCTCACACCTTCATAATCTCCACCATAACACAAACAAAAAAAATCCTACGCTAGAAGATCGGTGGATAGCCGCTAGAAGATTAGTGGAAATTTTCTTTAAATATATCAACTTTAAAGTAAGTATTTCAAATTTTCTTATAAATCAATGTTAATTTCATGAATTGAAACTTCTTTATCTTTCAATTGGCCTTTATTTTGTGCTTAATTTGTCTTCTTACCATAAACTCAAATTAGGGTTTTTTAGAAATTGAAATTAGGGATTGAACTAGTGGCTTTTAGGTTATGAAATTAGGGTTTTGCTTGAGATTCGAAATTAGAATTTTTTTAGGGCTTCAAAATTGGGGGGTTTTCGGCTTAAAAATGGGGTTTTTTAGAGCTTCGAAATTGGCACTTTTTTAGGGTTTCAAAATTAATGTTTTTAGGGCTTCAAAATTGGGGGGGTTTTAGGCCTTCAAAATTGGGATTTTTAGGGATTCGAAAATGGGGTTTCTAGTTTTTAGGTTTTCAAAATTGGGGTTTTTTTAGGGCTTCAAAATTGGGGATTTTTTAAGGATTCAAAATTGGGGTTTTTAGGGATTCGAAATTTGGGGTTTTTTAGAGCTTCAAAATTGAGGGATTTTTAGTGCTTCAAGGTTGCGGGTTTTTGAGGGATTTTTAGGCCTTCAGAATTGGGGATTGATTTTGGATTATGTGTTCTTGTTTTAGTTTTGAGATGTAAATAGTATGCACGCTAAGTTAGTTTACGATTATATTTTCTTCTCAGAGATATGGAGTTCAACCCCGGACCTTATGATTCCTCAATCATATACGATGACAATGACCACGTCGCGAGGGACGTATTTGACGGTGTCGAAAGGGGTGTTTTGGAAACAATTCAAAACACAAGTCACCTCGAAGAGTGAATACTAAAGGAGGAACAAAAAAAATATTACACCGTCATAATTTTTCTATGTTCACCGTCCTTCATCATTGGTCTCGGCACGACGAATGCCTTATATCCGCTCTAGTTGAGCGATGGAGGAGCGAGACGAACACATTTCACTTCCGATTTGGTGAAATGACTATTACATTAGAGGACGTCGGATTTATACTTGGACTCCCATGTCACGGTAGACCCATTACTTTGAGTAGGACGTCTGCAACGATAGCTTAGCTGGCTAGGCAGTATTTTCCGAGAATTTCGACAGAAGCTCTTACAACAAACGACATCAAACTTAAGTGGCTGAGAGAGCAGTATGGCGTGCTACCTAGTTCATATACTCCTCATGATCTGGTGACGTATACGAAGGCATTCTTGTTGTATATTATTGGAGCTATGTTACTTCTGACGCTTTCAAAAAACACGGTGCATCCGAAGTATATGATGTTCTTGGATGACCCTCGGGAGGTATACTCATATTTGTAGGGTTCAGCTGTACTTGCGCACCTATATCGAGCACTGCATAAAGCTACGAGAAAGGGTGCCAAGTCCATTGCCGCCTGCCTGATTCTATTACAGGTACGATCATTTATATTCTTGTTTGACGTGTCAATATATTCGTGATTAATTACTAATTCCATATAATGTTTGCATTCACATGTTTGGTCTTACGAAAGGCTATCCACTGGTCGTCCACGACCGCGGGATGATTCTGATGAGACGTGGCCTAGAGCGTGGGCGTGGGCGTGGGCTTGGGGGCATACGCCCAACCGGAAGAGATGGGTAGACCCTCACCACCATCTAAAGTTCTATCAGGGGGAGCTAGAGATACTGGAGGCATCACATGTGACGTGGTAGCCATACTACAAGGTGAAGCAACGGTTGGATGAGTGGTGTTGGCAACTTTCGGTCTCATACGTGCTGGCAGGTTTGGTTCGGGTGCCGCTTATTCACTTTGAAGTATGTGAGTTTCAGATGCCCGATCGAGCTAGCTGGATGTCTACAAGGGATACTAAAACCCGCTGTAGACATGCGGCCATATAGGAAGGGCCGAGGGCTGAACTTTGAGGTTCCTAATGCCTTGGATGTGTTGAGTGACGAGGTGCAACAGTGAGGTGTTCAAGCAGCTGGAGGGGTTTGACTGGTTTGTCGTGCATGCGTCTGACAGTGTCAAGAAGTCCATCGAGATGTACTGGGGTTACCAAGGGGAGCCGTCTGTTCACTTGCCAGTTGATGCGTATGACTCTCAGCCCTAGAGTCAGGTGACCTAAGCAACTACCCAGGGGCACCCAAGCATCCGGTCGGATAAAGGAAAAGCGACGAAGCCATTGAGGCCGGCCAAGCAGGATTGGATTGTCGAGCACTACTTCGGGCCTGAGCCAAGAGCTACAACATACTTTCCTGTTGCGTATTACCTAGGTCACGAGGACATGAGATCTTTGGTGCCGAAAACTGATTGCTTGAATTTTGTCATGGACGCTTACACGGACCTACTTCGGGTTTGAGAGCTGCGCCATAACCCCTGCCGGACTTTGAAGCTCAACATGTATCCCTCTGATTTTATGCATATAAGGATAAACAGCATGAAGGATTTCACAGAATAGAGGAAGAGGCGAGGGAAGAGCAAAGGTGTGTGGATACCCTCCGCAAATGTGCTAGGCTTGTTAAACTTGGACAATCAATGTCACGCGACTGAGGCGAACCTTATCATGATACCTGGTCTACATGCAAACCACTTCTTCCTATTAGTTATGTATCCTGCGATTAAAGCGATCCACATATATGATATCCTGAGGGAGGACGGACCTGGTCAGCAGCTGGCGCAGATGTACAAAACGTACATCAATATAGTGGTTAGTCTAGAATTCGAAATTAATTTTACATTATATCATACTTGAAACGCGATTGACCTTTTTTATTGTTGGATACAGACTACTGTCATTCCACTAGCTTGCAGACATTATTTGGGAGAGGCCATCACGAGCAATCCGATGATGGATCCTTGGACGGTCGAGATGATACAGGAGCGACCAAAGCAATATAGCAGTCACGATTGCGGGATTTATGTGCTCAAGTACGTGGACTACATAGCTCGTGCGGAAGTGCTCGAATCTACGTCATAGTCTCGGATGGATGCGTTGACGTTTTGATATAGGATAACTTGGGAGCTGAAAAAGGGTGAAGCTAGACGCCTTCCTTACTATTATCTTGAGATGTACTAGACTTTTGTTTTATTATTACTATTCTTGGATTTTGGATATTGAGGTTTGAAATTGAATTAGCCTTATTATTACTATTGTTGAATTTTGGATGTTGGGATTTGAAATTGGATTGTTGGATTCTCCAGATTGGGATTGGATTGTTGAGATAGAGTGTATAGATTTTCCAATTGGAAGCCCAAAAAAAAACGCTAAATAGTAAGTGTGCCCGATAAGGGGCGACACTGAAAAACCGGGCTTCCGATAAAGGGCGACTTTGAAAAACCAAAAAAAATTTCTTGTCTCAATTTCAACTGAAAAGGGCTAATTAATAAGTGTGCCCCAAGTATAAACTCAAAGTATGAGAGGATCAACAACAACAACAACAAAATTTTAATTTGCACCTAACCGCCACAAAAGAGTAGCGGTTAGGGATTGCTCTCTGTACTGCGGAGATGCTGAGAGCTATCCCTAAGCGCTAATCTTTGTGGCGGTTAGGTGCAATTTTTTTTTAATCCTCTCATACTTTGGGTTTATACTTGGGCACACTTACTAATTAGCCATTTTCAATTGAAATTGAGACAAGAATTATTTTTTGGTTTTTCAAAGTCCCCCCTTATCGGACGCACTTTAGGGTCGGATTCATAGCTTCTGGTGAAATTTGTAACTTTTTTTTTCATTTTTATTTTGCGCCTTGCACTTTAGGCGCACTAATTAGCCCCTTCCTATGAAAGTTTTTTGGTTTTTCAGTGTCGCCCCTTCTCGGGCACGCTTAAGAGCCGGATTCATAGCTTCTAGTGAAATTTATAATTTTTTTCTGCTCCTTGCACTTTAGGCACACTAATTAGCCCCTTTCAAACCAAATTTCAAATTTTTGCAGTAAAGATTAACAATTTAAGTTCAAAATAAACATTAACCCTAACACTCTTCTTCATCATCTTCTTCCTCGACCATACTGTCAGGTTCGATACCTAGCACTTTATAATGGTTTCTCTTGTCATGATCAGTCATCTTATTACACAACGCACACTTTTGCAGTCGTTTCTGACCCGTTGCATCTTCAATCGGACTCATCATACGTCTTGCTCGCTTTTGCCCTTTTGTTTGAGAAAGAACTAGATAAAAAAATATCGTCATCCTCACCTTGCAGGCTAGCTCTGTCAACGACTGGCTGTGAAGCAATGACCAAAGCTCGAGTGATTCTATCGGCTGGAGTCGTCCGAGTAGTTGGAGTGTCCTATCTGTCTAGTATTGCCACCCTCCCGTGCGATTGCTTCAACTTGATACTTGTACCCATCAAATGCTGACACCGCATCCAATGATAAACCATGCTGATGTTACAGAGGTGATTATATTGCAGTGTCTCAGATTGCTCAAAATCAATTGTAACATTGGGCATGTAAGGTATGTGACCGTGTACTCTATTGGCTTGCTTCGTCCACCAATCTAAGATATACTCTTTCAGAATTTCACGAGCATTCTTGGCGCTAAAAAATATCAACGTGTGTCGACAAAGTATACCTTTATGCTCAAACAGTTGACAGTTGCAATTAACAAATTCGGTGTCCAGACAAATCACTACAGTGAAATGTCTTCTGTTCTTCGGAGCCGAAGAAGAGCAAGGATTGGCAAAATTCGTCACATTTGTCAAAGCATAAACTTTGAGACCTTTGGTGCATTGCTCGTGCAACTTTGTCTTTTTGGTGAATTCGGTATAATTTTTGCACCATCTGAAAAAAATTCCTGGTTCCACCCTGGTTGCAGCCCAGAAACGTCAACTCTACAACTCATGTACAGTGGGAAGTATGCTAATGAGAAAAATCTAAGGGTACGATTGATTACGGAATTAACCTTAGAATTGAGGTTTGATTTTAGACTTAGACGTTAAGAATTATAATTTTACTATTTGAACAACTTATTTTTAATTGAAATTATAATTTACGAGTCATCGTGGCGATGCGTGTACAAAAATAAAGTTGATAATATCAATTTTGTTAAAAAAAAATATCAAACATCATGTATAAGTGTTTACTGTCACTTTGGTAAAATGAATCTTCAATTGCAAAAAAATAAGTTAGTGATGCAAGTGACAACATAAGTTAGCAAAATATTATCATCATACCAAACTTAAATTTAACTTTTACTACAGTTTTTTTAATGAATTTGAAAATTTTAAAACCAAACATGTGCAAAGATAAAGTTAGTAATATGATATTTTTGTAGTATCAAGTTTGGGCTTTACAATTTAGTTAAACTATATTTTTTTAATAAAGTTTAAATTGTGAAAACCAAGCATATCTTTATAGGTAGTTATTTACTATTTAAGATTTGTATTTCGTGTCATTTAAAAAAAAAATCTTCGAATGTCACTTGACACCATTTTAGATAGGTAGTTGGTAATATTAAAGATGTGTTATACGAAAAAAAGTTCTCTTTATATATAGTATAGACTAGTTATCGTGGCACACGTGATACACGTGCAAACCTAAAGACACCGATTTGGATTTTGTGAAAATGATAATCATTACATATAAAGATTTATCGTGACATTTGATAAAATGAGTGCAAAAATAAAGTTAAAATAGGATATTATTATTATTATTATGCTCGATATTATGATTTTCATAATATCAACCATTATTTTTAGATTTATTTTGACTACATTTTGTGTTTGTATTTTGACTGCATTTTTTGGAATGATTCTTAAATTTTAGAAACTAAACATGACATTTTATGTAGTTATATAGCATTTAAATATCACCTTTTGTGTTAATTCAAGATATAATGAACAAAATTCAAAACCCAAATCTTATGTAATTCTAAGTTACTTTATTAATTAAATCATGTTATAGTATTGAAACTTACCAACTCAAAGATAAAAGAAAAATTGTCCAAGCCCTAGCTTATACGCAAGTATCGTACCAAACCACATAATCATAAATAAACATATTACGTGACAAAACATGATTTAACAAACACAAATCATTCATATATAGCACATGATCCAATTAACCACATATTTCCAAGTGTACAAATAAGTATACGATTGCATGTGAGTGAGTGCCCAGAAGTAGCGCCGAGGGATGAAGGCCGGCAAATTGGCTTATATGGTAACGAAATATATGTTGAGTTTACTCCGCACGTCAACCTCCTATGGGTATACGTTACATGTGATGTGTACTGACACCGCTCTGGGGTTTATGTTAGTGTCTTTGTGAGTTTAGGCTTTGATCTGTCACAGACTGGGTTTGATCTTCTCAGACTTCAAATGATTGGTCTAACACCTCAAAAGAGAGAATGATGGTAGGTGAGCGAGTATGTATATATTCCTCCCTCCTTCAAGCCAAACTATTAGGAATAGGAACGATCGGCAGAAAACAATTGACTAACCTATTTTAATCACTAAAATTGACAGAATCTTAAAGCTTCAAAAAAAGGTGTTGCAGCAAAAAGAATTTACTGTAGATATAGATATCTAATTCAAGTTCAAGAGATTAAAAGTATAACATATGAAACCTACAGTTCGATTCAACCTCGCCGTAGCGGTTCTTGTCTTCCTTCTCTCTTCCATTTGATTCTATCTCGCCACGGCAGCGGCATGCTACTATGCAGACGACGGCGTCAATGATTTCATGTTTTGACGCCGGTGACAACAATATAGGTGTTGTGGTATCTGTTGTGTTATGTATCTATGTATTTCAAACCTTAACTTTGTTATTATTTTGATTTTGAGTTTGAGTCAAAGAGGGTAGTGTGGCGGTATGCACCCGAGTTTGCATACTTGAGTTGCCACCTCTGCTGACCAAGCCATGCTAGCATTTGAATTCATTCTCATTCAAAATATATCGTGTTAGGATATACTTTGATTTTGAAACTGATGAAACATAAGGCGGTAGTGATTTAGGATTTTTGTCCTGTTTATTTTATTAATGGAATTATGTAAATTGATTTAGAAAAAAAAAGGGATGCTAGAAACAATTGAAGCGCTATGGGATGTTTTCCCATTGTTCACCAACACGTAGAGAATCTAACATGGGGTTTCCGAAGAAGCATATGGATGCTTCGTTTCGATGACGTTCTCAACACAAATGTTAGTGTGGATCGCACTCTTTGAATTTCCTTGCTATATATCAAGAGTTTTAGTTGATTCTTAAACGGAATTCTAGGCTATGTTTCTTTAACAGATCGTGTTGATATATGTCTTGTATTTATGTCCCACATCGGTTACTCAAAGAAGGTTGCAACTTGACCCTTAGTATATAAGACATCTTGTCCCACATTGCTTGGAGAGAGAAGATCATTGCTTTCTCCAAGTATAAGTAAGGTGTCTTGTATTGTGTTTAAGGGCAAGATAAGAGAGTCCTTCTTTGAGTAGGCCAAGAGAGGAGAGTCCTTCTTGGAGTAGGCCAAGAGAGAAGAGTCCTTCTCTGAGTAGGAAAGAGAGGATAATCTTTCTTTGGGTAGGCAAAGAAAGAATAGTCCTTCTTTGAGTAGGAAAACAGTTGAGAGATACACGTGAGGGAGCGTTGTAAATCTGACTTGTGCAAAGTGGATATGAGTTCTCTCATATTTCTTGTGTTTTCATATTTGGTTATCGTGTTCTATACATATTTATCTAGAGCGATTTCGTAACAAGTGGTATCAGAGCTTCCAGGTTTAATTTTTGGCAAAATTGAAATCGATTTCAGACGATAAATATGTAGACAACACGACCATGAAGTATGCCTGTGACAATTCGATGGAAAGACGAATTTTGGCATATGGCAGAGCACGGTAAAGAATTTGAGCAGTGCGACAGGGGATGCCAAAGCATGCATGAGGAGCGAGCTCGAGGCACTTGGAGAGCACTTGCAGCAGACTGTCGCAAGTCAGGTGGAGCTAATCTTCAATAGATTAGATGACTTGGAGGTAGATAGTCGACTAGCTGTGCCAGAAAGGAAAGTCGATGTGTTCGCGGAGGAGATAGATGACTTGATCAAGGAAAGGGTCGCCCATGTCACCAAGCGGGAGGTGCAACGGTGCAAGGACCTTAAGGGACAAGTCATGGAGCTCCAAGAAGAACTAACTGCTTGTAAGAGGGAGCTTACAAGAGCTACGAGGCAAGGGTGTATCGCAGTGCATCCAAGACAAAAGAAAATATCAGAGCCGAGATCGTACGATAGAACGAGAGAGGCGTGGCAGGTGGATAACTTCTTTTGGCACTTGGAGCAGTACTCTGAAGCCCTCGACA
This sequence comes from Escallonia rubra, assembly GCA_033065855.1. NCBI lineage: Eukaryota > Viridiplantae > Streptophyta > Magnoliopsida > Escalloniales > Escalloniaceae > Escallonia > Escallonia rubra. The sequence goes on from JAVXUO010001317.1 coordinate 99,193, forward strand.
TTGACGAGGAGAAGGTGCAGCGGACTGTCGCAAGTCAGGTGGAGTTAATCTTTAATAGATTAGATGACTTGGAGGTAGACAGCCGATTAACTGTGCTGGAACGGGAAGTTGATGTGTTCGTAGAAGAGCTAGATGACTTGATCGAGGAGAGGGTCGCCCATGTCACCAAGCGGGAGGTGCAACAGCGCAAGGACCTCAAGGGACAAGTCATGGAGCTCCAAGAAGAACTAGCTGCTTGTAAGAAGGAGCTTACAAGAGCTACGAGGCAGGGGCGTATCGCGGTGCAGCCAAGGAGAAAGAAAATGCCGAAGCCGAGATCGTACTATAGAGCGAGAGAGGTGAGGCAGGTGGATTATTTCTTTTGGCACTTGGAGCGGTACTTTGAAGCCCTCGACATCGACGAGGAGAAGAAGGTGCAGACAACAGTCATGTACCTTACGGATACGATTGCCTTATGTTGGAGGCGTCGCTATACGGATGGGTGCGACGTCAAAACATGGGAGCAGTTCAAGCGTGAACTAAAAAGGCAGTTATATCCGGAGAGCGCCGAAGATATGGCGATGATCAACCTTCGATGGCTGAGGCAGAAGGGAAGCATCCACGAGTATGTGAAGGACTACTCGGCTTTAATGCTCGAAACACCAGAGATGTCCGAGAGGCAGCGACTACGCTTCTTCATTGATGGGTTGCAACAATGGTTTGCCACAGAGTTACGGCGAAGGGAACCTCACGACTTGGCTTCCGCCATGGTGATTTTCGAGAGGTTAGGAGACTTCAAGCAACGTGAAAGGCCGAGATCTCTAAGGCACGAGCGTGCCAAAGATGGGGGAGATGGTAAGTCGAAGAGTGGCTCGCCCAAGGCAATCGATGATGAGCGGAGTGGGGACAAGGTACATCGCCGCCATCATAAGGAGGAGAAGAAGCACGAGGGAAGTCGCAAGCATGGTAACTCTCGTGACCACAAGGCTCGTGTGGGGCCTAGAAGAGGATGCTTCTACTATGTAGGTCCGCATTACAGGAAGGATTGCCCACACAAGGGCAAGATGATTGTATTCCTCGAGAAGCACAAATGCAGCAAGGGGGATTCTTCCAGCAGTGACAGGGTGGCACGCATGAGGGCATTGCAGATGGTCAATGCATTCATGCAGAAGTCAAAGGAAGAAGTTGCCAAGGGAAAGAAGAGCAAGAAGAGACGGGGCTTGCTCTACGCAGCAGTGGATGTTGTCAGGAAGACTCAAGAAGCGCTTGTGGATACCGGGGCCACCCACAACTTCATGAGTTCGAGGGTTGCCGAGTGGCTTGGGCTAAAACCAACTAAGGATGGAAGTTGGTTCACGGCCGTGAATGCCGAGGAGCGACCGACAAAGGGAGTCGTCAAGAACGTCGATTTGAGGATCGACAGATGGACAGGAAAGGCCGACTTCAACATCATCGACATGGATGAGCTTGGGGTGGTGCTTGGGATGGACTTCATGGAGAAGTCGAGCGCTACGCTTAATCCATATTGCGGGGTGATGATGATGGCAGAGTGGATGTTCCCGTTGGTGTCCAAGGATGGGGCTGATGCACGTAAGGAGATTACAGTGTTACAGCTGGACAAGGGATCAACGTTATGCTATGGTGAGAGGCAGATAGGGCCGAGGACCTACGCAGTTGATATGGGCACAAAGATAGTCACGACAGAGAAGTTCAAGCATTGCTTGAGCTTGATTCATCTTCTTTCTTGCTGAGCTCAAGGTGGAGTGCATCCCTACCTTTAAAGGGGATGCAAGGTGGAGTACATGAAGAAGATACTGAAGGCATATTACAGTTTCCTCATGGAGTGGTTTGTTAATACAAGCCAAGGTGGAGATTGTTGATATATGTCTTGTATTTATGTCCCACATCGGTTACTCAAAGAAGGTTGCAACTTGACCCTTAGTATATAAGACATCTTGTCCCACATTGCTTGGAGAGAGAAGATCACTGCTTTCTCCAAGTATAAGTAAGGTGTCTTGTATTGTGTTTAAGGGCAAGATAAGAGAGTCCTTCTTTGAGTAGGCCAAGAGAGGAGAGTCATTCTTGGAGTAGGCCAAGAGAGAAGAGTCCTTCTCTGAGTAGGAAAGAGAGGATAATCTTTCTTTGGGTAGGCAAAGAAAGAAGAGTCCTTCTTTGAGTAGGAAAACAGTTGAGAGATACACGTGAGGGAGCGTTGTAAATCTGACTTGTGCAAAGTGGATTTGAGTTCTCTCATATTTCTTGTGTTTTCATATTTGGTTATCGTGTTCTATACATATTTATCTAGAGCGATTTCGTAACAGATCGATTAGTCAATCAAAGTGTATGCCAAGGGAATATGCGGTAGTCATGCGTATCACGTGATGGCATTGAAAGGGGAAATAGACATGGAATCGAATAAATCAATTTGCTAAAACAGCAAGGCGTATCATGTAATGTACAATACTCAAACATACACTAAATAGAATGCAGAGAAAGCAAACAAGTGTCAAACTTCATTAGAGACTATTCCAGCTATACGACGTTGTTGTTGATCCTTGTTTATCTATGTCTAATTAAGGCAAGGTGATGTTGTCTCTCTTCTATCCCTTCTTGGTTTTTTCAACAATGTTTATGTGTTCTCTAAGTTCATGGACAAAGCACATTTACCCGTTCGGATGAAAGATAAAGCGCGTTGTCCATGTGTGTAGGGTGGGTGGGGTACGTTGAACTGTTTAGGATAGGTATCTATTCGTTTCTAAGTTGGAATTTGTTATTCTAGTATGTTTGCCATCTCTCCTTACGTTCCTATCATTACTGTGTTCCTGCATACGAGATTTGATGACTTAGAGTTGTCATTAAAATTCTCCGTTAAGTCTACTCAAACTAGATATTGACTTATTGTGTAAGTTCAATACAGTTGCAAAAAGCATTTCTTGAATTACAGTTTCTTTCTGCATGAAATTCAAAAAATGTATTTTAAGTGTGGATCTGTTTACATAATGTCATTGCATATTGGTTGTTGATTAATAATGAGTACATCCTGATTCAAGTAACAAAGATGGACTAGTGGCGGTGATCCCCTTCCCGCTATCGAATAATTCTAGGATATTAGCTCATAGTCTTGTTCCGGTCCTCGATAAACTTGGTTTCAGAACAAACTTGTATTATTATAGTAAGTTCATCTTCAATAAACCCCAAGGGACGAAACTACAAGGTTTTGAACCCGATCAATTTAATTGGGTACGTAAGCCGTTCAAGCCGAGAAGTTAAGTTGTAGATATAAGTGTATCGAATATAATCAATCCACGTTAGCTGGTGTTTTGTTGTGTTGCAGATGGTAATTGCATGGAACATAGTTCTTTTTTACTCTTCCCGGTGGCAGGAACAAGATGGTGACCAAGTTGATAACCTTGACCTGCTGTCAAATTTAATATATACTGGACCTAGGGATGCTCTTTAAATTAGTATCCCTGACCTGCTGTCCAATTTACCATTGAGAACATTGTTGCAGCTTGAATATTGATCGAGACCACGGCTAGGAAATGCACCTGCAAAACAGAACACGAAGTGACCACCGGGGATGTTCCGGTGGAGGATGCTCCGATGCTAAAGTCAGAATGTCGCTACTAGAGTAGGAGTCTGAATAATTGAAAATGAACTGGGTCTTTGTGTGTGTGTGAACCCGTCTGTGTACCTGAGGATTCGCCCTATATATAAACCGCTTCCAGACTTCCTTCTTCTTTAGAACTCTATTCTGATTGATCCTTTTGTAGAAGAGTCATACCAGGACTCTTCTATTAGTACATGAGTCCTAACCAATCTCTATCTGTCCTCTGAAGTTTATCCGATATGAGTCTGTTAGCCCACTCAGAATTGGTTACGCCACGTGCCAACAGTTGGTTGGGCGGATATATTTAGCTATATCATAATGCCCCCTGCCTTTGACGGTTCCTTCAAGTGAACAGTTAAAGGCATTTAATGCAGAAAGTTGACTAAAAGTAGTTCAGCCACAAATCTTCCATGCCCGTTGTCACTTAGGAATTTCCAAAACATCATGCTCTCAAATCTTGATTGAGCATCTCAATTGGATAATCTGCTCGGGAGGCCTGCTCGGGATTTCTGCTCGGAAGGTCTGCTCGGGAAGTCTGGTCGGGCTTTCTGTTCGGGAATCCTGGTCAGGCTTTCTGCTCGGGAATCCTGGTCAGGCTTTCTGCTCGGGAAGTCTGGTCGGGCTTTCTGCTCGGGCTTTCTGCTCGGGAATCCTGGTCAGGCTTTCTGCTCGGGAATCCTGGTCAGGCTTTCTGCTCGGGAACCCTGGTCAGGCTTTCTGCTCGGGAAGTCTGGTCGGGAAGGATGAGCAAAGACTTCCTTTTGGAAAATGAGCCAAGGATCCTGCTCGGACTTTCCTGCTCGGGCAATTTGGTCCGCCTTCCTGTTCGGGAATCCTGGTCGGGCTTCCTGTTCGGGAAGGTTAACCAATGTTCTCCCTTTGGATGGTAAACAAGGAACCCTGCTCGGGCTTCCCTGCTCGGGCAGTCTGGTCGGCCTTCCTGCTCGGGAATCCTGGTCGGGCTTCCTGCTCGGGAAGGTTGACCAATTGTTCCTTCTTTGGATGGTAAACCAGAAACCCTGCTCGGGCTTCCTGCTCGGGCAGTCTGGTCGACCTCATGTCTTGAGACTTTTGACCTACGATCTTGCTAGGTCATCCTGGTCGGGAAACCTGTTCGGCCATCCTGGTCGGGATGTCTGAATGGGCATCCTGGTCGGGCTGCGGTCTTGAGACTGTAGACTTAAGCCTTGCTAAGTCATCCTGGTCGGAAGACCCGTTCGGCCATCCTGGTCGGGATGTCTGAACGGGCATCCTGGTCGGGCATCAGTCTTGAGACTGTTGACCTTGGTCCTTGCAAGTGATCCTGGACGGGAACCTGTTCGGACATCCTGCTCGGGATGTCTGGACGGGCATCCTGGTCGGGCATCAGTCTTGAGACTGCAGACCTAGGACCTTGCTAAGTCATCCTGGTCGGGAGCCCTGTTCGGTCATCCTGCTCGGGATGTCTGAACGGGCATCCTGGTCGGGCATCAGTCTTGAGACTGTGGACCTTGGTCCTTGCAAGTGATCCTGGACGGGAAACCTGTTCGGACATCCTGCTCGGGATGTCTGGACGGGCATCCTGGTCGGGCATCAATCTTGAGACTGCAGACCTAGGACCTTGCTAAGTCATCCTGGTCGGGAGCCCTGTTCGGTCATCCTGCTCGGGATGTCTGAACGGGCATCCTGGTCGGGCTTCAGTCTTGAGACTGCAGACCTAGGACCTTGCTAAGTTATCCTGGTCGGGAGCCCTGTTCGGTCATCCTGCTCGGGATGGTAGTCCGTAGATGCTTCTTGGGAAGAGGGCTCATGATCAGGTTATCAATTGTGTTGCCACGTGTCAAGTACAACCGTCCTTTAGCCGTCAGAACCTAAACGGTTACAATTTCAAATTTCAAAATTTAATGCCCCGGGAATCGCGCGGGACACGCGTCTTGAATGCTACCGCCTTTATAGGGGAAGTTATTTCTTCCTCCCTCTATATATTTGGAGTTCCTCTCCTCATTTGCCCCCTGCTATTCACTTTCATTGTTCGGCTTAACTTTGACAAGTAAGTTCTCTTCTCTTCTTCTTGTTCGGCACATATCTATTTCCTTTTAGTAGCTTTCAATATCGTAGTCTTAGAAAATGTCTTCATCCACTTCAAGTAGTACTTCGTCCTCTTCAAATAGTTTTTCAGAGAACGATTTAGAGAGTGAGTCGGAGAGTAGGTCATCACAAGTAGGAACTTCAACACACTATAGCCAAGTAGGAACTTCAGCTCCCCAAACTAGCACTTCATTTCCCCGTAAAGATGATGCTCTTGGGGATATCAAAGATGAAGCTGAAGACAAATTTGACGAGGACATTTGGTTTGCCTCAGATGAAAAGAGGAATAAGATGTCAAAAGAGAGCATTGTCGAGCTCTTAAAAGAGTATCCTTTGCCTCCTCCTTTTTCTGCTCGGGTACCCGCAATCCAAGAGCCTGCCAATTATGGTACAGACTTGGAAACTAGTGTCTATGAAGGCCAGATTAAATCTGGCTATAGAATCCCCATGCATCCCTTTGCAGTCGCCTTTTTCAAACACTACAAAATGGCTCCGGGTCAACTCGTGCCCAACGGGTGGAGGAAACTAGTTGGCTTAATTTATCTTGTGCAGACCTCAGGGTATCCAGTGACGGTCCATGACTTCATGAGATTATACCTTGAGGTATGTTTTATAAAGAATGTGGCCAAGTGCGATGGCTGGTATTACATCCATAACCGGATCAGGGTGATAAAGGGGGGTCCCAAATCTAACAAAGGTTGGCACTCCCGATACTTCTTCATTCAGCGGCCAAGCGGCAAATGGGAGTTCCCAAGAAAGTGGAATGCTTTCTGTAAAGATTATGAAAAGAAAGGCTTTCTGGCTCCCAACGCTATGACGAAGAAGCTGCTTGATCATATAAAGAGGAGGGGCGTTCTCAATATTGACGAACCCCTTACAGAACAAGAGATGCGGCATGCGGGGCTTATACCTCCTGCCCCTGCTATGCCCGTTCCTCCAACTCCAGTTTTAGAACCTCGAATTGTCTCGAAGTCTAAGACTCAAGAACTGGTGATAGGAACATCATCTTCTAGTACTCCAAGTCTAGGTAGAGTCCGAAGCCGTGTTTATATTCTTATGTCCTTTCTTTTTGCGTACAAGTTATCTAACACGGTCTCTCTTTCTATCTTACAGAAATGGCTGGCAAAGGAGAGGGTGCAAAAGGTGATTTTATGGGATTGATGCAAAGGGCATCGAAAGGGAAAAGGAAAGAAGGTGCGGGGGAAGGTTCTTCCCCTCTTGTGAAACGGCTACGCGCACCTACTCCTCCGGTGCCTCCTTTGGTGGTTGAAGATATCCCTATCGACAAAGATCCCATCTTTCGTCCTCGATGGACCATCAAGAGAGGTGATTCAGGAATGCCTCATGCAAATGTCTCTGCTCAGCATTTGGCTCACGGGGTGTTGCCAAGTGATAAGTTGATTTTGGAGAATCAACCTCATGAAGCCTTCGCTATGGCGCACGTCCAAGCTGCTTACAACGTAAGGACTTCATTTCTTTTTCCTCTTGCGTCTTGTTATTTAAGCTCTTCGTGCACTTCTGATACATACTCTGTCTTTATCTCTCTCTTATTTTCAGGCTTACTGCTATAGCAGCCAGATGCAGGAAAGGTTTTCCATGGCGATGGATGTGGCTCGCAATGCAGAAACTGACAAGAGAAGTGCCGAAGCCAAAGCTGAGAAACTTGACAAGGAAGTCAAGGCCCTAAAGATGGAGAATGCTGATCTGCTTAACAAAGCCGGCCGTTTTGAAAGAAGATGTGAGAAGCTGAAGCAGGAGAAGGCCGAAATTGGTAATAAAGCCATCCACGCCTTCCTTGATGGTACTGCTGGCGACGAATGGCTCCGGAAACGGACAGAAGATGGGCTCTCCATTTTTCAAGAGGGCTTTCAGAAAGCCAAAGAGCTAACAGCAGCCAAATATCCAAACATCTTCTTGGACGACATTGTGGTGCCCAGTTTCGATTCTCCATCGGGCGAGACTGCTGCACCTGTTGAAGCTGGAGATGTTGTTTCTCCTGGGGAGAAAAGTGTCCGATCCGGGAATGCTCCTCCGTCTTAGGACATTTTTTGTTTTCATCTCATCAGCTTTGTAATTCATGTCTATGTTTTCTCAGTACTTTTTTGGCCTACGAAGCCTTTGCACTTGAAACGTTTCCCTTTCACATAAAGGGGTTTTACTTTTGCATACTCGCGTTGTGAATGTATCGTCCTTTGTTTTGATTTTGTTTTTGTCTAAAACCTTTACTGGACCGTGTTCGGTAAAGACTTGGGTCTTACCTTGTCCATTTGGGGTGATGTACTCCACGTTAACCTCTCTAGAAAGAGGACACAGAGCTGTGCATGCAAATGGTTGCATGTGCCAAATGTTTGACTGTCCCTTTGAGGGATGGTCACCACTCCTGTGGAGGGTGTTAGTTTTGTACAAGTGTGTTCTTTAACTTGAGCTAACCACATCATGCTTGTGTTTTACTTTGACGCGAACCCTTATCGTCGGCTAAGGGCTGGCAAAGAAGCCTCGCACTCACGCTCGGCCAAGTTTCGAATTAACAAAACAGGGTAGGACGACGAACTCCCACTTGGTTTTGCCGTTTCTCGGGCTAGAACTAAAGCTAGACCGTGTTAGGTAAAACTTGTGTCATACCTTATCACTGGGTGATATTTTGCTTGGGCAACATTCGCTGTTTTCCGTAGACGAGCAGTCTGTTCGGGCAGTCTGCTCGGATATTAGATGTCTATCGTTCTTGAGAACATACATATCATTAGTTAAAGTAGCCAGAAATTGATATGCTAATGTAAGCAACTGGTCTTTCTCACAGGAATGAAGATGTATAAATAGACGAAATGAAATGCTTCAAACTTTTGTTGAATTTCATTATAACTGAAACACTTCTTCTTTACATCCAACTATGCTTTTATGCTACTTCCCCCCAAAATAATAAGAAGAATGTCTTCGCTTTTCCTTAAGAATTTACTGGTAGTATTTCCTCAAGTTATCAGCATTCCATGTTCGCGGGATCGCTTCCCCTGAAAGTGTTTCCAGTGAATAAGCGCCTAGCCTGAGCACTTTTGATATCTTATAAGGTCCCTCCCAATTTGGGGACAGTTTCCCCACAGCGGCCTTTGGGTTTGAAACTTCCAGTTTTCTGAGGACAAGATCACCGACTCTGAACATCCTTACTCTGACCTTTCGATTATAGAATCTCGCAACCCGTTGTTTCGTTGATATCATACGATCTAACGCTTGAGCTCGCGCATCATCTAATAGGTCTAGGTTTCCTCTGAGATTCTCTTCATTTTCTTTTTCAGAGAAGTGTAACACTCGAACCGTGGGGAGGCCTACTTCTACCGGTAGCAGCGCCTCTGTACCAAAAGATAAAAGGAATGGTGTTTCACCTGTCACGGAATGAGGTGTTGTGCGGTATGCCCAAAGTACTTTAGGAAGCTCATCAACCCATGCCCCCTTTGCATCATCTAACTTTCTTTTCAACCCTTGAAGAATTGAACGATTCATGTTCTCTGTCTGCCCATTGGATTGGGGGTGTGCAACCGATGTAAAACGGAGATCAATAGAGAGACCTTCACAAAATCTTCGAAAATTAGAATTGTCAAATTGCTTTCCGTTATCTGTGATTAGGATCTTCGGCACCCCAAAGCGGCAAACAACGTTCTTCCAGAAGAACTCTTCGCATTTCGATGCTGTTATAGTGGCCAATGATTCGGCCTCAGCCCATTTCGTGAAGTAGTCGATGGCGACTATCACAAAACGCCTTTGTCCAGTGGCCACCGGGAATGGGCCCAAAATATCCATTCCCCACATCGCAAACGGAATTGGGGAAGTCAAGATGCTAAGTGGTGCTGCCGGCGTGTGCGTCAGCGGAGCAAATTTTTGACAACGATCACACTTTTTTGTAAATTTGATCGCTTCTTTCTGCATACCTGGCCAATAATAACCTTGCCGCAAGATTTTATGGGCCAGGTTTCTTCCCCCCAAGTGTTGTCCGCAAATCCCTTCGTGGACTTCCTGTAACGCATAATCTGCTTCTCTAGGGCTTAAGCACTTTAGATATGGCAGACTGAAAGACTTTTTATACAGTACCCCGTCTACCAGGGCAAACCGAACAGCTTTAGCACGTAAATTGCGAGCTCCGCTTTTTTCTGACGGTAATATTCCTGAGACAAGGTACTGAATAATTGGGTCCATCCAGCAAGGTTCCTCTTCTATCACATTGACCTCCTTTGAGATCTGGATACTTCTTTCTTGGAGGAACTCAATGTATACCGCTCTGTTTAATTCCGCAATGTCTTCGGAGGTCAGTCTTGACAGCGAGTCTGCTTGGGCATTTTGGTCTCGTGGTATGTGGCGGATGGCGAAATTTTTGAACAAAGCGGCTTCCGTTTTCACAGCTTGGAGGTACTGGGCCATTCTCCCATCTTTTGCCCCATATTCTCCCGAGATATGGTTCACAATTAATTGAGAATCACTATGGACGGAAAGAGAATCAACTTTGAGAGAGTGTGCCAACCTTATTCCCGCTAGGAGTGCCTCGTATTCAGCTTCATTGTTTGATGCCTGGAAATTGAAGCGAAGGGCGTACTCGATCACAAACTTTTCGGGGCTGATTAATATAAGCCCGGCTCCGCTATTTCCCACCTTGGAAGAACCATCAACATAAAGGAGCCAAGGATCCGAAACTTCTGAAAGGACCAGATTCGGGGGGTTCTCTGGTATTGTGCATTCGACCACAAAATCTGATAAGGCTTGAGCCTTAATTGCTGTACGGGGTTGATATCGAATATCGAACTCGCCTAGTTCCACTGACCAGTTTACTAGCCTCCCCAATGCATCAGGATTTTGTAGAACTTTACCCAATGGTTGATCAGTTAACACGATGATGGTGTGTGACTGAAAATATGGTCTTAATTTCCTCGCCGATGTGATAAGAGCTAGGGCTACCTTATCTATTCGGGGATACCTGGTTTCTACATCTTGTAAGACCTTGCTTACGTAGTATACAGGTCTTTGCTTGCCATCTTCCTCTCGGATTAAGACCGTGCTTACCGCTACCTCACTAACCGACAGGTATAAGAATAAGTTTTCCCCAGTAACCAGTTTGGTAAGGAGCGGCGGGGACGACAAGTACTGCTTCAATTCTTCAAACGATCTCTGGCATTCTTCAGTCCACTCGAAGTCCCTTGCCTTCCTGATAGCTTTGAAAAAGGGGAGGCATTTTTCGGCGGACTTGGACATGAACCTTCCCAAAGCCGCCACTCTTCCTGTAAGCTCCTGGACCTGCTTAATTGTCTTAGGCGACTTCATGGCATGAATAGCGCCTATCTTCTCTGGATTTGCTTCTATACCCCGTTGCGATACCATGAATCCTAAGAATTTCCCTGACGCTACACCAAACGCACACTTGAGCGGGTTTAGTTTCATGTTATAGGCCCTTAGGATGTTGAAGGTTTCCTTGAGGTCCTCCACATGAGCTTCGGCTTCCTCACTCTTGACTAGCATGTCATCCACGTACACCTCCATGTTTCGCCCAATTAAATCATGGAAGATCATGTTAACAAGGCGCTGATAAGTTGCCCCCGCATTCTTGAGTCCGAAAGGCATAACTTTGTAACAGTACAGCCCACGTTCTGTAATGAAGGAAGTTTTGGGTATGTCATCTACACACATCTTTATCTGATTGTATCCTGAGTATGCATCCATAAAACTCAACAATTTATGACCCGAGGTAGCATCGATCAAAATATCAATACGTGGTAACGGGTAACTGTCCTTTGGGCAGGCCTTGTTGAGGTCCGTGAAATCAATGCATATTCGCCACCGATCGCTCGACTTGGGTACCATCACGACGTTGGCGATCCAATCTGGGTATGATATCTCTTCAATGAATCCGGCTGCCAACAATTTTTCAACTTCCTCCTCGATTTTAACTTGTCTCTCGGGAGCGAATGTCCTCTTCTTTTGCTTGACTGGCTTCTTACCAGGGTCAACGTTCAATTTGTGGGTGATCACCTCAGGATCAATCCCAGGCATATCGGATGCCGTCCACGCAAAGATATCTGAATAGCTCCTTAATAAATCCACAAGCTTGAGCTTGAGGCTGTCTGATAGACCGGTTCCTATTCTCACTGTCTTTTCTTGAATTCCTGGATATAGCTCAATATGAGTGAGGTCTTCAGCGGGCTTACCTCTTTCGATTTTTGTCTCATCCCTCAGATCTTCTATCATGAGGGTTTCATTGGCTCTATTTCGGCATGATGCCATGTAGCACTGCCGAGCCACCACTTGATCTCCCTTCACTTCCCCAACTCCATTCTCCGTGGGGAATTTCATCTTCATGTGGTACGTAGATACCACAGCTTTTAATTGGTTTAATGCCGTTCGGCCCAAAATTGCATTATAGGCCGAAGGGATGCGTACTACTACGAAGTCCAGCATCAACTTTGCTTGGGTTGGAGGGTCTCCCACAATGACGGGCAGTGCAATAATTCCCTCGCAAGCAACCGGATGGTTAGAGAAGCCGTAGAGGGGCGCCTCAACCCTCCGTAATCGGTCAGCTGGTATATTCATCTTTTGGAAAGCTTCATAGAAAAGTATTTCCGCCGAGCTCCCATTGTCAACGAGAATCCTTTTCATGTCGAAGTTTCCCACTCGGAGTGTGATAACTAGAGGGTCATCATGGGGTATTCTAGTATTACCCACGTCGTTATCGGAGAAGGATATTGTGGGGGCTGGTTCAATCTTCTGCTTTTTGGTCGATGGTCCCATAGTTGTGAAGATTTCCCTTGCGTAGGCTTTTCTTCCTTGTCCAGAAGAGCCTCCTGCGGCTATTCCCCCCGAGATGGTATTTATGACTCCCGCATTCTCTTGCACATCTTCTTTTCCCCTTAAGGGAGTGACTTCCCTCTTTTCATTCCTTCTATTGACATATCTACGCAAATGTTCGCGTTTGATGAGGGCTTCTATTGCACGCTTGAGCGATTCACAATTGTCGGTGGTGTGACCATGATCATTGTGATAACGGCACCACAAGTTTCTATCTCTCTTGCTGGGCGGCGACCTCATCTTCTCTGGCCTTTCCAGCATCTCCTTATCTTTTATTTCATGGAGGATCTGAGATGGCCTTGCAGTTAATGATGTCAAATTTTTCATGTCTAACATTTCTTTGGGACGCCTTTCATCCTTTCTTGATCGCTTAGAACTCTGCCCAACTCTTGGACTATCTTCGCGAGTTCTTTTGTCTTGATCATGTCCATTGTCTCCTCGCTGTCCATTGTGGGTCTCCAAATATTCTTCAGCCTGGATATACTTATTGGCTTTATCCAGCAAGGCGCTCATGTTTCCTGGAGGACTCTTATTTACTGCGAACGCGAATTTGGACGTAGGGCGAAGCCCTCGCATGAAAGCCGTGTACTTTACTGATTCATCCAGGTTATCTATTTCCAAAGTTGCCGCATTGAAACGTCCCAAATATCGCGACAAGGACTCATTTCTTTCTTGGACCACATTGAGAAGACTGGCCGAATTCTTCCTCCGAGTTCGGCTGCTTACAAAATGTTTTTGGAACAAGTCTGATAACTGGTTGAAGGAATGGATGGACCTGGGTCGTAGGGACTTGAACCATGCATGTGCTACATTCCTCAAAGTAGTTGGGAATGCTCGGCACATGACAGCATCTGAGGCCTGGAGGAGTAACATATTCGTTTGAAATTGATAGACATGCTCTCCAGGATCTCCGCTTCCATCATATAGGTCGCACTGTGGCATCCGAAAATTTGGAGGAAGCTTCGCCTTCTCTATACTTTTGGATATGGGGTATCCAGAATCTTCCCTTGGGGGAGCAGAATCCTCTGGGGAGGATTTGGAGATGGCTTTGTGACAAGGTCGCCCTTGTGGGCGTACTTTCCATGTGGGTGTATGGATCTGTCCTTGAGGACAGTGCCTTTGGACTGCGCATCTTCGACCTAGATTTTCACTGCCTACCACAGGAGGCGAGTTTGTGCTGTCTTCAAGTGACTCCTCACGTCGAAAACGTGAACCACTTCTGGTAACATGTTTCTCACTTTCTTGCCCTGGCTGATAGTCAGGATCCGTCTCTGATCTATTCTTTCTCCCATAACTGGACCTTGAGGTCAGTCTGAGACGGAGGTCGCTCGGATCGAGATGTGTATGATTAGCAGAAGTTGTGGGGACCACCCTTTCGAGCTGCTTCTGTAGAGTGGTTACCACGTCCTTAAGTTCATGAATTTCTCTGGTCAGCTCAGCATTTGGAGTGTCAAACAGCCTCCGGGTTAGGCGATGACGCAGGTCTCCTCTTTTTAAAGGTGGGGTCAGAGAACGAGTCCCCTGAGAGCTTTCAGTCATTCTTGGGGTGACTGAAGTCACGTTAATGCAGTCATTACTGGAATATCGTTGGGAAGGTGTTGACTGTCGCCCTCTTCGGCGGGAGCCGCTTGATCTTGTTCGCCTATTCTGGACGGAGCGACTGATCGGCGTGTTATTTGAAGATGATTGTCTAGCCATGTTCTCTCTCGGTCCCACGGATGGCGCCAAAATGTTGCAGCTTGAATATTGATCGAGACCACGGCTAGGAAATGCACCTGCAAAACAGAACACGAAGTGACCACCGGGGATGTTCCGGTGGAGGATGCTCCGATGCTAAAGTCAGAATGTCGCTACTAGAGTAGGAGTCTGAATAATTGAAAATGAACTGGGTCTTTGTGTGTGTGTGAACCCGTCTGTGTACCTGAGGATTCGCCCTATATATAAACCGCTTCCAGACTTCCTTCTTCTTTAGAACTCTATTCTGATTGATCCTTTTGTAGAAGAGTCATACCAGGACTCTTCTATTAGTACATGAGTCCTAACCAATCTCTATCTGTCCTCTGAAGTTTATCCGATATGAGTCTGTTAGCCCACTCAGAATTGGTTACGCCACGTGTCAACAGTTGGTTGGGCGGATATATTTAGCTATATCAAACATTATAGGTGGTTGACCACACTGTAGAAGGGAGGTTTAAAATATGGGTGGTTGACCTCCCGAGCTTGCACTTCTTGCTATTAGTTATGCAAATGGGCAAATCTAGTTACTTGTCAGTGCTTAAAGTGCTTTAATATATTGGTACAAACCTCACTCTGTAGTAGTGAGCTGTGTATGTCGTCAGCTATATGTGGGCTGTGTATATTACCGAAAGCATAATCAGGTTTATTATATTATATCTGTAACAGTTGGCTGTGTTCTTCATCCTTTTGATCACTGTTCTCTTTGGTTTATCAAGTTATGGGTCATGTTTGTGACTGTCTCAATGAGTTAGGATGTGGTACCTTGACATGCTCAGTTAATTCTCTTTTGAACTAAGATCTTGTAAGGATAAGTGAGTTATCTGCAGGTGTTTTGTCCTGATTTAATTCCATGTTACTTTCAAATGAACTTTGCTTACTAGTCTGCACTGTAAGAATTGGTTTCAAAGAAAATCACTGGTATTGGAAAATTGAGCAAGTGCATGGTCTTGTTTCAGATGTGGTTAGTCTTCAACTTTCAGTCTTTCACGGTGGATTTAATTTTTGCATATGGTGAATCTTCTGCTTCTACTCTTTGACCAACTTCATTCTCGTAATTTGCAGGGAGACATTTCCGTGTGTGCTTACCTGTTATATGCTTCTTTCCCTGGGGACCATTTGCATCTTTTTACTGTTCTTATTGTTGATCTTCTGGTGCTGCTCCAATTGAAACTGTTGTTCTTACTATTGCTTCCGGTGTTTGTAAATAGATGAGTACTTGTAGCAAAACCTCGTAAGTTAACCTTTTTAATAAAAAGAAAAGGCTGTTGGTCATTTGAAGACAAAAACATACCTTAGATGAACTATCAAAGTGGACCAAGTTCTTAATGCTGTCTTTCTTGACAAATTTAATATTGGGAAAAAAAAGTTCCTAAAGGCCGGAAACAATCTGCTTACAATGATATGATTGATGTTATAAGTGATCAATCTAACGTGAAAGTCACCAAAGAGTATACTGGTAGTCATCTGGAAACATGGGACAAGCATTATGAGGTATAATGTTTAAGTTGTTAACCCAAAGTGGATATTTTTTTATTTTTTTTTGGTAAGGCAAAACCAAAAAAAAAAAAAGAAAATCCACTTTGGGTTAACAACTTAAACACTATACCTCATAATCCACTTTGGATTGTTATTCCAATACGGTTAGCGTTTATAGTGAAGCTGCTTGGAAAGCATATGTCAAGGTAAAAAGCGTATTAATTCTCTTATATTTTTAACTAATTGGAGCATTACTTATATAGTTTTTTATGTACTTTTTGTAGGATCATTCCAATGCAAACCTGTGTAGAAGAAAGGTATAATTGAGAATTGGGAAGATTTATAAGCTATATGTGGACTAGATCGGGCAACAGAGGAAGGAGCTGAGACTAGTGTTGAAGGTTACGACGAGTTGACATCTAATACTAGCGTAGATAAGGAGGCTAGTGAAGATCTTGATAATAAAAATGATGCGAATGTGCAAAAGTCGACGTCTAAAACTAACTTACAACCAACGAGAAAGAGAAGTCGTACTAGTGATACACTTGTTACAGTTGTTACTTCTA
>JAVXUO010000103.1:0-22356 GCA_033065855.1 Escallonia rubra
TCGGCCATCCTGCTCGGGATGTCTGGACGGGCATCCTGGTCGGGCATCGCAGTCTTGAGACTGTAGACCTTGGCCTTGCTAAGTCATTCTGGTCGGGAGCCCTGTTCGGACATCCTGCTCGGGATGTCTGGACGGGCATGCTGGTCGGGCATCAGTCTTGAGACTGTTGAGACCTTGGTCCTTACGCTAAGGTAGCCTGGTCGGGCGCCCTGCTCGGTCATCCTGCTCGGGTTGTCTGGACGGGCGTCCTGGTCGTGTATCAGTCTTGAGACGGTTGACCTGGGTCCTTGCCAAGTTATCCTTGGTCGGGAGCCCTGTTCGGACATCCTGCTCGGGATGTCTGGACGGGCATGCTGGTCGGGCATCAGTCTTGAGACTGCTGACCTTGGACCTTACCTAAGTCATCCTGGTCGGGCGCCCTGTTTCGGTCATCCTGCTCGGGATGGTAGTCCGTAGATGCTTCTTGGGAAGAGGGCTCATGATCATGTTATCAATTGTGTTGCCACGTGTCAAGTACAACCGTCCTTTAGCCGCAGAACCTAAACGGTTACAATTTCAAATTTCAAAATTTAATACCCCGGGAATCGCACGGGACACGCGTCTTGAATGCTACCGCCTTTATAGGGGAAGTTATTTCTTCCCCCATACTATATATTTGGAGTTCCTCTTCCTATTTGCCCCTGCTATTCACTTTCACTGTTCGGCTTAACTTTGACAAGTAAGTTTCTTCTTCTCTTCTTGTTCGGCACATATCTATTTCCTTTTAGTAGCTTTCAATATCGTAGTCCTTAGAANATGTCTTCATCCACTTCAAGTAGTACTTCGTCCTCTTCAAGTAGTTTTTCAGAGAACGATTTAGAGAGTGAGTCGGAGAGTAGGTCATCACAAGTAGGAACTTCAACACACTATAGCCAAGTAAACTTCAGCTCCCCAAACTAGCACTTCATTTCCCCGTAAAGATGATGCTCTTGGGGATATCAAAGATGAAGCTGAAGACAAATTTGACGAGGACATTTGGTTTGCCTCAGATGAAAAGAGGAATAAGATGTCAAAAGAGAGCATTGTCGAGCTCTTAAAAGAGTATCCTCCTCCTCCTTTTTCTGCTCGGGTACCAAATCCAAGAGCGTGCCAATTATGGTACAGACTTGGAAACCAGTGTCTATGAAGGCGAGATTAAGTCAAGCTATAGAATCCCCATGCATCCCTTTGCAGTCGCCTTTTCAACCACTACAAAATGGCTCCAGGTCAGCTCGTGCCCAACGGGTGGAGGAAACTAGTTGGCTTAATTTATCTTGTGCAGACCTCAGGGTATCCAGTCACGGTCCATGACTTCATGAGATTATACCTTGAGGTATGCTTTATAAAGAATGTGGCCAAGTGCGATGGCTGGTATTACATCCATAACCGGTGAAGGGTGATAAAGGGGGTCCCAAATCTAACAAAGGTTGGCACTCCGATACTTCTTCATTCAGCGGCCAAGCGGCAAATGGGAGTAAGAAAGGGGAATGCTTTCTGTCAAGAGTATGACAAGAAAGGCTTCCTGGCTCCAACGCTATGACGAAGAAACTGCTTGATCACATAAAGAGGAGGGGTGTTCTCAATATTGATGAACCTCCAGATCAAGAGATGCAGCATGCGGGGCTCATTCCTCCTGCCCCTGCTATGCCTGTTCCTCCAACTCCTGTTTTAGAACCTCGAAGAGTTCGAAGTCTAAAACTCGAGAACTGACGATAGGAACATCATTCTAGTACTCCAAGTCTAGGTAGAGTCTGAGCCATGTTTATATATTTCTGTCCTTTCTTTTTGTGAACAAGTTATCCAACTCGGTTTCTTTTGTTTTCTTACAGAGATGGCTGGCAAAGGAGATGCTGCAAAGGGTGACTTTATAGGATTGATGCAAAGGGCATCGAAAGGGAAAAGGAAAAGACGGGGGAAGGTTCTTCCTATTGTGAAACGGCTACGCGCACCTACTCCTCCGGTGCCTCCTTGGTGGTTGAAGATATCCCTATCGACAAGGATCCCATTTTCGTCCTCGATGGACCATCAAGAGAGGTGATTCAGGAATGCCTCATGCAAATGTCTCTGCTCAGCATTTGGCTCACGGGGTGTTGCCAAGTGTAAGTTGATTTTGGAAATCAACCTCATGAAGCCTTCGCTATAGCGCACGTCCCAGCTGCTTACAACGTAAGGACTTCATTTCTTTTTCTCTAGTTTTTTTGTTATTTAAGCTCTTCCCGTCTTCTGATACATACTCTGTCTTTACCTCTCTCTTATTTTCAGGCTTACTGCTATAGCAGCCAGATGCCGGCACGGTTTTCCATGGCGATGGAGGGGGCTGGCAACGCAGAAACTGACAAGAGAGGTGAAGCCAAAGCTGAGAAACTTGACAAGAGGTCAAACCCTAAAGACGGAGAACGCTGATCTGCTTAACAAGCGCGGCCGTTTTGAAAGAAGATGTGAGAACTGAAGCAGGAAGAGGCAGGAAATTGGTAATAAAGCCATCCACGCCTTCCTTGATGGTACTGCTGGCGACGAATGGCTCCGGAAACGGACAGAAGATGGGCTCTCCATTTTTCAAGAGGGCTTTCAGAAAGCCAAAGAGTTAACAGCAGCCAAATATTCAAACATTTCTTGGACGACATTGTGGTGCCCAGTTTCGATTCTCCATCGGGCGAGACTGCTGCACCTGTTGAAGCTGAAGATGTTGTTTCTCCTGGAGAGAGTGTCCCGATCCGGGAATGCTCCTCCGTCTTAGGACATTTTTTGTTTTCATCTCAGCTTTGTAATTCCTGCCTATGTTCCCTCAGTACTCTTTTGGCCTTCGATGCCTTTGAAGTTGAAACATTTTCCCTTCACATAAAGTGGTTTTACTTTTGCATACTCGTGTTGTGAATGTATCGTCCTTTGTTTTGATTTTGTTTTTGTCTAAAACCTTTACTGGACCATGTTCGGTAAAGACTTGGGTCTTACCTTGTCCATTTGGGTGATGTACTCCACGTTAACCTCTCTAGACAGTGGACACACACGTGTGCACACAAGTGGTTGCATGTGCAAAATGTTTGACTGTCCCTTTGAGGGGTGGTCACCACTCCTGTGGAGGGTGTTAGTTTTGTACAAGTGTGTTCTTTAACTTGAGCTAACCACATCATGCTTGCGTTTTACTTTGACGCGAACCCTTATCGTCGGCTAAGGGCTGGCAAAGAAGCCTCGCACTCACGCTCGACTAAGTTTCGAATTAACAAAACAGGGTAGGGCGACGAACTCCACTTGGTTTTGCCGTTTCTCGGGCTAGAACTAAAGCTAGACCGTGTTAGGTAAAACTTGTGTCATACCTTATCACTGGGTGATATTTTGCTTGGGCAACATTCGCTGTTTTTCGTAGACGAGCAGTCTATTCGGGCAGTCTGCTCGGATATTAGATGTCTATCGTTCTTGAGAACATACATATCATTAGTTAAAGTGGCCAGAAATTGATATGCTAATGTAAGCAACTGGTCTTTCTCACAGGAATGAAGATGTATAAATAGACGAAATGAAATGCTTCAAAGCATAGTTGAATTTCATTATAGCTGAAACACTTCTTCTTTACATCCAACTATGCTTTTATGCTACTTCCCCCCAAAATAATAAGAAGAATGTCTTCGCTTTCCCTTAAGAATTTACTGGTAGTATTTCCTCAAGTTGTCAGCATTCCATGTTCGCGGGATCGCTTCTCCTGAAAGTGTTTCCAATGAATAAGCGCCTAGCCTAAGCACTTTCGATATCTTATAAGGTCCTTCCCAATTTGGGGACAGCTTTCCCACAGCGGCCATTGGGATTGAAACTTCCAATTTTCTAAGGACAAGATCTCCGACTCTGAAAATCCAAACTCGGACCTTTCGATTGTAGAATCTCGGAACCAGTTGTTTCCTTGATACAATCCGATCTAAATTCCCTCTTGAGATTCTCTTCGTTTTCTTTCTCTGAGAAATGTAACACTAGAACCGTGGGAAGGCCCACTTCTACTGGTAGCAGCACCTCGTACCAAAAGATAGAAGGAATGGTGTTTCACCTGTCACGGAATGAGGTGTTGTGCGGTATGCCCAAAGTACTTTAGGAAGCTCATCAACCCATGCCCCCTTTGCATCATCTAACTTTCTTTTCAACCCTTGAAGAATTGAACGATTCATGTTCTCTGTCTGCCCATTGGATTGGGGGTGAGCAACCGATGTAAAACGGAGATCAATAGAGAGACCTTCACAAAATCTTCGAAAGTTGGAATTGTCAAATTGCTTCCCGTTATCTGTGATTAGGATCTTCGGCACCCCAAAGCGGCAAACAACGTTCTTCCAGAAGAACTCTTCGCATTTCGATGCTGTTATAGTGGCCAATGATTCGGCCTCAGCCCATTTCGTGAAGTAGTCGATGGCGACTATCACAAAACGCCTTTGTCCAGTGGCCACCGGGAATGGGCCCAAAATATCCATTCCCCACATCGCAAACGGAATTGGGGAAGTCAAGATACTAAGTGGTGCTGCCGGCGTGTGCGTCAGCGGAGCAAATTTTTGACAACGATCACACTTTTTTGTAAATTTGATCGCTTCTTTCTGCATACCTGGCCAATAATAACCTTGCCGCAAGATTTTGTGGGCCAGGTTTCTCCCCCAAGTGTTGTCCGCAAATCCCTTCGTGGACTTCCTGTAACGCATAATCTGCTTCTCTAGGGCTTAAGCACTTTAGGTATGGCAGACTGAAAGACTTTTTATACAGTACCCCGTCTACCAGGGTAAACCGAACAGCTTTAGCACGTAAATTGCGAGCTCCGCTTTTTTCTGACGGTAATATTCCTGAGACAAGGTACTGAATAATTGGGTCCATCCAGCAAGGTTCCTCTTCTATCACATTGACCTCCTTTGAGATCTGGATACTTCTTTCTTGGAGGAACTCAATGTATACCGCTCTGTTTAATTCCGAAATGTCTTCGGAAGTCAGTCTTGACAGTGAGTCTGCTTGGGCATTTTGGTCTCGTGGTATGTGGCGGATGGCGAAATTTTTTAACAAAGCGGCTTCCGTTTTCACAGCTTGGAGGTATTGGGCCATTCTCTCATCTTTTGCCCCATATTCTCCCGAGATATGGTTCACAATTAATTGAGAATCACTACGCATGGAAAGAGAATCAACTTTGAGAGAGTGTGCCAACCTTATTCCCGCTAGGAGTGCCTCGTATTCAGCTTCATTGTTTGATGCCTGGAAATTGAAGCGAAGGGCGTACTCGATCATAAATTTTTCGGGGCTGATTAATATAAGCCCGGCTCCGCTACTTCTCACCTTGGAAGAGCCATCAACATAAAGGAGCCAAGGATCCAAAACTTCTGAAAGGACCAGATTCGGGGGGTTCTCTGGTATTGTGCATTCGACAACAAAATCTGATAAGGCTTGGGCCTTAATTGCTGTACGGGGTTGATACCGAATATCGAACTCGCCAAGTTCCACAGACCAGTTTACTAGTCTTCCCGACGCATCAGGATTTTGTAGAACTTTACTCAATGGTTGATCTGTCAACACGATGATGGTGTGTGACTGAAAATATGGTCTCAATTTTCTTGCCGATATGATAAGAGCTAGGGCTACCTTATCTATTCGGGGGTACCTGGTTTCTACGTCTTGTAGGACCTTGCTTACGTAGTAAACAGGTCTTTGCTTGCCCTCTTCCTCTCGGATTAAGACCGTGCTTACCGCTACCTCACTAACCGACAGGTATAAGAATAAGCTTTCACCAGTAACCGGTTTGGTAAGGAGCGGCGGGGACGACAAGTATTGCTTCAATTCTTCAAACGATCTCTGGCATTCTTCAGTCCACTCGAAGTCCCTTGCCTTCCTGATAGCTTTGAAAAAGGGGAGGCATTTTTCGGCGGACTTGGACATGAACCTTCCCAAAGCCGCCACTCTTCCTGTAAGCTCCTGGACCTGCTTAATTGTCTTAGGCGACTTCATGGCATGAATAGCGCCTATCTTCTCTGGATTTGCTTCTATACCCCGTTGCGATACCATGAATCCTAAGAATTTCCCTGACGCTACACCAAACGCGCACTTGAGCGGGTTTAGTTTCATGTTATAGGCCCTTAGGATGTCGAAGGTTTCCTTGAGGTCCTCCACATGAGCCTCGGCTTCTTCACTCTTGACTAGCATGTCATCCACGTACACCTCCATATTTCTCCTAATTAAATCATGGAAGATCATGTTAACAAGGCGCTGATAAGTTGCCCCCGCATTCTTGAGTCCGAAAGGCATGACTTTGTAACAGTACAGCCCACGTTCTGTAATGAAGGAAGTTTTGGGGATGTCATCTACACACATCTTTATCTGATTGTATCCTGAGTATGCATCCATAAAACTCAACAATTTATGACCCGAGGTAGCATCGATCAAAATATCAATACGTGGTAACGGGTAACTGTCCTTTGGGCAGGCCTTGTTGAGGTCCGTGAAATCAATGCATATTCGCCACCGGTCGCTCGACTTGGGTACCATCACGACGTTGGCGATCCAATCTGGGTATGATATCTCTTCAATGAATCCGGCTGCCAACAATTTTTCAACTTCCTCTTCGATTTTAACTTGTCTCTCGGGAGCGAATGTCCTCTTCTTTTGCTTGACTGGCTTCTTACCAGGGTCAACGTTCAATTTGTGGGTGATCACCTTAGGATCAATCCCAGGCATATCGGATGCCGTCCAAGCGAAGATATCTGAGTAGCTCCTTAATAAATCCACAAGCTTGAGCTTGAGGCTGTCCGACAGACCGGTTCCTACCCTTACTGTCTTCTCTGGAATTCCTGGATATAGCTCAATATGAGTGAGGTCTTCAGCGGGCTTACCTCTCTCGATTTTAGTCTCATCCCTCAGATCTTCTATCATGAGGGTTTCATTGGCTCTATTTCGGCATGATGCCATGTAGCACTGCCGAGCCACCACTTGATCTCCCTTGACTTCCCCTACTCCATTCTCCGTAGGGAATTTCATCTTCATGTGGTACGTAGATACCACAGCTTTTAATTGGTTCAACGCGGTTCGGCCCAAAATTGCATTATAGGCCGAAGGGATGCGTACTACTATGAAGTCTAGCATCAACTTTGCTTGGGTTGGAGGGTCTCCCACAATGACGGGCAGTGCAATAATTCCCTCGCAAGCAACCGGATGGTTAGAGAAGCCGTAGAGGGGCGTCTCAATCCTCCGTAAGCGGTCAGCTGGTATATTCATCTTTTGGAAAGCTTCATAGAAAAGTATTTCCGCCGAGCTTCCATTGTCAACGAGAATCCTTTTCATGTCGAAGTTTCCCACTCGGAGTGTGATAACTAGAGGGTCATCATGGGGTATTCTAGTATCACCCACGTCGTTATCGGAGAAGGATATTGTGGGGGCTGGTTCAATCTTCTGCTTTTTGGTCGATGGTCCCATAGTTGTGAAGATTTCCCTTGCGTAGGCTTTTCTTCCTTGTCCAGAAGAGCCTCCTGCGGCTATTCCCCCCGAGATGGTATTTATGACTCCCGCATTCTCTTGCACATCTTCTTTTCCCCCTAAGGGAGTGACTTCCCTCTTTTCATTCCTTCTATTGACATATCCACGCAAATGTCCGCGTTTGATAAGGGCTTCTATTGCACGCTTGAGCGATTCACAATTGTCGGTGGTGTGACCATGATCATTGTGGTAACGGCACTACAAGTTTTTATCTCTCTTGCTAGGCGGCGACCTCATCTTCTCTGGCCTTTCCAGCATCTCCTTATCTTTTATTTCATGGAGAATCTGAGACGGCCTTGCAGTTAATGGTGTCAAATTCTTCATGTCTAACATCTCTTTGGGACGCCTTTCATCCTTTCTTGATCGCTTAGAACTCTGCCCAACTCTTGGACTATCTTCGCGAGTTCTCTTATCTTGATCATGTCCATTGTCTCCTCGCTGTCCATTGTGGGTCTCCAAATATTCTTCAGCCTGGATATACTTATTGGCTTTATCCAGCAAGGCGCTCATGTTTCCTGGAGGGCTTTTATTTACTGCGAACGCGAATTTGGACGTAGGACGAAGCCCTCGCATAAAAGCCGTGTACTTTACTGATTCATCCAGGTTATCTATTTCCAAAGTTGCCGCATTGAAACGTCCCAAATATCGCGACAATGACTCATTTCTTTCTTGGACCACATTGAGAAGACTGGCCGAATTCTTTCTCCGAGTTCGGCTGCTTACAAAATGCTTTTGGAACAAGTCTGATAACTGGTTGAAGGAATGGATGGACCTGGGTCGTAGGGACTTGAACCATGCATGTGCTGCTTTCCTCAAAGTAGTTGGGAATGCTCGGCACATGACAGCATCTGAGACCTGGAGGAGTAACATATTCATTTGAAATTGATAGACATGCTCTCCAGGATCTCCGCTTCCATCATATAGGTCGCACTGTGGCATCCGAAAATTTGGAGGAAGCTTCGCCTTCTCTATACTTTTGGATAGGGGGTATCCAGAATCTTCCCTTGGGGGAGCAGAATCCTCTGGGGAGGATTTAGAGATGGCTTTGTGACAAGGTCGCCCTTGTGGGCGTACTTTCCATGTGGGTGTATGGATCTGTCCTTGAGGACAGTGCCTTTGGACTGCGCATCTTCGACCTAGATTTTCACTGCCTACCACAGGAGGCGAGTTTGTGCTGTCCTCAAGTGACTCCTCACGTCGAAAACGTGAACCACTTCTGGTAACATGTTTCTCACTTTCTTGCCCTGGCTGATAGTCAGGATCCGTCTCTGATCTATTCTTTCTCCCATAACTGGACCTTGAGGTCAGTCTGAGACGGAGGTCGCTCGGATCGAGATGTGTATGATTAGCAGAGGTTGCGGGGACCACCCTTTCGAGCTGCTTCTGTAGAGTGGTTACCACGTCCTTAAGTTCATGAACTTCTCTGGTCAGCTCAGCATTTGGAGTGTCAAACAGCCTCCGGGTTAGGTGATGATGCAGGTCTCCTCTTTTTAAAGGTGGGGTCAGAGAACGAGTCCCCTGGGAGCTTTCAGTCATTCTTGGGGTGACTGAAGTCACGTTAATGCAGTCATTACTGGAATATCGTTGGGAAGGTGTTGACCGTCGCCCTCTTCGGCGGGAGCCGCTTGATCTTGTTCGCCTATTCTGGACGGAGCGACTGATCGGAGTGTTATCTGAAGATGATTGTCTAGCCATGTTCTCTCTCGGTCCCATGGATGGCGCCAAAATGTTGCAGCTTGAATATTGATCGAGACCACGGCTAGGAGATACACCTGCAAAATAGAACACGGAGTGACCACCGGGGATGTTCCGATGGAGGATGCTCCGATGCTAAAGTCAGAACGTCGCTACTAGGGTAGGAGTCTGAATAATCGAAAATGGACTGGGTGTTTGTGTGTGTGTGAACCTGTCTGTGTACCTGAGGATTCGCCCTATATATAGACCGCTTCCAGACTTCCTTCTTCTTTAGAATTCTTTTCTGATTGATCCTTTTGTAGAAGAGTCGTACTAGGATTCTTCTATTAGTGCATGAGTCCTAACCAATCTCTATCTGCTCTCTGAAGTTTATCCGATATGAGTCTGTTAGCCCACTCAGAACTGGCTACGCCACGTGTCACCAGTTGGCTGGGCGGATATATTTAGCTATATCATTGTCCATGCATGTTATATACACACAAAGTTGTACTCAACAATCCAAACTTATTTGATGCGTGAGAATATTAGAGAGATGTCAAAGTATCAAATCAAGGTGTTAAAGATATTGATTAAAACACATTAATTATTGATACGTTACAACTCTTGTTAATTGCCGGCAAATATATAAATTGAAGTATAAGATCACATCTTGAAAACACCTTTTTGAAAAGTTTTGATGCATACTTTTACTTACAAATGTGAATGTTACAGTAAAAACAATTATGGTATAATCTTATAATGTTTTTTCATAAGCAATACTTTTGACATTTAGTTACAAATTATAAGCGACAAGCTCGTACTTATATATAGTCGCAGATTCATAACTTCTAACTTAATAGTCAAGCATCAATGTTCTAATTACCTGGTTAAAGCAATCTTACCTTTAAAGATACTGTGAAGAAAAAAAATCACCATTCATATGCTCATTTTTATAACTCTGTTTGTTTTTGTTAACAGAATCTAGTAAAGAGTTACAATTTTCCCTCTTAAGGGATGATGTATATGAAGTTCAACCTTCCTATGAGCATAAATGCTAATTGGGTCATGTGATATCTTTCTTTCTGTAAAGCACCTCGCATATCTTTTGTTCAGTGCATAATGAAAAGGAAATATAGCACTCAAAGTACGTTCTATGTATATGTTCAAATTATTAAAGATTAATCGAGTCATCAACATGTCTTTTTCTTCGGGCTATCCGATCCATATTCCGAGTATAACTCATGCACCACTACTACGTTGATACTACCTCGAAACACCTTAGTATTATCACTGTAAATGAGCATATTTAAAACTACCATTGTGAACAACTTATCACTTGCTCAAGGCATATTAGAGCATAACTTGACAACCACTATTATAGTAATACTACCTCTAATCACCTTAGAATTACGACTTACTAACTGTTACTACTACCATCACCTTTACCATCACTATAATCCAACTGCTAAGATTACCACCACCACAACCATCTCGAGAACTACACGTACCGTTACAACCATGGCTTGTCAGAACTATTAAAAATCTCAATCTCATTAATAGAGCTACAACTACCACCACAAGAATTACCACTATCACATTTGCAATTGTTGTCACCTTTCCAGTTCCCACCACTGCCATACTGTAACATCTACTGCCAAAATCTCCCTAATACCATTACCTTAACTATCATAATTGACCATTGTTATCTATTAATGGGGAAAAAAGTCTTTTAACTCATTTACGCTTACATTTATTTTCATCCAACTCAATCTTAACTTGCCACAAGTTATTTTCTTCCAAATACATATATGTTCTTAGTTAAAACTGAGTGTAACACGTTAGACTTTATGGTATAACTTATAAAAATTAAATACCTTTCAAACTTATCTTTAGCGATCTCAAACACATATAATTCTCTTAAAATTTCCAATGTAATTGCTGATTAAGAGTTCTAAAAATCTTACTTGTCAAAAATATAAGAGCTCAACAAATTTTACATGTCGCAAATCTTACGTGTAGTAATCAATAATACTTATAAATTATTTAATAATAAAATCATAATAAAGAGTTAGTAAGTGGAGGAGATCGATTTCTTATTTTATGTTTTTGAGATTTTATATTGTTATTTTAAAGTAATTTTGAGGTGTTAATAATCAAAACTAATGCCTAATATATAAGTATAATTATTAGGTAGAGTTTTATGATGTGTATGATTGGCTTCTTAGTTTTATAAAATTTACAAATATAGAGCAAATTATACCGTACAAATTTTCTAATAATAAAGCATAAGAAAGAGTTAAATAAGGTACAAAAAGAAAAGAACACCAAAACAAATAGGATTCTTAAATCTTCTATATCCATTTCAAAAAGGGCTAATTACACCTATATCCCTGAGGTTAGAGAGTAATTACAGTCAAGGACACTAAGTTTCAAAATGTAACATACCGTGACCAAAACTTTTTCAAACACTACAAGAAAAGACGTCTTTTGCGACGGAGTTTTAGCGACGGAATCTATTATGTCGCTAAATCCGTCACTAAAATGAGTTTTACCGACGGAAACCTCTGTCGTAAAATATTATTTAAGCGACAGATTTATTCCGTCGCAAAAAACTCCGTCGGTGAAAAGGCGTTTTACCGACGGAAACCTCCGTCGGTAAAACTCCGCCGTGAAATATTATTTAAGCGACGGATTTATTCCGTCACAAAAAACTCCGTCGGTACAAATAGGTCTTCACCGACGGACTTTTAGCGACGGAATAAATCCGTCGCTAAAAGTCTATTTAACTCTCAGATCTGGTTTGAACTGTCACTGCTTCTCTCTTCGAAAATCCCAAAACCCATTTTCGGCGATTGTGCCACCGTCGTTCTCACATCCTGCCCCACCTACGGCACCACCGAAAGCCTCGACACCGGCGGCGACCTTCCTCGACACCGGCGGTGACTTCCCTCTACCCCGGCGGTGACCTCCCTCGACACCAGCGGTGACTTCCCTCGACCCCGGCGGTGACCTCCCTCGACAACGGCGACCACCTGCAACTCCGGCGACCACGGGCCCTCACCTCCGGCAGATCTGTGAAGAGGAGAGAGACTGAGATAGAGAGAGAGCAGCGTCGACCACCGGGACCACCGGAGACGACGGTTTCTCACCTCCGGCAGTATTTCTCGTGAGGTAAAGTTCTTGTCTTCCTCTCTATTTGCTCTACGCTATACCTTCTGTCTTCCTCTCTGTTTGTGGGTTGTGGCTGGTGACTTGGGACGATTGGACCAATTTGTTTATAACATAGTTTGTTTATAAATGTAGTGCTTCAATTTTCCGGAATAAAACATCATAATCAACCAAGACCAGAACTTATAAATAGGAAGAGAGCACATCATAATACAGGTGATGTACTTCTGGTTTAGGAATCCACACATGCAACAGCTGTCTCTTGTAAACGGTATTATTGAAAAATCTTTCCGTTAAATATTGCAACAACAGTTGGAACAACAGTTGGCTGGTCAATAGGAAGTCAAGGTTGGGCTAATGTCCTTCAGACCGAAGATCTGCTCCTCCCCCATTGCAGACATGACTGACCCAACCAAGTCCTTCCCCTCATTAAAACCATCCTTGATCTGCAAACACCAAAAGATAGGCATAAAATCAACAATCCGATATGTTAAAGAATGAGGTTAGAAAAGAAACGCAGAAGATATGCAGAAATTACTTCTAACGACTTTTAGTACATCAAATAGGATAAACCTTGACATGATTTGAGCAAGACCAGCGTAAACCCTAAACCCTAAACCCTAAACCCTAAACCCCAATTGAATCGAACCCTAAATTAAACTAATTGAACCCCTAATTAAAGCCTAAATTGATTGCCCCAATCTAACCAAACCCTAATTGAATCAATAGAGCCCCCTAATTGAACCCTAAATTGAATGCCCTAATTGAATCGAACCCTAAATTAAACTAATTGAACCCCTAATTAAAGCCTAAATTGATTGCCCCAATCTAACCAAACCCTAATTGAACCCTAAATTGAATGTCTCAAATCAACCGAACCCTAAATTGAATCAATAGAGCCCCCTAATTGAACCCTAAATTGAAGTAATTGAACCCTAAATTGAATGTCCTAATTGAATCGAACCCTAAGTTAAACTAATTGAACCCCTAATTAAACCCTAAATTGATTGCCCCAATCTAACCGAACCCTAATTGAACCCTAAATTGAATGTCTCAAATCAACAGAACCCTAAATTGAATCAATAGAACCCCCTAATTGAACCCTAAATTGAAGTAATTGAACCCTAAATTGAATGCCCTAATTGAATCGAACCCTAAATTAAACTAATTGAACCCCTAATTAAACCCTAAATTGATTGCCCCAATCTAATCGAACCCTAAATTGAATGCCTCAAATCAACCGAACCCTAAATTGAATCAATAGAACCCCCTAATTGAACCCTAAATTGAAGTAATTGAACCCTAAATTGAATGCCCTAATTGAATCGAATCCTAAATTAAACTAATTGAACCCCTAATTAAACCCTAAATTGATTGCTCCAATCTAACCGAACCCTAATTGAACCCTAAATTGAATGCCCTAATCCAACCGAACCCTAAATTGAACTAATTGAACCCTAAATTTAATGCCTCAAATCAACCGAACCCTAAATTAAATCAATAGAACCCCCTAATTGAACCCTAAATTGAAGTAATTGAACCCTAAATTGAACCCTAAATTGAATGCCCTAATCGAACCGAACCCTAAATGAAACTAATTGAACCCTAAATTGAATGCCCTAATACAATCGAACCCTAAATTGAAATAATTCAAGCGGATCGGATATGTGAATTTTGAACATTTTTTTCCCATTTGAACATTGATCATTTGTTTAATAATTTTAGGTTGTTAATTGTGCGTTTTAGAATTGTGATTATTGATCGATGATTTTAGGTTATTAGCTGTGCATTTGAAGTAATTGCGATTATTAATTGATGATTTTAGGTTGTTAATTGATGATTTTAGATTGTTAATTGTGCATTGAGCATTTGAGATATTGAGATTATTGACGGAGGATGGGACCCAATTGGATTGAATGTGTGATTTTTGTTAATTTTTATTGCATTGAGCATTTGAGAATTGAGAATTGAGATTATTGACGGAGGATGGGACCCAATTGGATTGAGATACCTGTTAGTTAGCGCAGACACGGACACCACGTCTGATCGACGGTGTCCGACATTTAAAAAATAAATTAACGTATGCCGATGTGTCTGGAGGTGCGTGTCGGTGGGCGTCGGACAGTGTCCGGAGGCGTCGGACACGTGTCCAAAGGCGTCGGACACGTGTCGGTATGTGTCGGACACGTGTCCGGAGGTGTCAGACACGTATCGGACACCATATCGACACCCTATATGAGGTGTCGGAATTGAGGTTGTTGACGGAGGATGAGACCCAATTGGATTGAGATACATGTTAGTTAGCGCAGACACGGACACCACGTTTGATCGACGGTGTCCAGCATTTAAAAAACAAATTAACGTATGCCGATGTGTCTGGAGGTGCTTGTCGGTGGGCGTCGGACACGTGTCCAGAGGCGTCGGACACGCGTCGGTATGTGTCGGACACGTGTCTGGAGGTGTCAGACACGTATCGGACACCATATTAGGACTAATCAGCCCTAATTAGGACTAATCATCACTAATCAGCACAATTAACATTAATTAGCCCTAATTAGGACTAATCATCACTAATCAGCCCTAATTAGGACTAATTAGGACTCATTAACATTAATTAGCTCTAACATAACCCAATGAAGCCTAATTAGCCCTAATTAGGACTAATCATCACTACTCGGCACAATTAAACCCTAATTAGTCATAATCAACCCTAATTAGCTATAATTATCCGAAACTAGCCCTCATTAACATTAATTAGCCCTAACATAACCCAATTAAGCCTAATTAGCCCTAATTAGGACTAATCAGCACTACTCGGCACAATTAAACCCTAATTAGGACTAAATAACTCTAATTAGTCCTAATCAACCCTAGTCAGCTATAATTATCCGAAACTATCCCTCATTAACATTAATTAGCCCTAACATAACCCAATTAAGCCTAATTAGCCCTAATTAGGACTAATCATCACTACTCGGCACAATTAAACCCTAATTAGTCATAATCAACCCTAATTAGCTATAATTATCCGAAACTAGCCCTCATTAACATTAATTAGCCCTAACATAACCCAATTAAGCCTAATTAGCCCTAATTAGGACTAATCAGCACTACTCGGTACAATTAAACCCTAATTAGTCATAATCAACCCTAATTAGCTATAATTATTCGAAACTAGCCCTCATTAACATTAATTAGCCGTAACATAACCCAATTAAGCTTAATTAGCCCTAATTAGGACTAATCAGCACTACTCGGCACAATTAAACCCTAATTAGGACTACATAACTCTAATTAGTCCTAATCAACCCTAGTCAGCTATAATTATCCGAAACTATCCCTCATTAACATTAATTAGCCCTAACATAACCCAATTAAGCCCAATTAGCCCTAATTAGGACTAATCATCACTACTCGGCACAATTAAACCCTAATTAGGACTAAATAACCCTAATTAGTCCTAATCAACCCTAATCAGCTATAATTAATAATCATAATTAACCCTAATAACCCAGTTAGCCCTAATTAGCCCTTGTACATCCCATAATTACTCCATGTTGCCCAGAGATGGTTCAATTACTCGTTGTTTACAAACCCTGCCTTCTTTATATTAATTGTTGTTTTGAGAAGTCCATTGGCAACGAGATGGTTCAACTCGTTGCCAACGAGTTCTATTTAATGTGGAATTGGTAA
Organism: Escallonia rubra; assembly: GCA_033065855.1. Taxonomy (NCBI): domain Eukaryota; kingdom Viridiplantae; phylum Streptophyta; class Magnoliopsida; order Escalloniales; family Escalloniaceae; genus Escallonia; species Escallonia rubra. Next base: position 16,030 of record JAVXUO010000103.1, read on the forward strand.
CATATGCAACGATTATTCTGCAGTTTTGATATTTCGGAAAGATTCTTGCATATCTTATCAATTTCTGAACACATGCATGCATAGAAACCCTTAGTTCCCGTTCAAAGGTACTCATTACAAAGTAATGCCTTGTAATGAGCCTTTGGATGTCCAGTTTGGACAGTTTGGAAAAGCTAATTGTTTATAAAACAGTATTTTGACTCATGCTTTATGTTCTATGTCGTGGATATTTGGTACACGTTCTCGTGTGTTTCTCCGGGTGCATACAGATCTGGTGTTCTAACATCCGTCAAACCTTCCTGAGCAAGGTTAGATGAATGTTAGAACACCTAATCGATGTGGTGTACTTGGAGAAATGTGGGGAGGTGCTGCCGAATTTTCCACAGACATCGGACTAAGCATGAGTTATTCACTGTTTTATAAACATGTGCTTTTCTGAATGGGATAGGACCACTACCTGTTCAAGAGTGGAGGGGAAATATGTAGACATGTTGTAACATTCATGCATTGATATTTACATCGGCAATGCCTAATCACTGGTCATTATTGAAGGTGGTATACAGTACGATAATTCAGTCGTCATGTCAGTCGATCGAAGTTGGATGAAAAGGAAGAATGCTGAAGATTTTGAGTGTCGCGTTGACGAATTTCTCGACTTCGCTTATGCGCATCCTGCACATGTTGACCTTGATAAGATAAGGTGTCCGTGCGGTAGATGTGAGTTGTTGCACTGGAGAAAAAGAATTGAAGTAAAATGGCATCTTCGTCGGTACGGTTTTATGGGTGGATACACAAGGTGGACGCAGCACGGGGAAACGATAGTATTGTCGTCCAACCTGGCTAGTCAAACTGAAGTTAGGGAGGAGGCACGATATGATTTCCGAGATATGATTATGGATGCTGGGCATGCTAATGTTGACTGGGGTAACGACAGTCCACAACCGCCGAACGAGGGGGCTCATCAGTTTTATGAGTTGTTGAGAGCTGCGGAAGAGCCGCTGTGGGATGGAGCTCCGAAACACACACGGCTGTCTGCGGTTAGTAGGTTATTACAGTTGAAATCAGACCACGGGCTGAGTGAGAAAGGTTTTAACGAGTTTGTTACCTTCATCAAAGAAATACTGCCCGAAAGTGAAAAGCTACCGCCGTCGTACTATGACGCGAAGAAGATGATGAGGAAACTTGGGTTGAGCTATGACCGGATAGATGCGTGCAATAACGATTGTGTATTATTCTGGAAAGAGAATAAGGATTTGTCATTATGTCCAGTATGTGATCATTCGAGGTACAAACCGGACAAAGGGAAGAAGAAAAACATTGCATGGAAGATATTGCGATATTTCCCGGTCACACCACGGCTTCAGAGAATGTACTACTCCTCCAGTACGGCTGAACATATGAGGGCTCACCGTGAGACTCGCAGCAACGATGCCGATGTGCTGACACACCCAGCTGATGGAGAGGCGTGGAAGGAGTTTGACCGCAGGCATCCAGTCTTTGCTCAGGAAGTTCGGAATGTTAGACTTGGTCTGGCAACCGATGGGTTCAACCCTTTCGGTCAGTCTACCACGCCTTACTCCTGTTGGCCTGTTATTATTGTCCCTTACAACCTTCCACCAGGCATGTGCATGAAGAAGCCGTATATGTTCTTGTCGTTGCTTATTCCGGGGCCGAAGAGTCCCGGTAAGGACATAGATGTGTATTTAAGGCCGTTGATTGATGAGTTAAAACAATTATGGAATCATGGAGTCGAAACATATGATGCATCCCTTAAACAAAATTTTCAGATGAGGGCTGCTTTGATGTGGACTATACATGATTTCCCCGCATTGGGAATGACGTGTGGCTGGAGCACACATGGGAAGCTAGCATGCCCTGCTTGTATGGGCGTGAACCCCGGTCATACGTTAAAGCACGGCGGAAAGGCCTCGTGGTTCGGATGTCACCGTAAGCTTTTGCCACCGGGCCATCAGTTTCGTAGGCAGAAGGATAAATTTGACGGGACAATCGAGCGTGAGGTTGTCACACTGGACTACCCATCTGGTGAAGAAGTACTCTCACACCTGGAGGCACTTGATACTGACATACCACACGGTAAGGGTGTGCCGGATCAGAAGATTGCAGGGTTCGGGAAAGAGCACAACTGGAGAAAATTTTGTATCTTCTGGGAGTTAGCCTACTGGAGGACGCTCGTTATCCGAAACAACATGGATGTGATGCATATTGAGAAGAACGTTTTTGATAATGTGTTCAACACAGTGATGAATGTTAAGGGCAAATCGAAAGATCACCTTAAAGCGAGAAGGGATCTACAACAGTTGGGTGTACGCCGTGAATTGCATCCTCGGACAGTCAGTGGGAGGACCATACTTCCGAAAGCACCTTACTGTCTAGACAAGAAACAAGTGGAGAAGGTCTGTCAGTGGGTTAAGAATTTGAAGCTTCCGGATGGGTTTGCGTCCAACATATCTCGTTGTTGCAATGTATCGGAATGCAAGTTCCAAGGGATGAAGAGTCACGACTGCCACGTATTCATGGAGAGATTCATTCCTATTGCCTTCCGGGGACTGTTGCCACGGGTTGTTTACGAGACTTTGACTGAATTATCTCATTTCTTTCGAGATATATGCTCTTCTACGATCCGGGTGAGTAACATGGAAGTGCTTGAGAAGAACATTGTGGTGACGATTTGCAAGCTGGAGAAAATCTTCCCACCTTCGTTCTTTGATTCAATGGAGCATCTGCCTGTTCACTTGGCATATGAAGCTAAGATGGGTGGACCCGTGCAATATCGGTGGATGTATCCCTTCGAGAGGTAATCCTTAAATTGTTACAGTTGTTCGTTTACACTTAATGCGACATCTGTTATCATTGATATTCCACCTAACTCGATTCGCTAAACTTCTAGGTTCATGTTCCATTTAAAGAAAAAAGTCTGTAATAAGGCTCGGGTTGAGGGCTCAATTGCGGAGGCTTACGTAATGGAAGAACTTGTAAACTTTTGTAGTCAATATTTCGGGCCTAATGTTGGTACGAGGTTAAATCAACTAGGCCGAAATGATCCCGGAGCAAGCACAAATTTGGAAGGGCAATTGTCAATATTCAAGCAGTCAGGTAGTCCGTTCGGCCGAACGTATACTCGATGGCTAACAGATGAAGAGTACAGTGCTGCAACAATATATGCCCTTCTAAATTGCGATGAAGTTTCGGCATTCGTTGAGTAAGTTAAAGTCTTAATTCACTTACATTGTTGTACATAATTGAAAGTGTGTGTTAAGCGAGTTAAATGCATATTGGTTTGCAGTGAGTTCGATGCGGAATCTTTAATAACTGAATTCGCTGGACTTGAATCTCATCGGAAATCACAATTTGTACAGTGGTTCAAAATCCGTGTAAGATTATTTAACGAAATTATATTATGTGTTATATACAGTTCTGTGGCCAATTAGTATTCTGAAGGCCCTAACAAACAAACATCCTGTTACGGAGGCTATATCATCAACGGGTTTAGGTTTAACGTAAAAGATGATGACCGAACAAAACAAACCCAAAACAGTGGAGTCTTGGTCAACGGCGACTGTTATGCCGAGAATTGCATGGATTTTTACGGAGAGCTAGATGAGATTGTTGAGCTAACATATCTGGGTTCCCAAAACCGCCTGGTAATGTTCAAGTGTACGTGGTTCGATGTCACATGCAGTAGAGGAATCCGTGTTAGCTCTCAAGGGATTGTAGATGTCAATGTCAAGTCAAGACTTGCATCAGACGAGCCCTTTGTGTTTGCTAGTCAAGCTGTACAAGTCTTTTACGCGGAGGACGTCGCCAATCCCAAATCTCATTGGTATACAACTATCAAGTCCAAGAAATTGCCCGTGACATATGACAGTGAGCTAGACTCCTTTCAAGCCGACCAACCACGTGTCTTGTTCCCTGTTGAGGTCAACAACGAGGAGGACGATCTTCCTCTTCCAACAACACTTCTTGTGGGAGAAGAAGTCGTAGATGATGACGCGGAAGATGTTGAAAGTGTTGGAGATGATGTGACCGAGTCTACTGATGAAGAGGATGAATTAGAAGATGAAGAGGACGACGAGTCCCACGAAGAAGAAAGCGACGAGGAAAGTGATGAAGATGATTCGCAAACTGAAAATGATTGACTTGTAATGTTGTAACATCACGGAAAAATGTAGTAATATTTTAGAACTTGGTGTTTATTGATGTGTTTTTGCACATCCGTTCATATATATATATATATATATATATATATATATATATATATATATATATATATATATATAGTGCCGATGATGATTTATGCCTAAATTATTGTTTTTCACGTGTTAATGTCTTTGTATATAATCTATATGAAGTCAGATATGGATAGGATACGGGCTATTCATGGCCGGGCTGGACGCCGAGCTGCTTCCTCCCCGGTTAGTCCCACCCCGTCATTGCCTAATGATGACGAGGCACGGAGTGATCGCGGACAGCCATCGGGGGCCCAGCCCCAGCCGTCGCCGTCACCGTCGCCCCAGCCCCAGCCGTCGCCGTCGCCCCAGCCCGACGCAAATTCATCCCACACGCGCGTGCATTCTCCATCTTCCGTGGGTTCTACCTCAGGTATAGTTGATAACGGTGTTTCGTACATTTTCGCTAGCCTTATATTTGAACTGTATTAATGTCTGTGTTTTGTAGGATCTCGACGAGGCCGTGGTCCGACACGCGGGGTACGCATCGACCCCCAGCGTAAACAGAGAGTTACGCTCACGCAGGAGGGCCTGTAAGTACTAAAAATATCACCTCATGCCTTATGTTTAAAGTTCTTGGGTGTTAATTTATATTTGAACTGTATTAATTAATTTAATTACTTCTTTGGCAGGATCCTGGAGAATATGGCGAGGACGAAGATCGGCGTTCTTGTGAAGGGCCGATTCTTCGAGCCACGCCTGTACTGGAAGGACTGGGATGCCGCTGCGAGGGAGGCCCTATGGGAGGAGTGGCTGGTACGGTGAAGTATTTCTTTTAGCGTTAGTAAATGTTAAATTACAGTTTGTTTTATGTTGTTAATTTGTGTTATTGAATGCCTTACAGGAGGGGTTCACGTTTGACACGCCTCAGCAGCAGGTACTGGGGCAGCAGGCTTTCTTTGCCTACATCGGCAAGAATTACCGCCGATGGCTCCACGATGCACGGGACCGGGTGAAGAAGGCGCTGCCCGCGGGTGCCCCAATGACGGACATGACGAGATATCCCCCACATTGGATATCTCACCGTGTATGGGGGGAGATGATAGATCGGTGGGCTGCGGATCCAGGTTGGGACGCCAAGAGTAAGAGCGGGGCTGAGAACAGACAGAACAGAGATCCGACGCACACGGGGGGGTCGGTGCCACACGACATCGTCCGACACATGAACGCGGTCGAGCACCGGATCTGGAGGAGGATGAGGTCATAGCTCTGACCTATACTCAGACGCACGTGCGGAAGAATGACAAGGACGAGACGCATCGGGCGGGCGACTATATTTCAGATATTGCCCGGCGGATCGATGTGAGTCAATTTATTTAAGTTAATGTTTTTTCTTTCTATCCTCAATGTCTGTTTCGTTAATTAATGCCCTAACATATCGTTAAACCACTATTTTTGCAGGCCTCGTATGAACAGCTAAAGGGTTCCGAGCAGCAGTCCGGACAGCCATCAGCGTCCACTAGTACGGCTGCGAGTACTGGGGGGTTGAAGCGATGGCTGGATACGCCGGAGGTCGTGAATCGGCCGAAAGGCCGCATACCCGGCCTGCCTAGCACGACTGCTCGTGCCGTGATAGGAGCGTCCTCACCCCCTGCTGCCCCTCCACAGACACCGGCTCCTCGGCCTCAGTTGGACGACGAGGAGATCCAGCGCATTGCTACAGTGGTGTGCCGGATGATCAGGGAGCAGGGCACTGCTGGACAGGCCGCCCCGGCCCCGGATCAGCAGGATCTAGATCCGGGACTCGGGAACCCCTGATGAGCCCCTTCCCGTGCCCGTTCCTAGCTTCCCCCCCCCCCCGCGCCCCCCGTGCCTGGCTTGTACTCTTCTCCCCTCTCCTAACCGGCTATATCCGGTTCTCGGCTTGTACATATATGAGTTTTTTTATAAAAAATATTTTTTATAATTAATTATATATATTTCTTTCTGTATTGATTATTGCGCGTTGTTGTTGAGATTTGAAAATTGTATTACAGGTCTGGGTAATTGAAAAATAAAAAAAAATTCAAAAAAAAATTGACTTTTGGCGACGGAATTAAGTATTCCTACAATCAGTTATTTAGCGACGGAATATTCCGTC
>JAVXUO010002669.1:0-17706 GCA_033065855.1 Escallonia rubra
ATAAAATATTATTTAAGCGACAGATTTATTGCGTCGCAGATAACTCCGTCGGAGAAAATGTCTATTACCGACGGAAACCTCCGCCGGTAGAACTCCGCCGTGAAATACTAAATAAGCGACGGATTTATTCCGTCGTAAAAAACTCCGCCGGTACAAATAGGTCTTCACCGACGGACTTTTAGCGACGGAATAAATCCGTCGCTAAAAGTCTATTTAACTCTTAGATCTGGTTTGAACTCTCACTGCTTCTCTCTTCGAAAATCCCAAAACCCATTTCCCGCGATTGTGCCACCGCCGTTCTCATATCCTGCCCGACCTTCGGCACCATCGAAAGCCTCGACACCGGCGGCGACCTCCCTCGACACCGGCGGTGACTTCCCTCTACCCCGGCGGTGACCTCCCTCGACACCGGCGGTGACTTCCTTCGACCCCGACGGTGACCTCCCTCGACAACGGCGACCACCTGCAACTCCGGCGACCACGGGCCCTCACCTCCAGCAGATCTGTGAAGAGAGAGAGAGAGAGAGAGAGAGAGAGAGAGAGAGAGAGAGAGAGAGTAGCGTCGACCACCGGGACCACCGGAGATGACGGTTTCTCACCTCCGGCAGTATTTCTCGTGAGGTAAAGTTCTTGTCTTCCTCTCTATTTGCTCTACGCTATACCTTCTGTCTTCCTCTCTGTTTGTGGGTTGTGGCTGGTGACTTGGGACGGTTGGACCAATTTGTTTATAACATAGTTTGTTTATAAGTGTAGTGCTTCAATTTTTCGGAATAAAACATCATAATCAACCAAGACCAGAACTTATAAATAGGAAGAGAGCACATCATAATACAGGTGATGTACTTCTGGTTTAGGAATCCACACATGCAACAGCTGTCGCTTGTAAACGGTATTATTGAAAAATCTTTCCGTTAAATATTGCAACAACAGTTGGAACAACAGTTGGCTGGTCAATAGGAAGTCAAGGTTGGGCCAATGTCCTTCAGACCGAAGATCTGCTCCTCCCCCATTGCAGACATGACCGACCCAACCAAGTCCTTCCCCTCATTAAAACCATCCTTGATCTGCAAACACCAAAAGATAGGCATAAAATCAACAATCCGATATGTTAAAGAATGAGGTTAGAAAAGAAACGCAGAAGATCTGCAGAAATTACTTCTAACGACTTTTAGTACATCAAATAGGATAAACCTTGACATGATTTGAGCAAGACCAGCGTAAACCCTAAACCCTAAACCCCAATTGAATCGAACCCTAAATTAAACTAATTGAACCCCTAATTAAACCCTAAATTGATTGCCCCAATCTAACCGAACCCTAAATTGAATGCCCTAATCCAACCGAACCCTAAATTGAACTAATTGAACCCTAAATTGAATGCCTCAAATCAACCGAACCCTAAATTGAATCAATAGAGCCCCCTAATTGAACCCTAAATTGAAGTAATTGAACCCTAAATTGAATGCCCTAATTGAATCGAACCCTAAATTAAACTAATTGAACCCCTAATTAAACCCTAAATTGATTGCCCCAATCTAACCGAACCCTAATTGAACCCTAAATTGAATGCCTCAAATCAACCGAACCCTAAATTGAATCAATAGAACCCCCTAATTGAACCCTAAATTGAAGTAATTGAACCCTAAATTGAATGCCCTAATTGAATCGAACCCTAAATTAAACTAATTGAACCCCTAATTAAACCCTAAATTGATTGTCCCAATCTAACCGAACCCTAATTGAACCCTAAATTGAATGCCTCAAATCAACCGAACCCTAAATTGAATCAATAGAACCCCATAATTGAACCCTAAATTGAAGTAATTGAACCCTAAATTGAATGCCCTAATTGAATCGAACCCTAAATTAAACTAATTGAACCCCTAATTAAACCCTAAATTGATTGCCCCAATCTAACCGAACCCTAATTGAACCCTAAATTGAATGCCCTAATCCAACCGAACCCTAAATTGAACTAATTGAACCCTAAATTGAATGCCTCAAATCAACCGAACCCTAAATTGAATCAATAGAACCCCCTAATTGAACCCTAAATTGAAGTAATTGAACCCTAAATTGAATGCCCTAATTGAATCGAATCCTAAATTAAACTAATTGAACCCCTAATTAAACCCTAAATTGATTGCCCCAATCTAACCGAACCCTAATTGAACCCTAAATTGAATGCCCTAATCCAACCGAACCCTAAATTGAACTAATTGAACCCTAAATTTAATGCCTCAAATCAACTGAACCCTAAATTGAATCAATAGAACCCCCTAATTGAACCCTAAATTGAAGTAATTGAACCCTAAATTGAATGCCCTAATCGAACCGAACCCTAAATGAAACTAATTGAACCCTAAATTGAATGCCCTAATACAATCGAACCCTAAATTGAAATAATTCAAGCGCATCGGATATGTGAATTTTGAACATTTTTTTCCCATTTGAACATTGATCATTTGTTTGATAATTTTAGGTTGTTAATTGTGCGTTTTAGAATTGTGATTATTGATCGATGATTTTAGGTTATTAGCTGTGCATTTGAAGTAATTGCGATTATTAATTGTGCATTGAGCATTTGAGATATTGAGATTATTGACGGAGGATGAGACCCAATTGGATTGAATGTGTGATTTTTGTTAATTTTTATTGCATTGAGCATTTGAGAATTGAGAATTGAGATTGTTGACGGTAGCTGGGACCCAATTGGATTGAGATACCTGTTAGTTAGCGCAGACACGGACACCACGTCTGATCGACGGTGTCCGACATTTAAAAAACAAATTAACGTATGCCGATGTGTCTGGAGGTGCGTGTCGGTGGGCGTCGGACACGTGTCCGGAGGCGTCGGACACGTGTCCAAAGGCGTCGGACACGTGTCGGTATGTGTCGGACACGTGTCCGGAGGTGTCAGACACGTATCAGACACCATATCGACACCCTATATGAGGTGTCGGAATTGAGGTTGTTGACGGAGGATGAGACCCAATTGGATTGAGATACATGTTAGTTAGCGCAGACACGGACACCACGTTTGATCGACGGTGTCCAGCATTTAAAAAACAAATTAACGTATGCCGATGTGTCTGGAGGTGCGTGTCGGTGGGCGTCGGACACGTGTCCAGAGGCGTCGGACACGCGTCGGTATGTGTCGGACACGTGTCCGGAGGTGTCAGACACGTATCGGACACCATATCGACACCCTATATGAGGTGTCGGAATTGAGGTTGTTGAATGTGCATTAAATTTAGGTTAGTTAGGTTAATGCGACATTTTTAGCATGCACCCCCTGGAATCTAATCGTGGCTCCAGCGCTGGCTATAATTAGCCCTAATTAGTCCTGATTAACAATATTTTAGTAAATCAATTAACCCTAATTAGCTCTAACGAGCCTAATTAGTTTTAATTAACCCTAAGAACCTGATGAAATTCAAATTAGCTGTAATTACCCCAAATTAGCCCAAATGAACCCAATTATGCGCATATTGATTGTAGTTAGCCTAATTAGTCATAATTTGCACTAACATAACCCAATTACGCCTAATTAGCGCTAGTTAGGACTAATCAACACTACTCGGCACCATCAAAACCCTAATTAGGACTAAATAACCCTAATTAGTCCTAATCAACCCTAATTAGCTATAATTATTCGAAACTAGCCCTCATTAACATTAATTAGCTCTAACATAACCCAATTAAGCCTAATTAGCCCTAATTAGGACTAATCATCACTACTCGGCACAATTAAACCCTAATTAGTCATAATCAACCCTAATTAGCTATAATTATCCGAAACTAGCCCTCATTAACATTAATTAGCCCTAACATAACCCAATTAAGCCTAATTAGCCCTAATTAGGACTAATCATCACTACTCGGCACAATTAAACCCTAATTAGGACTAAATAACTCTAATTAGTCCTAATCAACCCTAGTCAGCTATAATTATCCGAAACTATCCCTCATTAACATTAATTAGCCCTAACATAACCCAATTAAGCCTAATTAGCCCTAATTAGGACTAATCATCACTACTCGGCACAATTAAACCCTAATTAGTCATAATCAACCCTAATTAGCTATAATTATCTGAAACTAGCCCTCATTAACATTAATTAGCCCTAACATAACCCAATTAAGCCTAATTAGCCCTAATTAGGACTAATCAGCACTACTCGGCACAATTAAACCCTAATTAGTCATAATCAACCCTAATTAGCTATAATTATCCGAAACTAGCCCTCATTAACATTAATTAGCCCTAACATAACCCAATTAAGCCTAATTAGCCCTAATTAGGACTAATCAGCACTACTCGGCACAATTAAACCCTAATTAGGACTACATAACTCTAATTAGTCCTAATCAACCCTAGTCAGCTATAATTATCCGAAACTATCCCTCATTAACATTAATTAGCCCTAACATAACCCAATTAAGCCCAATTAGCCCTAATTAGGACTAATCATCACTACTCGGCACAATTAAACCCTAATTAGGACTAAATAACCCTAATTAGTCCTAATCAACCCTAATCAGCTATAATTAATAATCGTAATTAACCCTAATAACCCAGTTAGCCCTAATTAGCCCTTGTACATCCCATAATTACTCCATGTTGCCCAGAGATGGTTCAATTACTCGTTGTTTACAAACCCTGCCTTCTTTATATTAATTGTTGTTTTGAGAAGTCCATTGGCAACGAGATGGTTCAACTCGTTGCCAACGAGTTCTATTTAATGTGGAATTGGTAACATATGCAACGATCATTCTGCAGTTTTGATATTTCGGAAAGATTCTTGCATATCTTATCAATTTCTGAACACATGCATGCATAGAAACCCTTAGTTCCCGTTCAAAGGTACTCATTACAAAGTAATGCCTTGTAATGAGCCTTTGGATGTCCAGTTTGGACAGTTTGGAAAAGCTAATTGTTTATAAAACAGTATTTTGACTCATGCTTTATGTTCTATGTCGTGGATATTTGGTACACGTTCTCGTGTGTTTCTCCGGGTGCATACAGATCTGGTGTTCTAACATCCGTCAAACCTTCCTGAGCAAGGTTAGATGAATGTTAGAACACCTAATCGATGTGGTGTACTTGGAGAAATGCGGGGAGGTGCTGCCGAATTTTCCACAGACATCGGACTAAGCATGAGTTATTCACTGTTTTATAAACATGTGCTTTTCTGAATGGGATAGGACCACTACCTGTTCAAGAGTGGAGGGGAAATATGTAGACATGTTGTAACATTCATGCATTGATATTTACATCGGCAATGCCTAATCACTGGTCATTATTGAAGGTGGTATACAGTACGATAATTCAGTCGTCATGTCAGTCGATCGAAGTTGGATGAAAAGGAAGAATGCTGAAGATTTTGAGTGTCGCGTTGACGAATTTCTCGACTTCGCTTATGCGCATCCTGCACATGTTGACCTTGATAAGATAAGGTGTCCGTGCGGTAGATGTGAGTTGTTGCACTGGAGAAAAAGAATTGAAGTAAAATGGCATCTTCGTCGGTACGGTTTTATGGGTGGATACACAAGGTGGACGCAGCACGGGGAAACGATAGTATTGTCGTCCAACCTGGCTAGTCAAACTGAAGTTAGGGAGGAGGCACGATATGATTTCCGAGATATGATTATGGATGCTGGGCATGCTAATGTTGACTGGGGTAACGACAGTCCACAACCGCCGAACGAGGGGGCTCATCAGTTTTATGAGTTGTTGAGAGCTGCGGAAGAGCCGCTGTGGGATGGAGCTCCGAAACACACACGGCTGTCTGCGGTTAGTAGGTTATTACAGTTGAAATCAGACCACGGGCTGAGTGAGAAAGGTTTTAACGAGTTTGTTACCTTCATCAAAGAAATACTGCCCGAAAGTGAAAAGCTACCGCCGTCGTACTATGACGCGAAGAAGATGATGAGGAAACTTGGGTTGAGCTATGACCGGATAGATGCGTGCAATAACGATTGTGTATTATTCTGGAAAGAGAATAAGGATTTGTCATTATGTCCAGTATGTGATCATTCGAGGTACAAACCGGACAAAGGGAAGAAGAAAAACATTGCATGGAAGATATTGCGATATTTCCCGGTCACACCACGGCTTCAGAGAATGTACTACTCCTCCAGTACGGCTGAACATATGAGGGCTCACCGTGAGACTCGCAGCAACGATGCCGATGTGCTGACACACCCAGCTGATGGAGAGGCGTGGAAGGAGTTTGACCGCAGGCATCCAGTCTTTGCTCAGGAAGTTCGGAATGTTAGACTTGGTCTGGCAACCGATGGGTTCAACCCTTTCGGTCAGTCTACCACGCCTTACTCCTGTTGGCCTGTTATTATTGTCCCTTACAACCTTCCACCAGGCATGTGCATGAAGAAGCCGTATATGTTCTTGTCGTTGCTTATTCCGGGGCCGAAGAGTCCCGGTAAGGACATAGATGTGTATTTAAGGCCGTTGATTGATGAGTTAAAACAATTATGGAATCATGGAGTCGAAACATATGATGCATCCCTTAAACAAAATTTTCAGATGAGGGCTGCTTTGATGTGGACTATACATGATTTCCCCGCATTGGGAATGACGTGTGGCTGGAGCACACATGGGAAGCTAGCATGCCCTGCTTGTATGGGCGTGAACCCCGGTCATACGTTAAAGCACGGCGGAAAGGCCTCGTGGTTCGGATGTCACCGTAAGCTTTTGCCACCGGGCCATCAGTTTCGTAGGCAGAAGGATAAATTTGACGGGACAATCGAGCGTGAGGTTGTCACACTGGACTACCCATCTGGTGAAGAAGTACTCTCACACCTGGAGGCACTTGATACTGACATACCACACGGTAAGGGTGTGCCGGATCAGAAGATTGCAGGGTTCGGGAAAGAGCACAACTGGAGAAAATTTTGTATCTTCTGGGAGTTAGCCTACTGGAGGACGCTCGTTATCCGAAACAACATGGATGTGATGCATATTGAGAAGAACGTTTTTGATAATGTGTTCAACACAGTGATGAATGTCAAGGGCAAATCGAAAGATCACCTTAAAGCGAGAAGGGATCTACAACAGTTGGGTGTACGCCGTGAATTGCATCCTCGGACAGTCAGTGGGAGGACCATACTTCCGAAAGCACCTTACTGTCTAGACAAGAAACAAGTGGAGAAGGTCTGTCAGTGGGTTAAGAATTTGAAGCTTCCGGATGGGTTTGCGTCCAACATATCTCGTTGTTGCAATGTATCGGAATGCAAGTTCCAAGGGATGAAGAGTCACGACTGCCACGTATTCATGGAGAGATTCATTCCTATTGCCTTCCGGGGACTGTTGCCACGGGTTGTTTGCGAGACTTTGACTGAATTATCTCATTTCTTTCGAGATATATGCTCTTCTACGATCCGGGTGAGTAACATGGAAGTGCTTGAGAAGAACATTGTGGTGACGATTTGCAAGCTGGAGAAAATCTTCCCACCTTCGTTCTTTGATTCAATGGAGCATCTGCCTGTTCACTTGGCATATGAAGCTAAGATGGGTGGACCCGTGCAATATCGGTGGATGTATCCCTTCGAGAGGTAATCCTTAAATTGTTACAGTTGTTCGTTTACACTTAATGCGACATCTGTTATCATTGATATTCCACCTAACTCGATTCGCTAAACTTCTAGGTTCATGTTCCATTTAAAGAAAAAAGTCCGTAATAAGGCTCGGGTTGAGGGCTCAATTGCGGAGGCTTACGTAATGGAAGAACTTGTAAACTTTTGTAGTCAATATTTCGGGCCTGATGTTGGTACAAGGTTAAATCAACTAGGCCGAAATGATCCCGGAGCAAGCACAAATTTGGAAGGGCAATTGTCAATATTCAAGCAGTCAGGTAGTCCGTTCGGCCGAACGTATACTCGATGGCTAACAGATGAAGAGTACAGTGCTGCAACAATATATGCCCTTCTAAATTGCGATGAAGTTTCGGCATTCGTTGAGTAAGTTAAAGTCTTAATTCACTTACATTGCTGTACATAATTGAAAGTGTGTGTTAAGCGAGTTAAATGCATATTGGTTTGCAGTGAGTTCGATGCGGAATCTTTAATCACTGATCCCGCTGGACTTGAATCTCATCGGAAATCACAATTTGTACAGTGGTTCAAAATCCGTGTAAGATTATTTAACGAAATTATATTATGTGTTATATACAGTTCTGTGGCCAATTAGTATACTGATTTATCCTTAATTTTTACCGTCATCTACAATAGGTTCAGTCAATGGATAGACCAGTGGCCTCCTGCTTGAAATTACTAGCCGAAGGCCCTAACAAACAAACATCCTGTTACGGAGGCTATATCATCAACGGGTTTAGGTTTAACGTAAAAGATGATGACCGAACAAAACAAACCCAAAACAGTGGAGTCTTGGTCAACGGCGACTGTTATGCCGAGAATTGCATGGATTTTTACGGAGAGCTAGATGAGATTGTTGAGCTAACATATCTGGGTTCCCAAAACCGCCTGGTAATGTTCAAGTGTACGTGGTTCGATGTCACATGCAGTAGAGGAATCCGTGTTAGCTCTCAAGGGATTGTAGATGTCAATGTCAAGTCAAGACTTGCATCAGACGAGCCCTTTGTGTTTGCTAGTCAAGCTGTACAAGTCTTTTACGCGGAGGACGTCGCCAATCCCAAATCTCATTGGTATACAACTATCAAGTCCAAGAAATTGCCCGTGACATATGACAGTGAGCTAGACTCCTTTCAAGCCGACCAACCACGTGTCTTGTTCCCTGTTGAGGTCAACAACGAGGAGGACGATCTTCCTCTTCCAACAACACTTCTTGTGGGAGAAGAAGTCGTAGATGATGACGCGGAAGATGTTGAAAGTGTTGGAGATGATGTGACCGAGTCTACTGATGAAGAGGATGAATTAGAAGATGAAGAGGACGACGAGTCCCACGAAGAAGAGGGCGACGAGGAAAGTGATGAAGATGATTCGCAAACTGAAAATGATTGACTTGTAATGTTGTAACATCACGGGAAAAATGTAGTAACATTTTAGAACTTGGTGTTTATTGATGTGTTTTTGCACATCCGTTCATATATATATATATATATATATATATAGTGCCGATGATGATTTATGCCTAAATTATTGTTTTTCACGTGTTAATGTCTTTGTATATAATCTATATGAAGTCAGATATGGATAGGATACGGGCTATTCGTGGCCGGGCTGGACGCCGAGCTGCTTCCTCCCCGGTTAGTCCCACCTCGTCATTGCCTACTGATGACGAGGCACAGAGTGATCGCGGACAGCCATCGGGGGCCCAGCCCCAGCCGTCGCCGTCACCGTCGCCCCAGCCCCAGCCATCACCGTCGCCCCAGCCCCAGCTCGAGCCGTCGCCCCAGCCCGACGCAGATTCATCCCACACGCGCGTGCATTCTCCATCTTCCGTGGGTTCTACCTCAGGTATAGTTGATAACGGTGTTTCGTACATTTTCGCTAGCCTTATATTTGAACTGTATTAATGTCTGTGTTTTGTAGGATCTCGACGAGGCCGTGGTCCGACACGCGGGGTACGCATCGACCCCCAGCGTAAACAGAGAGTTACGCTCACGCAGGAGGGCCTGTAAGTACTAAAAATATCACCTCATGCCTTATGTTTAAAATTTTTGGGTGTTAATTTATATTTGAACTGTATTAATTAATTTAATTACTTCTTTGGCAGGATCCTGGAGAATATGGCGAGGACGAAGATCGGCGTTCTTGTGAAGGGCCGATTCTTCGAGCCACGCCTGTACTGGAAGGACTGGGATGCCGCTGCGAGGGAGGCCCTATGGGAGGAGTGGCTGGTACGGTGAAGTATTTTTTTCAGCGTTAGTAAATGTTAAATTACAGTTTGTTTTATGTTGTTAATTTGTGTTATTGAATGCCTTACAGGAGGGGTTCACGTTTGACACGCCTGAGCAGCAGGTACTGGGGCAGCAGGCTTTCTTTGCCTACATCGGCAAGAATTACCGCCGATGGCTCCACGATGCACGGGACCGGGCGAAGAAGGCGCTGCCCGCGGGTGCCCCGATGACGGACATGACGAGATATCCCCCACATTGGATATCTCACCGTGTATGGGGGGAGATGATAGATCGGTGGGCTGCGGATCCAGGTTGGGACGCCAAGAGTAAGAGCGGGGCTGAGAACAGACAGAACAGAGATCCGACGCACACGGGGGGGTCGGTGCCACACGACATCGTCCGACACATGAACGCGGTCGAGCACCCGGATCTGGAGGAGGATGAGGTCATAGCTCTGACCTATACTCAGACGCACGTGCGGAAGAAGGACAAGGACGAGACGCACCAGGCGGGCGACTATATTTCAGATATTGCCCGGCGGATCGATGTGAGTCAATTTATTTAAGTTAATGTTTTTTCTTTCTATCCTCAATGTCTGTTTCGTTAATTAATGCCCTAACATATCGTTAAACCACTATTTTTGCAGGCCTCGTATGAACAGCTAAGGGGGTCCGAGCAGCAGTCCGGACAGCCATCAGCGTCCACTAGTACGGCTGCGAGTACTGGGGGGTTGAAGCGATGGCTGGATACGCCGGAGGTCGTGAATCGGCCGAAAGGCCGCATACGCGGCCTGCCTAGCACGACTGCTCGTGCCGTGATAGGAGCGTCCTCACCCCCTGCTGCCCCTCCACAGACACCGGCTCCTCGGCCTCAGTTGGACGACGAGGAGATCCAGCGCATTGCTACAGTGGTGTGCCGGATGATCAGGGAGCAGGGCACTGCTGGACAGGCCGCCCCGGCCCCGGATCAGCAGGATCCAGATCCGGGACTCGGGAACCGCTGATGAGCCCCTTCCCGTGCCCGTTCCTATCTTCCCTCCGCCCCCCGTGCCCGGCTTGTACTCTTCTCCCCTCTCCTAACCGGCTATATCCGGTTCCCGGCTTGTACATATATGAGTTTTTTTTATAATAAATATTTTTTATAATTGTTTATATATATTTCTTTGTGTATTGATTGTTGTGCGTTGTTGTTGAGAATTGAAATATTTATTACAGGTTTGGGCAATAGAAAAATAAAAAAAAATTGACTTTTGGCGACGGATTAATTCCGTCGCTAAAGTATTCCTACAATCAGTTATTTAGCGATGGAATATTCCGTCGCTAAATAAGTTTTTAGCGACGGAATATTCCGTCTCGAAAATATAAAATCCGTCGCTAATTTGACAAAAAAGAAAATAAATTAAAATTCTAAAAATATAATTCGCGACGGAATATCCGTCGCTAATGAAAAATAAATCCGTCGGTAAAAATGACATATTTAGCGACGGATTTAAAAATTCCGTCGCTAAACTATTAGTGACGGGCTTTTATACGAGGGATATTTAGCGACGGTGAATCCGTCGCTAATTCTTTTAGCGACGGATTTTTGGCTTTTAGCGACGGATTTTCCCGTCGCTAAAACCCTATTTTCTTGTAGTGTTAAGACGGTTCGCGCCCCTACGGAAGTTTCCGGTGCAATAGGTTTTAGCACGCCGCCTCCAGGATACAACGGCCCAACTTAATATTGCTGTTGCTTCTCTTAGTTTGCAGCACTAGAGAAGCCGAAGCTTCACACAACACCCTTCTTGCCCAAAACATACACCACTAGAAATCATAACCCATAATGAAAATACAAGTTCAATACACCACTTAAGGGAGATAAAAGTGTTGCTGAAAATAACCTTTTGTGGGTGAACATAAGGTCCAAAATGAGAAACGAAAAGCTGCTTGGACCAAAAGAGAGTCTTTTTTGAGTTAATGAAAAGGCTACCAATATATATGGTGCAAGAATACATTCACTACTCTTTTATGATGATATAATATATAGTTATAAATCATTTATTTGGACAATAAAAACTATATAACTGTCCAAGCACATCAATGTGGCTGATTGGTCAAACATAAATCTTGTAACCCCCACAATAATTATACAGAAAAAAGGATTGCTTCTTTTGCGGAGGACCGCATTGGGCAAGGGATTGCCCGCGACAAGGCAAGATGGCTGCCTTGATTGAGGAAAAGGAGAAGGAGAAGGCCGAGTGCGAGACGGTGCACATAGGCTCGATACAAGTCCTCAATGCGCTCCAAAAGAAAAATGTGCCGCAAGTCCCGACGGGTGAGGGACAAGCTTCTAAGAGCGAGGGGTTGCTCTACATGGAAGCGAAGTTGAATGGGAAGCCCGCTCATGTGTTAATGGATACGGGGGTGACTCATAACTTCATCACGATGGGAGAGGCCGAGCGGTTAGGCCTCAATGTGGTTGACGGTGGAGGTTGGCTAAAAACCGTCAATGTCGAAGCAAAACCCTTACAAGGCACAGTTCGACGGGTGGAAATGTGTCTTGGCAAATGGAAGGGGTTCGTGAATTTCTCTGTCGCGCGGATGGATGATTTCAAGGTGGTGTTAGGCCTTGATTTCTTGCGACAGGTGAACGCTCTTGTGTCACCGTACAACAACGCGATGTGCATAATGGAGCGAGGCGCGGCTTGTGTGGTGCCTTTGTTCGGGGGAACATCGAGCACCATGACTTCTATGCGGCTATCGGGTATGCGACTAGTGCAAGAAGTCGAAAGGGAGGAAGCCAAGAAGAGTGAGGGCACTTACTTGGCGAGTCTCAAGGTTGAAGATCGTGTTGTGTTGCACGAGTTTGAGAAGCGGCAACCACCTAGAAGGAAGGTGGGCGATCAAGGCAAGCTTGACCGGGGGGCCAAGCTACAAAATGTGGTACCATGTGGGATGGCGCCGCCAAAGGAGGAAAAGTTGTCACCTACTTCGAAGGCAAAGGGGGAGATCATCAAGCTAATCAAGGAGGGCCTACAACGCGATCCCTTAGCCAAGGAGTTGCTACAGCTTGTGAAGAGTGGGAAGACCCAACGATATCGGGTGAAAGGAGACCTACTCTACACAAAGGATGGACGAATGTACGTGTCAAAGTGGAGAGACCTAAGGAAAATGGTCATACGAGGGAGTCACGACACTCAGTCGACGGTGCATCCGGGGCATCGACGGACATATGCCTTGGTGACTACGGCATACTTTTGGCCTCAAATGAAGAAGGAGGTGCAAATGTGTGTCAAGACTTGTCATGTGTGACGACAAGTCAAGGGGGAGAGTCAAGCCGAGGAGGCTAAACTCTTAGATACATCTCAAGTTTTGCATGACTTGCAAAGGCGCGAGGCCGAGTACGTGCTTGGGGATAGGCTTGAACAAGGACGAGATGTTCCACCGAAGCAGCACTACTTGGTCAAGTGGAAGGGATTGTCGGAGCACGAAGCGACTTGGGAATTAGCGGAAGAGCTCAGACAGTTCGAAGACCTCGTGGATCGCTATCATGAGGAAGTTGCGACGAGGGCGTCGCACAATTAGGTGGGGGAGAATGTCATGGACCGTTTGCTAAGGAGGCTGATTTTTAGAGGTTACGCCATGCGGGCGCTCATTAGGCGCTTACGGGACGCTTCGTGGACGCTTACTTGGCGATTAGAAGGCAAGGCTTCCGGAAGGTTCCGGACTTCTCTCTATTTTGAACATGTGTAACATGTGTGAATATTCTAGAGTAGGAAAGTATTCTAGAATACTAGAGAATCTTGTACATATCTAGAGAATTCTAGAAACATAATAGGATCCGTAGGATCGAATGTATCTCCACCGTTCGTTGAGGAGGTGGACTAGTATAAATAGCCAAGGCCTCACTTGGCCAAAGCATCGAAGACACATCCAAGACATTCTTGTATTCAAGTATATTAGGCTTTCTCCAAGTAGTGTGTTGGGAATCCTTTCCCCAAAACTCTTGTGTTCCGCTGCATATTTGTTTCCAACTTCGCCCAGCTCTACGGTTAGGCTGACTTAGCCGAGCAAGCGGGGGCTTGATCTAGCTAAGTGCCGCACGGTTTCGACTTAGGGAAGTTCGGTCCGTGACAAACATAAATATTGTTACTCCCAAAATAATTATTTGTAAGAAAAACATAGCTATTTTTATTAAAATACTCCAACAATCCCCCACTTATTTTAATAAAATTATGAATATAAACAAAGTATCGCATCTTTGGGCAAAGATAGAATATCATGCGTCATGAAAGTGGCTCTGCCTTGAAACCTTCACTTAGCATTTCAGCAATTCCCGTACTAGAGTCAAAGTGGCTCAGCCTTGAAACAATGACTACTTTAGGGCACGTGGAATCGCGTGACGCACATGACATTCCAGGTGTTCTAAACCAAGCTTCTCAAGCCAGCACATTACGGCCTTGTGCTTTATCCCAGCTTTCATGAGTGCTCTAGAGATTAGCCCAAATCTCATAGGAAGCGACTCCACTTCCACACTCATATAGGTGAGTCTATCAAGGATGTTCTCGTAACTAAGACATCCCACCATAATGGCTATAGAACTCATTAAGAGATAGCATCTCAACCTCGAATATCGTTACGAGAAACATGTACTTACATCATAGGGAGGGACAATACGTCATAAGACAAAAATAGTACATGTATAACCACAAGCCACTCTATAATTCGTTGGTCTCCTTCCTAGTTCTTGGGATCTCCAGTCCCTAGGAGGTTGTATCCTTATAGGCGACTTATACAATTTTGGGCTTAAGTCCCGTTCCCCTCGATGTACATCAGACCTCTGCCTCTAGCTAGAGTTCCAAAATGATTTCATAACAAAGGTCTGATTAACAGGTGGTATACTTTCTCAAACATAAATGATGCAATGACCCACCTGTTTTTTTCATTCTTAAGGCATCACTTGCCTTGCCTCACTATATAACTTTTACCAAAGTAAGGATCTCATAGTTTATGGAGGCAATTCTTATTTAGTCCCCCGGGACATATTAAGGCCATCAAAGTTTCCCACAGACAAGGGCCAATTTCTAAGGCAGCTTCATGCATGCCTCGAATTTCAACTTTTCTTGTATTTAATACAAGATCCGTGGGCTTTCTCAACGGTGACATAATTTTAACAATGAGTAGCTTTACATATAGGAATCATAAAGACATAAGTAAAACTTTTCCTCCCAAAAAATATATAACCTGTTGTGTAGCCTTGATTTTATAAGTATTTTTCACATAAAACATATATCTCTCCTATACCTTCAAAACTCTTCAAGAGTAAAATCATGGCCTCATTTTTCAAAAGACCTTTATATTTGTTTTTCCTTTTCAAGATGCTACTTCATTGTATCTAATAGATATTTCAAGGCTCAACTCTCAAAATAGAAAGTCACCTTTAAAAAAGAGGACCAGCGTGCTGCTCCATAAATTCTGAAATTTCTCGGCCTTGAGCTCCATGTATAATGATAAAGTAGTCTTTGCAAGACTCTTTCACCACGGGTGCAATAAATTCTTTCATAACAAAACTTTGCACATACCCCAGCAGCTTATAGCATAATCTCATGTTTCCAAAGAAAATGCAATCACTTTACATTCCACTTATCAACTGAGAAGCATGTTAGACCATAGGAAATCCAATCACATAACGGATAACCATTAAGCCGGACAATACCATGTCTCAGTTATCCACTTAAACTTTTAGTACCATCAATAGAAGTATATTATAGCATGCACATGGACCGATATGCAGAGAGGTTAATCAAACAAATTCAATGTGAATTGATGTTTTTCAATTCACGCATGTAATCTTATGCACTGCCAAGGAACCACTATTTTTTTCTTTTTCCCTTTTTTACTCTTTTTATTTAAGATTAAGTTATAACCTCAAGTATAAGAACATCATGTTGATGCATTTATGTATTAAACTAAAAATGTCAAGCCACTAAAATGCTACGAATGCAATCTGCTAGATGCATCTTAAGCCTTCCTTTTACAGTCCATCAAACAGTGATGATTATCACTAAACTCATTCAGTACTAGCTAAATAGCATGCTTTAGTCAATCCAATAGGTCACAAAATCATTGACAACACCTCAGTTAAGAACTTGAAATCCTCTATTCAGTACTTTCAGATTTTATTTTCTACTATCAGCATCTCAACAAATCCTGCAATTTGCCTTTTAGCTAAACTGTCTATTCACCTACAAAAATCTCAGTAAGTTAATGCCTGAAGCTTAAGCAATCAATCCAAAGGCCTTTCTAATCAATCCAAAAGGCAACACATCATTTGAAAATACATTAACTTTGTGCCAAGTCCCAAAAGTAACTTCCACAAGTTAGATATCACTGGAATTATATTTTCCAATATTTTTGTAAAGGCAAACACCTAATTTAAAGTTTCAAAACCCTCAAGAAACTTTATTTCAAAACACATTCTAAGAAGACAAAGGCCTTTTTTCTGGCAAAATATCAACTTTGTAAAAAAATTTGACCACGTTGCTTTGAAATTTTCAAAAAATTATTTAAGGTAATTTAATTTGCTAAACTTTCATACCATATTGGAAGGAGGTCCTCAAAATCATCTCAATGCAAACCACCACAATGCACATCCATAAAGAATAACTTTAGATCAAGTAGAACATAAGTCCAGGTCAACCAAGAGGACAATCAACAATGCAATACCTATTCGAGATTTCACCTCAACTTAGCATAGAAAAAGTGATGAATAAAGAACTTAGTTCTTTGAGATCAACTTCATGGGTGCATCATAATATTATAAGTTTGTTTTGTCCAAATGTACAAAAATGTATCACATATACTCATGCAATTGTCCACAAAAAATGGTGTACATATGAGAACTCATCTAAACATATACACACGTGGTTGTACTTAAGCATGTATAAATGACCACAATACAAGGACTTGTAGCTAAGCCCTCATGGTAATTAAGTTTTTTTTTTTGCCACTCTTAAGCAAATAAATTACCTTTTACTTTCTAATTTTCTTTTGATGATTTCGTTGCGGTAATTAAATGCTTCACTAAATTAGAATAAGAATCAATGCCCAAGAAACAAAACTACCTGCTTTAATGCATTTGGATCTTAAGCAAGCCTTCCCATTGAATTGGCTTTTCCTACGTTCATATTATTTACTATTATCATAATAAAATGCATTGATACTGAAGCAGGTATCAGTTTACTTTTTGCGTACTTCCAAGCTTATAAGCTACTCGATCTTGGTTGATTCTTCTTCCTTTTTGTCAGATACATTCAATCCTTGTACAAGATCTACTCAAAAACATTTCAAACTATATCAACTATAAAAATGTATGTAAGACTACATTTGGACCTCACATAGACATTTGTGCCACATTATTGAGAGTGAATGTACCTCTGTGACATAAGGTATCCATCTAATTTGTATTATGGTTAAAACTAGCGACATGCAATAGAACAAATAGTGGAAGCAACAGTTATGCAATATGAAAAGTTATTATCGCATTATTGAATTCTACTCAAAATATGAAGCAAGGAGCCCGAATGCCTAGAACCCCATTCTTATAACATTCAAGTCAAGCAAATAAAGCTATAGCAGATGAACAGATCAAACCCAAAGGCTCCTTGTTTATTCTTCTTAGTCATAAATTATTTACCATTATTTCCTTTGCAATTACGTTACGTATAGGCGTATTTCTTTAAATTTACCTACATAGGCCCACTAAAATATCAATTGCTCTGCCCCCACTATTTACATAGTTCATTGCATTCTTTTTATTTACATACCCAACTATACATGTAAAGTACATAACATGAACTTACCTCCACGTGATATGAACATATCACAAA
>JAVXUO010001975.1:0-113003 GCA_033065855.1 Escallonia rubra
CACCCTATATGAGGTGTCGGAATCGAGGTTGTTGAATGTGCATTAAATTTAGGTTAGTTAGGTTAATGCGACATTTTTAGCATGCACCCCCTGGAATCTAATCGTGGCTCCAGCGCTGGCTATAATTAGCCCTAATTAGTCCTGATTAACAATATTTTAGTAAATCAATTAACCCTAATTAGCTCTAACGAGCCTAATTAGTTTTAATTAACCCTAAGAACCTGATGAAATTCAAATTAGCTGTAATTACCCCAAATTAGCCCAAATGAACCCAATTATGCGCATATTGATTGTAGTTAGCCTAATTAGTCATAATTTGCACTAACATAACCCAATTACGCCTAATTAGCGCTAGTTAGGACTAATCAACACTACTCGGCACCATCAAAACCCTAATTAGGACTAAATAACCCTAATTAGTCCTAATCAACCCTAATTAGCTATAATTATTCGAAACTAACCCTCATTAACATTAATTAGCTCTAACATAACCCAATTAAGCCTAATTAGGACTAATCATCACTACTCGGCACAATTAAACCCTAATTAGCTATAATTATCCGAAACTAGCCTTCATTAACATTAATTAGCCCTAACATAAGCCAATTAAGCCTAATTAGCCCTAATTAGGACTAATCAGCACTACTCGGCACAATTAAACCCTAATTAGGACTAAATAACTCTAATTAGTCCTAATCAACCCTAGTCAGCTATAATTATCCGAAACTATCCCTCATTAACATTAATTAGCCCTAACATAACCCAATTAAGCCTAATTAGCCCTAATTAGGACTAATCATCACTACTCGGCACAATTAAACCCTAATTAGTCATAATCCACCCTAATTAGCTGTAATTATCTGAAACTAGCCCTCATGAACATTAATTAGCCCTAACATAACCCAATTAAGCCTAATTAGCCCTAATTAGGACTAATCAGCACTACTCGGCACAATTAAACCCTAATTAGTCATAATCAACCCTAATTAGCTATAATTATCCGAAACTAGCCCTCATTAACATTAATTAGCCCTAACATAACCCAATTAAGCCTAATTAGCCCTAATTAGGACTAATCAGCACTACTCGGCACAATTAAACCCTAATTAGGACTACATAACTCTAATTAGTCCTAATCAACCCTAGTCAGCTATAATTATCCGAAACTATCCCTCATTAACATTAATTAGCCCTAACATAACCCAATTAAGCCCAATTAGCCCTAATTAGGACTAATCATCACTACTCGGCACAATTAAACCCTAATTAGGACTAAATAACCCTAATTAGTCCTAATCAACCCTAATCAGCTATAATTAATAATCGTAATTAACCCTAATAACCCAGTTAGCCCTAATTAGCCCTTGTACATCCCATAATTACTCCATGTTGCCCAGAGATGGTTCAATTACTCGTTGTTTACAAACCCTGCCTTCTTTATATTAATTGTTGTTTTGAGAAGTCCATTGGCAACGAGATGGTTCAACTCGTTGCCAACGAGTTCTATTTAATGTGGAATTGGTAACATATGCAACGATCATTCTGTAGTTTTGATATTTCGGAAAGATTCTTGCATATCTTATCAATTTCTGAACACATGCATGCATAGAAACCCTTAGTTCCCGTTCAAAGGTACTCATTACAAAGTAATGCCTTGTAATGAGCCTTTGGATGTCCAGTTTGGACAGTTTGGAAAAGCTAATTGTTTATAAAACAGTATTTTGACTCATGCTTTATGTTCTATGTCGTGGATATTTGGTACACGTTCTCGTGTGTTTCTCCGGGTGCATACAGATCTGGTGTTCTAACATCCGTCAAACCTTCCTGAGCAAGGTTAGATGAATGTTAGAACACCTAATCGATGTGGTGTACTTGGAGAAATACGGGGAGGTGCTGCCGAATTTTCCACAGACATCGGACTAAGCATGAGTTATTCACTGTTTTATAAACATGTGATTTTCTGAATGGGATAGGACCACTACCTGTTCAAGATTGAAGGGGAAATATGTAGACATGTTGTAACATTCATGCATTGATATTTACATCGGCAATGCCTAATCACTGGTCATTATTGAAGGTGGTATACAGTACGATAATTCAGTCGTCATGTCAGTCGATCGAAGTTGGATGAAAAGGAAGAATGCTGAAGATTTTGAGTGTCGCGTTGACGAATTTCTCGACTTCGCTTATGCGCATCCTGCACATGTTGACCTTGATAAGATAAGGTGTCCGTGCGGTAGATGTGAGTTGTTGCACTGGAGAAAAAGAATTGAAGTAAAATGGCATCTTCGTCGGTACGGTTTTATGGGTGGATACACAAGGTGGACGCAGCACGGGGAAACGATAGTATTGTCGTCCAACCTGGCTAGTCAAACTGAAGTTAGGGAGGAGGCACGATATGATTTCCAAGATATGATTATGGATGCTGGGCATGCTAATGTTGACTGGGGTAAAACCGCCGAACGAGGGGGCTCATCAGTTTTATGAGTTGTTGAGAGCTGCGGAAGAGCCGCTGTGGGATGGAGCTCCGAAACACACACGGCTGTCTGCGGTTAGTAGGTTATTACAGTTAAAATCAGACCACGGGCTGAGTGAGAAAGGTTTTAACGAGTTTGTTACCTTCATCAAAGAAATACTGCCCGAAAGTGAAAAGCTACCGCCGTCGTACTATGACGCGAAGAAGATGATGAGGAAACTTGGGTTGAGCTATGACCGGATAGATGCGTGCAATAACGATTGTGTATTATTCTGGAAAGAGAATAAGGATTTGTCATTATGTCCAGTATGTGATCATTCGAGGTACAAACCGGACAAAGGGAAGAAGAAAAACATTGCATGGAAGATATTGCGATATTTCCCGGTCACACCACGGCTTCAGAGAATGTACTACTCCTCCAGTACGGCTGAACATATGAGGGCTCACCGTGAGACTCGCAGCAACGATGCCGATGTGCTGACACACCCAGCTGATGGAGAGGCGTGGAAGGAGTTTGACCGCAGGCATCCAGTCTTTGCTCAGGAAGTTTGGAATGTTAGACTTGGTCTGGCAACCGATGGGTTCAACCCTTTCGGTCAGTCTACCACGCCTTACTCATGTTGGCCTGTTATTATTGTCCCTTACAACCTTCCACCAGGCATGTGCATGAAGAAGCCGTATATGTTCTTGTCGTTGCTTATTCCGGGGCCGAAGAGTCCCGGTAAGGACATAGATGTGTATTTAAGGCCGTTGATTGATGAGTTAAAACAATTATGGAATCATGGAGTCGAAACATATGATGCATCCCTTAAACAAAATTTTCAGATGAGGGCTGCTTTGATGTGGACTATACATGATTTCCCCGCATTGGGAATGACGTGTGGCTGGAGCACACATGGGAAGCTAGCATGCCTTGCTTGTATGGGCGTGAACCCCGGTCATACGTTAAAGCACGGCGGAAAGGCCTCGTGGTTCGGATGTCACCGTAAGCTTTTGCCACCGGGCCATCAGTTTCGTAGGCAGAAGGATAAATTTGACGGGACAATCGAGCGTGAGGTTGTCACACTGGACTACCCATCTGGTGAAGAAGTACTCTCACACCTGGAGGCACTTGATACTGACATACCACACGGTAAGAGTGTGCCGGATCGGAAGATTGCAGGGTTCGGGAAAGAGCACAACTGGAGAAAATTTTGTATCTTCTGGGAGTTAGCCTACTGGAGGACGCTCGTTATCCGAAACAACATGGATGTGATGCATATTGAGAAGAACGTTTTTGATAATGTGTTCAACACAGTGATGAATGTCAAGGGCAAATCGAAAGATCACCTTAAAGCGAGAAGGGATCTACAACAGTTGGGTGTACGCCGTGAATTACATCCTCGGACAGTCAGTGGGAGGACCATACTTCCGAAAGCACCTTACTGTCTAGACAAGAAACAAGTGGAGAAGGTCTGTCAGTGGGTTAAGAATTTGAAGCTTCCGGATGGGTTTGCGTCCAACATATCTCGTTGTTGCAATGTATCGGAATGCAAGTTCCAAGGGATGAAGAGTCACGACTGCCACGTATTCATGGAGAGATTCATTCCTTTTGCCTTCCGGGGACTGCTGCCACGGGTTGTTTGCGAGACTTTGACTGAATTATCTCATTTCTTTCGAGATATATGCTCTTCTACGATCCGGGTGAGTAACATGGAAGTGCTTGAGAAGAACATTGTGGTGACGATTTGCAAGCTGGAGAAAATCTTCCCACCTTCGTTCTTTGATTCAATGGAGCATCTGCCTGTTCACTTGGCATATGAAGCTAAGATGGGTGGACCCGTGCAATATCGGTGGATGTATCCCTTCGAGAGGTAATCCTTAAATTGTTATAGTTGTTCGTTTACACTTAATGCGACATCTGTTATCATTGATATTCCACCTAACTCGATTCGCTAAACTTCTAGGTTCATGTTCCATTTAAAGAAAAAAGTCTGTAATAAGGCTCGGGTTGAGGGCTCAATTGCGGAGGATTACGTAATGGAAGAACTTGTAAACTTTTGTAGTTAATATTTCGGGCCTAATGTTGGTACGAGGTTAAATCAACTAGGCCGAAATGATCCCGGAGCAAGCACAAATTTGGAAGGGCAATTGTCAATATTCAAGCAGTCAGGTAGTCCGTTCGGCCGAACGTATACTCGATGGCTAACAGATGAAGAGTACAGTGCTGCAACAATATATGCCCTTTTAAATTGCGATGAAGTTTCGGCATTCGTTGAGTAAGTTAAAGTCTTAATTCACTTATATTGCTGTACATAATTGAAAGTGTGTGTTAAGCGAGTTAAATGCATATTGGTTTGCAGTGAGTTCGATGCGGAATCTTTAATCACTGATCCCGCTGGACTTGAATCTCATCAGAAATCACAATTTGTACAGTGGTTCAAAATCCGTGTAAGATTATTTAACGAAATTATATTATGTGTTATATACAGTTCTGTGGCCAATTAGTACACTGATTTATCCTTAATTTTTACCGTCATCTACAATAGGTTCAGTCAATGGATAGACCAGTGGCCTCCTGCTTGAAATTACTAGCCGAAGGCCCTAACAAACAAACATCCTGTTACGGAGGCTATATCATCAACGGGTTTAGGTTTAACGTAAAAGATGATGACCGAACAAAACAAACCCAAAACAGTGGAGTCTTGGTCAACGGCGACTGTTATGCCGAGAATTGCATGGATTTTTACGGAGAGCTAGATGAGATTGTTGAGCTAACATATCTGGGTTCCCAAAACCGTCTGGTAATGTTCAAGTGTACGTGGTTCGATGTCACATGCAGTAGAGGAATCCGTGTTAGCTCTCAAGGGATTGTAGATGTCAATGTCAAGTCAAGACTTGCATCAGACGAGCCCTTTGTGTTTGCTAGTCAAGCTGTACAAGTCTTTTACGCGGAGGACGTCGCCAATCCCAAATCTCATTGGTATACAACTATCAAGTCCAAGAAATTGCCCGTGACATATGACAGTGAGCTAGACTCCTTTTAAGCCGACCAACCACGTGTCTTGTTCCCTGTTGAGGTCAACAACGAGGAGGACGATCTTCCTCTTCCAACAACACTTCTTGTGGGAGAAGAAGTCGTAGATGATGACGCGGAAGATGTTGAAAGTGTTGGAGATGATGTGACCGAGTCTACTGATGAAGAGGATGAATTAGAAGATGAAGAGGACGACGAGTCCCACGAAGAAGAGGGCGACGAGGAAAGTGATGAAGATGATTCGCAAACTGAAAATGATTGACTTGTAATGTTGTAACATCACGGGAAAAATGTAGTAACATTTTAGAACTTGGTGTTTATTGATGTGTTTTTGCACATCCGTTCATATATATATATATATATATATATATAGTGCCGATGATGATTTATGCCTAAATTATTGTTTTTCACGTGTTAATGTCTTTGTATATAATCTATATGAAGTCAGATATGGATAGGATACGGGCTATTCGTGGTCGGGCTGGACGCCGAGCTGCTTCCTCCCCGGTTAGTCCCACCTCGTCATTGCCTACTGATGACGAGGCACAGAGTGATCGCGGACAGCCATCGGGGGGCCAGCCCCAACCGTCGCCGTCACCGTCGCCCCAGCCCCAGCCATCGCCGTCGCCCCAGCCCCAGCTCGAGCCGTCGCCCCAGCCCCAGCTCGAGCCGTCGCCCCAGCCCGACGCAGATTCATCCCACACGCGCGTGCATTCTCCATCTTCCGTGGGTTCTACCTCAGGTATAGTTGATAACGGTGTTTCGTACATTTTCGCTAGCCTTATATTTGAACTGTATTAATGTCTGTGTTTTGTAGGATCTCGACGAGGCCGTGGTCCGACACGCGGGGTACGCATCGACCCCCAGCGTAAACAGAGAGTTACGCTCACGCAGGAGGGCCTGTAAGTACTAAAAATATCACCTCATGCCTTATGTTTAAAATTTTTGGGTGTTAATTTATATTTGAACTGTATTAATTAATTTAATTACTTCTTTGGCAGGATCCTGGAGAATATGGCGAGGACGAAGATCGGCGTTCTTGTGAAGGGCCGATTCTTCGAGCCACGCCTGTACTGGAAGGACTGGGATGCCGCTGCGAGGGAGGCCCTATGGGAGGAGTGGCTGGTACGGTGAAGTATTTTTTTCAGCGTTAGTAAATGTTAAATTACAGTTTGTTTTATGTTGTTAATTTGTGTTATTGAATGCCTTACAAGAGGGGTTCACGTTTGACACGCCTCAGCAGCAGGTACTGGGGCAGCAGGCTTTCTTTGCCTACATCGGCAAGAATTACCGCCGATGGCTCCACGATGCACGGGACCGGGCGAAGAAGGCGCTGCCCGCGGGTGCCCCGATGACGGACATGACGAGATATCCCCCACATTGGATATCTCACCGTGTATGGGGGGAGATGATAGATCGGTGGGCTGCGGATCCAGGTTGGGACGCCAAGAGTAAGAGCGGGGCTGAGAACAGACAGAACAGAGATCCGACGCACACGGGGGGGTCGGTGCCACACGACATCGTCCGACACATGAACGCGGTCGAGCACCCGTATCTGGAGAAGGATGAGGTCATAGCTCTGACCTATACTCAGACGCACGTGCGGAAGAAGGACAAGGACGAGACGCACCGAGCGAGCGACTATATTTCAGATATTGCCCGGCGAATTGATGTGACTCAATTTATTTAAGTTAATGTTTTTTCTTTCTATCCTCAATGTCTGTTTCGTTAATTAATGCCCTAACATATCGTTAAACCACTATTTTTGCAGGCCTCGTATGAACAGCTAAGGGGGTCC
The DNA here is from genome assembly GCA_033065855.1 of Escallonia rubra. Lineage (NCBI taxonomy): Eukaryota > Viridiplantae > Streptophyta > Magnoliopsida > Escalloniales > Escalloniaceae > Escallonia > Escallonia rubra. The sequence goes on from JAVXUO010001975.1 coordinate 7,291, forward strand.
GAGTAGCAGTCCGGACAGCCATCAGCGTCCACTAGTACGGCTGCGAGTACTGGGGGGTTGAAGCGATGGCTGGATACGCCGGAGGTCGTGAATCTACCGAAAGGCCGCATACGCGGCCTGCCTAGCACGACTGCTCGTGCCGTGATAGGAGCGTCCTCACCCCCTGCTGCCCCCCTCCACAGACACTGGCTCCTCGGCCTCAGTTGGACGACGAGGAGATCCAGCACATTGCTACAGTGGTATGCCGATGATCAGGGAGCAGGGCACTGCTGGACAGGCCGCCCCGGCCCCGGATCAGCAGGATCCAGATCCGGGACTCGGGAACCCCTGATGAGCCCCTTCCCGTGCCCGTTCCTATCTTCCCTCCGCCCCCCGTGCCCGGCTTGTACTCTTCTCCCCTCTCCTAACCGGCTATATCCGATTCCCGGCTTGCACATATATGAGTTTTTTTTATAATAAATATTTTTTTATAATTGATTATATATATTTCTTTCTGTATTGATTATTGCGCGTTGTTGTTGAGATTTGAAAATTGTATTACAGGTTTGGGTAATTGAAAAATAAAAAAAAAATTGACTTTTGCGACGGATTAATTCCGTCGCAAAAGTATTCCTACAATCAGTTATTTAGCGACGGAATATTCCGTTGCTAAATAATTTTTTTAGCGACGGAATATTCCGTCTCGAAAATATAAAATCCGTCGCTAATTTGACAAAAAGAAAATAAATTAAAATTCTAAAAATATAATTCGCGACAGAATATCCGTCGCTAATGAAAAATAACTCCGTTGGTAAAAATGACATATTTAGCGACGGATTTAAAAATTCCGTCGCTAAACTATTAGTGACGGGCTTTTATACGAGGGATATTTAGCGACGGTGAATCCGTCGCTAATTCTTTTAGCGACGGATTTTTGGCTTTTAGCGACGGATTTTCCCGTCGCTAAAACCCTGTTTTCTTGTAGTGTTAAGACGGTTCGCGCCCCTACGGAAGTTTCCGGTGCAATAGGTTTTAGCACGCCGCCTCCAGGATACAACGGCCCAACTTAATATTGCTGTTGCTTCTCTTAGTTTGCAGCACTAGAGAAGCCGAAGCTTCACACAACACCCTTCTTGCCCAAAACATACACCACTAGAAATCATAACCCATAATGAAAATACAAGTTCAATACACCACTTAAGGGAGATAAAAGTGTTGCTGAAAATAACCGTTTTGTGGGTGAACATAAGGTCCAAAATGAGAAACGAAAAGCTGCTTGGACCAAAAAGAGAGTCTTTTTTGAGTTAATTAAAAGGCTACCAATATATATGGTGCAAGAATACATTCACTACTCTTTTATGATGATATAATATATAGTTATAAATCATTTATTTGGACAATAAAAACTATATAACTGTCCAAGCACATCAATGTGGCTGATTGGTCAAACATAAATCTTGTAACCCCCACAATAATTATACAGAAAAAAGGATTGCTTCTTTTGCGGAGGACCGCATTGGGCAAGGGATTGCCCGCGACAAGGCAAGATGGCTGCCTTGATTGAGGAAAAGGAGAAGGAGAAGGCCGAGTGCGAGACGGTGCACATAGGCTCGATACAAGTCCTCAATGCGCTCCAAAAGAAAAATGTGCCGCAAGTCCCGACGGGTGAGGGACAAGCTTCTAAGAGCGAGGGGTTGCTCTACATGGAAGCGAAGTTGAATGGGAAGCCCGCTCATGTGTTAATGGATACGGGGGTGACTCATAACTTCATCACGATGGGAGAGGCCGAGCGGTTAGGCCTCAATGTGGTTGACGGTGGAGGTTGGCTAAAAACCGTCAATGTCGAAGCAAAACCCTTACAAGGCACAGTTCGACGGGTGGAAATGTGTCTTGGCAAATGGAAGGGGTTCGTGAATTTCTCTGTCGCGCGGATGGATGATTTCAAGGTGGTGTTAGGCCTTGATTTCTTGCGACAGGTGAACGCTCTTGTGTCACCGTACAACAACGCGATGTGCATAATGGAGCGAGGCGCGGCTTGTGTGGTGCCTTTGTTCGGGGAACATCGAGCACCATGACTTCTATGCGGCTATCGGGTATGCGACTAGTGCAAGAAGTCGAAAGGGAGGAAGCCAAGAAGAGTGAGGGCACTTACTTGGCGAGTCTCAAGGTTGAAGATCGTGTTGTGTTGCACGAGTTTGAGAAGCGGCAACCACCTAGGAGGAAGGTGGGCGATCAAGGCAAGCTTGACCGGGGGGCCAAGCTACAAAATGTCGTACCATGTGGGATGGCGCCGCCAAAGGAGGAAAAGTTGTCACCTACTTCGAAGGCAAAGGGGGAGATCATCAAGCTAATCAAGGAGGGCCTACAACGCGATCCCTTAGCCAAGGAGTTGCTACAGCTTGTGAAGAGTGGGAAGACCCAACGATATCGGGTGAAAGGAGACCTACTCTACACAAAGGATGGACGAATGTACGTGTCAAAGTGGAGAGACCTAAGGAAAATGGTCATACGAGGGAGTCACGACACTCAGTCGACGGTGCATCCGGGGCATCGACGGACATATGCCTTGGTGACTACGGCATACTTTTGGCCTCAAATGAAGAAGGAGGTGCAAATGTGTGTCAAGACTTGTCATGTGTGACGACAAGTCAAGGGGGAGAGTCAAGCCGAGGAGGCTAAACTCTTAGATACATCTCAAGTTTTGCATGACTTGCAAAGGCGCGAGGCCGAGTACGTGCTTGGGGATAGGCTTGAACAAGGACGAGATGTTCCACCGAAGCAGCACTACTTGGTCAAGTGGAAGGGATTGTCGAAGCACGAAGCGACTTGGGAATTAGCGGAAGAGCTCAGACAGTTCGAAGACCTCGTGGATCGCTATCATGAGGAAGTTGCGACGAGGGCGTCGCACAATTAGGTGGGGGAGAATGTCATGGACCGTTTGCTAAGGAGGCTGATTTTTAGAGGTTACGCCATGCGGGCGCTCATTAGGCGCTTACGGGACGCTTCGTGGACGCTTACTTGGCGATTAGAAGGCAAGGCTTCCGGAAGGTTCCAGACTTCTCTACACTATTCTATTTTGAACATGTGTAACATGTGTGAATATTCTAGAGTAGGAAAGTATTCTAGAATACTAGAGAATCTTGTACATATCTAGAGAATTCTAGAAACATAATAGGATCCGTAGGATCGAATGTATCTCCACCGTCCGTTGAGGAGGTGGAGTAGTATATAAAGCCAAGGCCTCACTTGGCCAAAGCATCGAAGACACATCCAAGACATTCTTGTATTCAAGTATATTAGGCTTTCTCCAAGTAGTGTGTTGGGAATCCTTTCCCCAACCTCTTGTGTTCCGCTGCATATTTGTTTCCAACTTCGCCCAGCTCTACGGTTAGGCTGACTTAGCCGAGCAAGCGGGGGCTTGATCTAGCTAAGTGCCGCACGGTTTCGACTTAGGGAAGTTCGGTCCGTGACAAACATAAATATTGTTACTCCCAAAATAATTATTTGTAAGAAAAACATAGCTATTTTTATTAAAATACTCCAACAATCCCCCACTTATTTTAATAAAATTATGAATATAAACAAAGTATCGCATCTTTGGGCAAAGATAGAATATCATGCGTCATGAAAGTGGCTCTGCCTTGAAACCTTCACTTAGCATTTCAGCAATTCCCGTACTAGAGTCAAAGTGGCTCAGCCTTGAAACAATGACTACTTTAGGGCACGTGGAATCGCGTGACGCACATGACATTCCAGGTGTTCTAAACCAAGCTTCTCAAGCCAGCACATTACGGCCTTGTGCTTTATCCCAGCTTTCATGAGTGCTCTAGAGATTAGCCCAAATCTCATAGGAAGCGACTCCACTTCCACACTCATATAGGTGAGTCTATCAAGGATGTTCTCGTAACTAAGACATCCCACCATAATGGCTATAGAACTCATTAAGAGATAGCATCTCAACCTCGAATATCGTTACGAGAAACATGTACTTACATCATAGGGAGGGACAATATGTCATAAGACAAAAATAGTACATGTATAACCACAAGCCACTCTATAATTCGTTGGTCTCCTTCCTAGTTCTTGGGATCTCCAGTCCCTAGGAGGTTGTATCCTTATAGGCGACTTATACAATTTTGGGCTTAAGTCCCGTTCCCCTCGATGTACATCAGACCTCTGCCTCTAGCTAGAGTTCCAAAATGATTTCATAACAAAGGTCTGATTAACAGGTGGTATACTTTCTCAAACATAAATGATGCAATGACCCACCTGTTTTTTTCATTCTTAAGGCATCACTTGCCTTGCCTCACTATATAACTTTTACCAAAGTAAGAATCTCATAGTTTATCGAGGCAATTCTTATTTAGTCCCCCGGGACATATTAAGGCCATCAAAGTTTCCCACAGACAAGGGCCAATTTCTGAGGCAGCTTCATGCATGCCTCGAATTTCAACTTTTCTTGTATTTAATACAAGATCCGTGGGCTTTCTCAACGGTGACATAATTTTAACAATGAGTAGCTTTACATATAGGAATCATAAAGACATAAGTAAAACTTTTCCTCCCAAAAAATATATAACCTGTTGTGTAGCCTTGATTTTATAAGTATTTTTCACATAAAACATATATCTCTCCTATACCTTCAAAACTCTTCAAGAGTAAAATCATGGCCTCATTTTTCAAAAGACCTTTATATTTGTTTTTCCTTTTCAAGATGCTACTTCATTGTATCTAATAGATATTTCAAAGCTCAACTCTCAAAATAGAAAGTCACCTTTAAAAAAGAGGACCAGCGTGCTGCTCCATAAATTCTGAAATTTCTCGGCCTTGAGCTCCATGTATAATGATAAAGTAGTCTTTGCAAGACTCTTTCACCACGGGTGCAATAAATTCTTTCATAACAAAACTTTGCACATACCCCAGCAGCTTATAGCATAATCTCATGTTTCCAAAGAAAATGCAATCACTTTACATTCCACTTATCAACTGAGAAGCATGTTAGACCATAGGAAATCCAATCACATAACGGATAACCATTAAGCCGGACAATACCATGTCTCAGTTATCCACTTAAACTTTTAGTACCATCAATAGAAGTATATTATAGCATGCACATGGACCGATATGCAGAGAGGTTAATCAAACAAATTCAATGTGAATTGATGTTTTTCAATTCACGCATGTAATCTTATGCACTGCCAAGGAACCACTATTTTTTTCTTTTTCCCTTTTTTACTCTTTTTATTTAAGATTAAGTTATAACCTCAAGTATAAGAACATCATGTTGATGCATTTATGTATTAAACTAAAAATGTCAAGCCACTAAAATGCTAAGAATGCAATCTGCTAGATGCATCTTAAGCCTTCCTTTTACAGTCCATCAAACAGTGATGATTATCACTAAACTCATTCAGCCACGAGCCATGGAGGCACATAATACTACTTTATAAGCATGCATATGAATTGAGTTCAATGTCACTCTATTGTTATGCGGTCCAGCAAATGATGGCACTTAACTCCTGGCAGGAGCATATGATAGTAATAGAATTTCTTGATTTGCTTTGCCAATCAAGAACTTGTCATCTCGTATGAATGTGAGGTCATTACTTTTTTTTTTTTCTTCACATGATGAAATTCAGGCTAACAAATAATCTGTGACCAAAAAAAATATCTATCCACGATAACCATATATACGCACATATTACTTTTAACTTCCACCGATTCCATCTACTTAAATCGGTGCCTGTAGCGTTTAACATGCCTTCTTTAACTACAAGTTTGTTATAATACACAGAAACAAGTCACAGTATTTATAAGTATGAGTCAATTAGACACATGACTAACGTGAGAAGTGACTAATTTAAGCGATTAATGTACTTAATATCAACACGAATACAAAGAATATAGTGGCATCAAGGTGGACAAAAGATTATAATAAAGTTCTCCACATGCCGCTAGAATATAATCACCTCAACATTTATGTACTAGCTAAATAGCATGCTTTAGTCAATCCAATAGGTCACAAAATCATTGACAACACCTCAGTTAAGAACTTGAAATCCTCTATTCAGTACTTTCAGATTTTATTTTCTACTATCAGCATCTCAACAAATCCTGCAATTTGCCTTTTAGCTAAACTGTCTATTCACCTACCAAAATCTCAGTAAGTTAATGCCTGAAGCTTAAGCAATCAATCCAAAGGCCTTTCTAATCAATCCAAAAGGCAACACATCATTTGAAAATACATTAACTTTGTGCCAAGTCCCAAAAGTAACTTCCACAAGTTAGATATCACTGGAATTATATTTTCCAATATTTTTGTAAAGGCAAACACCTAATTTAAAGTTTCAAAACCCTCAAGAAACTTTATTTCAAAACACATTCTAAGAAGACAAAGGCCTTTTTTCGGGCAAAATATCAACTTTGTAAAAAAATTTGACCACGTTGCTTTGAAATTTTCAAAAAATTATTTAAGGTAATTTAATTTGCTAAACTTTCAGACCATATTGGAAGGAGGTCCTCAAAATCATCTCAATGCAAACCACCACAATGCACATCCATAAAGAATAACTTTAGATCAAGTAGAACATAAGTCCAGGTCAACCAAGAGGACAATCAACTATGCAATAGCTATTCGAGATTTCACCTCAACTTAGCATAGAAAAAGTGATGAATAAAGAACTTAGTTCTTTGAGATCAACTTCATGGGTGCATCATAATATTATAAGTTTGTTTTGTCCAAATGTACAAAAATGTATCACATATACTCATGCAATTGTCCACAAAAAATGGTGTACATATGAGAACTCATCTAAACATATACACACGTGGTTGTACTTAAGCATGTATAAATGACCACAATACAAGGACTTGTAGCTAAGCCCTCATGGTAATTAAGTTTTTTTTTTTGCCACTCTTAAGCAAATAAATTACCTTTTACTTTCTAATTTTCTTTTGATGATTTCGTTGCGGTAATTAAATGCTTCACTAAATTAGAATAAGAATCAATGCCCAAGAAACAAAACTACCTGCTTTAATGCATTTGGATCTTAAGCAAGCCTTCCCATTGAATTGGCTTTTCCTACGTTCATATTATTTACTATTATCATAATAAAATGCATTGATTCTGAAGCAGGTATCAGTTTACTTTTTGCGTACTTCCAAGCTTATAAGCTACTCGATCTTGGTTGATTCTTCTTCCTTTTTGTCAGATACATTCAATCCTTGTACAAGATCTACTCAAAACAATTTCAAACTAGGTCAAATATAAAAATGTATGTAAGACTACATTTGGACCTCACATAGACATTTGTGCCACATTATTGAGAGTGAATGTACCTCTATGACATAAGGTATCCATCTAATTTGTATTATGGTTAAAACTAGCGACATGCAATAATATGAAGCAACAGTTATGCAATATGAAAAGTTATTATCGCATTATTGAATTCTACTCAAAATATGAAGCAAGGAGCCCGAATGCCTAGAACCCCATTCTTAATACATTCAAGTCAAGCAAATAAAGCTATAGCAGATGAACAGATCAAACCCAAAGGCTCCTTGTTTATTCTTCTTAGTCATAAATTATTTACCATTATTTCCTTTGCAATTACGTTACGTATAGGCGTATTTCTTTAAATTTACCTACATAGGCCCACTAAAATATCAATTGCTCTGCCCCCACTATTTACATAGTTCATTGCATTCTTTTTATTTACATACCCAACTATACATGTAAAGTACATAACATGAACTTACCTCCAAGTGATATGAAAATATCACAAAAACTTGTATGAGTATTTGACTATACTAACATTTGGAGCTTTTCATGAGCCGCATACTGTGATCCTTTGTATGACGTGCTATCATGTGCAGCTTTCACCTAAAGTCCTTTGTTCCAATGTCATACTTATAAGAAAATATGTCCATGTTAATAAAGGCAAAACCGTCTTAAAATTGTTGGAAATTAGTATCCAAAACAAAACATAATATATATGTTAGTGAGCTCACGTAAATAAAATTATAATTAAAGAAAATCACGTGCACAATTACCTTCGTAAATTTTGGGGTCGAAAGTTACATTTACCTCATCGGTCTTCAATAACATAGCATTGTCCTTACCAAACATAATACCATTAAGGCTTCAATGGATCCTCATTGAGCACCTTAGAGACAAGTTTGATAATACTGGGTTGAAGCGTGGACTAGGTCGCTCTCTTTAAGACGGTTCGCGCCCCTACGGATATTTCCGGTGCAATAGGTTTTAGCATGCCTCTTCCAAGATACAACAACCCAGCTTAATATTGATGTTGCTTCTCTTAGTTTGCACCACTAGAGAAGCCAAAGCTTCACACAACACCCTTCTTGCCCAAAACATACACTACCAGAAATCATAACCCATAATGAAAATACAAGTTCAATACACCACTTAAGGGAGATAAAAGTGTTGCTGAAAATAACCCTATTTTGTGTGTGAACATAAGGTCCAAAATGAGAAACGAAAAGCTGCTTGGACCAAAAAGAGTCTTTTTTGAGTTAAAAGGCTACCAATATATATGGTGCAAGAATACATTCACTACTCTTTTATGATGATATAATATATAGTTATAAAAATCATTTATTTGGACAATAATAACTATAAAACTGTCCAAACACATCAATGTGGCTGATTGGTCAAACATAAATCTTGTAACCCCCACAATAATTATACAGAAAAAGTAGCCAACATAAATATTGTAACTCCCAAAATAATTATTTGTAAGAAAAACATAGCTATTTTTATTAAAATACTTCAACAATTCTTTCTTGAGAAGAAGATGAGGGGTTGGTGTGAGAGCTAGCAGAGCATTTGTTATTAACTGATTTATAGGACTTGTTTGCTCTTTTTGTACCTTGATTCGATTTTATCTTTGAAGAATATTGAACCCATCAAGTGCAAGTTTGATCAAATATCCCTTTGCCTAGCATCAAAGGAGTGGGTGGTGGTGGCTTCCCAGTGTTTCTTTTTCCTCCTTTTACCACTCCACAAAGATTGAAAGGGAAGGCACTACTTGGAGAATATGAATGCATGTGATTTATATATTCTGCTTGACTAAAAAGAAATGCTGCTATGATTTATCATTTAACCTGTATGAGTATTCTTGTGCAAGTTTGAAACACTTGTTATTTAGAGGATTGATAACCACACTCAAATTTTGAGTGCACTCAACTATTCCATTACTGAAAGTTAACCTAAAATCTGTCATTAAAGGGCATGAAAGAAGGTCATGTGTACCTAATTAGTAATAAATTGGTGCGTGAGTGATGAAATATGGGGTACGGTTATTGATTCCCTTTTCTCACAAATAATTTAAGTCAGACATTTTATAGATACTAATAAAGGAGGGTTAAGATAAAGTCTTACTCCTATATAGTTATAATGGGTAGCTTTTATATAACTTCAAATATGGTATCAAAGTTTTGAAAGATCTTAAACGAAAAGTGATGCTAAAAGCATGGAAAGTTCACTATCGAAACTCATTTATTAGTGAGTTAAATACGATTCTTTGTCAAATAATACTTCAAACGTAAAGGAACAACAATCTATATATTTACAACTATAATACATATTGATGTCAAGGAAAGTGGGTTCGCAGTAGAAGTGGAGGTACCACAAGGAATGCAGTACGAGTCAGATGCCAAGTATGCTAATGTGGGACATATCAAGAATGGAGCAAGGGCAGAGACCAAGGGCTTCCCTGATAGAGCCTGAGGGTGGCAGTGCTGCGAGGACAATAGCATGGGGTGAATACATGACGACAGTCACAGTACGATACTTAAGTCCAGAGTCAGGTCTTGTATGTTTCTCTCTCTAGAATTCTAGAGTGAGAAAGTGAATGTGAGAATGAATTCTGAAAATGTGAAGTACCACCAAAATGAATTCTCAAGACACGTGACGCTTCCCGGGTATGACAGGTCACCGAGGGGTCCATAGGTGACGACGTTCTATGGACTGTCGGGTCGTATATTTACTCGGCTTGCCCCGCACAACGTCGCTCTGTCTGGAAAGATTGGTCCACACAGCGTTAGTGTGGCCAGAGAGCCCCCTTGATCTAGCCACAAGTCCAAAGCCCTTGCAGAGTCGCACAGGGTGTCGAGAATCTGGCAGTGGTGGGGAAGACTCGACTTCCAACTGTCAAGCGGACTAGGCGTGATGCCTTCCGGAGACCTACTCCCGTCTCGGAGTGACCCGGGGGTCATGGTCCTTAGGGATGCTGATGAAAGCCACTAGTGCTGGAGCACGTATGTAATATCCCGATTTTAGGTTTGAATTTTTAGTAATTTTCAACAAATTTTACTAAATTCTTTTAACGGAAAATTTTACAAGTAAGAATATTGCATCTTTTTAGCGACGAACTCTTGCTTAGCATTGGTACCTTTATTATAGCGACAAGTATATAAGTAATTATTTGAGTTCTTTTGAGACGAATGGCGTGATCTAAAAGATTGGCGATTCAAGCCGGTTAATTTATTTTTTTAGCGACAATAATTATACGCGATATTTAGCGTCAATTGACTTGAGCGATTTTTATTGAACTTTTGGTGACAGAATTCTTTTGTTAGCATTGATAACTTCTTCGTGACCATTTTTAGCGACACATAGTGGAGCGGGTTAGCGTAACAGTCATTAATTATTTGCTAACATATAGTTCATCGTAAGTATTTTATTTTTGGACCATTTTTCGCAATCATAAGTTGGGTTTGAACTTTTAGCGACAAATGGGCGCGTAGGTATGTATATATACATATATAAGACATAGTTATGGGCAGCCACCCTTCTAGCCGTCAGACTCAATATGGTTCATGATAGAAGGAGATATCGAGAGGAGAAAGAAGAGAGCTTGAAAGGGAATTTTCAGGCAAGTTTTCGGCAATCGAATAGGAAGTGCGGTAAGCTCTCTTTTAGCTTTTTCTCTCTTAGTTTATAGAGTTCAGTTTAAGTTTCATTATTGTATTGCATATATGACTGTGGGTATATGGATCTGTTGGATGTGAGAAGCTGTGAAGAGACGAAAATTTGTTGAGTGTTTAAGGGGTTTAGCATTATACCGTGAGATTGTCAGGTATGGTGAGTGCATGGTTGGCAAGGGTGTACGGGTTTGGAGCCATGAGCGGTCACGGCTGCCGGAGATATGAGTTGCGGCACCGCCATGGATCATATGAGGGTAGAAGCAATTTCAGTGGCTGTGATCTAGATAGAGAAAGCAACCATGACGCGGCCGTGGGGTGTGTGTGTGTAAGTGATATATTCATGTGTGATTTCCTGTGTACGTGAGTGGAGGAGTAAGGGAGAAGAGGGGCTGTCAAACAGCCCCATGAATGTGTGTATCTACCTTGAAGGCAGCTTGTGGGTGCGTGCGTGCGTTTGTATATGCCATGTACACAGGTGGGTACGTGTTGTGAGTTTTGGGTTTGTGTGTGAATGGTGTTTTGATGGGCATGGAGGCTTATGGAGTAGTGAATTTATGGTGTGTTTGGGAAGTATATGGTGAATATGAACCTTGTCAAGTCCGACATCAACAATACATGGGGTTTGGGATTGGTTCTTATGTCTGGTGGGCTTCTCCTATTTTTGAGCATACTTTTGGGTTGGACACCAGGTTCAACATGGTATGAGAGCCAGGCCTCTGCCGCTCCATTCGATCCAACAGGACCACCTCTTATTCAAGAGAAGCACCTCTTATTCCCACGCCTCGCGTGAGGGCGGGTGTCAAGTCACACATCAACAATACATGGGGTTTGGGATTGGTTCTTATATTTGGTGGGCTTTTCCTACTCTTGAGCATACTTTTGGGTTGGACACCAGGTTCAACAAACCTGTGTGTGTGGAGGTGGGAATGATGGAATTGAAATGGGTGTTTATGAAAGAAGGAGAGAGGTCGATGAGGCAGCCGTGGTGGCTGCCATGAAAGATTTATGTGTAAAATGTTTATGGGTTTGTGTATACCTCAGTGTATATATCAAATGGGATGTAGGAGCCATGAAAACAATGGGAGTTACATGGGTTTTTAGAGAGAGGAACGGTAGTGGGTTCACGGCAGTGTGAAGGGAAGGTGATGGAGTGCTGTGCATTTAAATTCATGGGTCTTATGGTTGTGAGAAAAAGGGGCATGGGGAGGACTGCCAAGAAGAGATCCATGAGTGGAGATGGTGCTTTGTGCGTGTGTAAGTGTGTAGTGTGGGTGTATTTTGTGGCTTTGTGAGACGGAGTGTATTAGTGTGCATTGGTGTATGTATGCCGCAAGAGAGAACTGCTATGAATGGGGTTTGTGGGGGGACTGCCTGTGAGTGTATATGTGATATCAATAGATGCGTGGCTGTATAGTGGTGCATGTTTCTGTGAATAAGTGTAATGTTTACATATTGAGTATGGAGTGTATTATAGGTGTTTGAAGGTGGGGTTTTCTTTATGTGTGTGTGAGTGTCGTGTGAGAGGTGATTTCAGGTAGAACACTGCTGGGTTGATATTAAGGAGGAGATGATTGGAGGGAAAAAGTTTTGTTTTTAAAATTTAACTCAAAAGTGTCGCTAATGGAAATATTGTTTTAGCAGTCCTTCTCCAAATTTTAAGATATACCTAAAAATTTATTTGAACAAAACTTAAAAGAGTAACTTATATTATTTTTGAAAGATCTAGACACAGGAAAAGTTTTAGATTTTTCTGAGTTTGGGAAGCATGCTAACTAATTTTATCCGAACAAGGGATTCCGGTGTATTTTAAAATAGTAAATTAAGTTATTAAATTCTGAAACTTCTACAATAATCTTATATAGCTAAGATAAGATAATTTTTAAGGTTTTAAAAGTTTTTAAAGTCGTTTGCTATTTTTAGCAATGTTAGCGGCGTAGCGCTCGATCGGTTATCGCATGACGCTTCACTATTATAACAGTTTATTAACCTAGTTTTAAGAACCTCTTCTGAGCAGATTTAGAAAAAGTACAAAACTAAAACTGCCCTTATTTTTGTGAAACCTTCGACGTGGAATTTTCTGGAATTTTTCTGAGCACGATTTTAGATGGGTGTGTAACATGCGGTTGGAAGCGGCGTTTGATTTGTTTGAGAAAATATCTAACAGGAATCCTGCATTTTCATTATTGATGCCCTTCGAGTTATAGTGAAGTCGGGGCTATGGAGATGAAAGTAATGGCAGTAACGGTTCTATTGGCCAAAGGTAACAACTGATAATCACGCTAGATTTTGGATCGAGGAAACGTGTCAGCGACAAGTAAGTGACTCTTTGATTCAACTAGTATTTTTATATACAACGTATATGTTTATCTACTGTTAAAAATGTGGTGTTTATTAGCATTGACCTTTTTAAGTACGTTTAGCTGCTCTGGCTTAATTTGTCGAAAAACTTTAGTGATTTATTTCTCGTTAAAAATTGGACCAGCATGTAACTGATATTTTGCTTAGAAAATGCAATGAAACTCAGATTTGAAATGTTTTGGCATTTGACGTATTTGTGAATATTGAACATTTTGAAAGCTATCGAAAGGGGTGTGTGGATAGTATGAGAGTGGTTGTGTTTACGATGAACAAAAAGGTAGTTTTTATTTATTCGATTGTTGTGCCCCATATTCACGGGGGAAAGTTGGATTTCGGACCCTGGTCAACGGGGCTCGTACATTGATGCACAGTGCTGTTACTTGTGGTTCGCCCTTGCGTCCACATAATTATTTATCCCTGATGTAGGAGGGATTTCAGGCCCTAGTCAGTGGGGCCTGTACGCTGACCGCAGCATATCATTTGAACTGATGTTGGGATGGAACGGTTTATCGTGAGGCTTTGTACAAATGATTTTATACCGCAATTTTGTTTCATGTACTACAATTCATTTACCGGATGATTACTTTATGATTTTAAATTCAATGTTGCTATGATTTGAAATGAATTATTTTTTGGCATGCCATGGTCCACCTGGTTGAATCATATGTTACTTACTGAGTACGTGAAAGCTCATCCCTTACTTATCATTTCAGGTTTGAGAGTAAGGTGATGGTGAGGAGTATAGAAAGGGACAATTTGGTGCGGAGCTTTGGAGACTGCATTGAATGAGCTGCTAAATTTTTAGATTGTCAGTTTAGCTTTAGTTGTTGGCAATCGAAGTTATGAAGAGTTTTAGCATAAGTGTTGTATTCAAATAATAATATTATAATGTAATTAAAGTTTGTAGAAGTTTTAATTTTCGCTACAACTTATATTGGTTTTTGGTGAGTAAGGCCTAGCAAAGCCCTTGATTGGAGTCTAGTGGGTCTGCGGCCGGTCACATGCCTAGCTCACGGGCCTACCTGTGGGTTCAGGTCGTGACAACATAGGCTAGTCATGTAAACAACCTGGCGGAGATATTGTCCCGTAGGAGTTGCCTATCCCGCGGGTGAGTCCTTGTGCCGAAGCACTCGAAGCGCGCCAAGGTAGTGTTCCGACGAACCTTCTTTCTGGCGGAAGAGGAGTCTTCATGCCGGAGCACTTAGAGCTCTCTGGCGGAGATATTGTCCCAGAGGATTCGCCTATCCTCGCGGGTGAGTCCTTGTGCCAGAGCACTCGGAACGCGCCAAGGTAGTGTTCGGACGAGCCGTCTATTTGGCGGAAGGAGAGTCTTCATGTCGGAGCACTTAGAGCTCCCTAGCGGAGATAGTGTCCCGGAGGAGCCGCCTATCCCCGCGGGTGAGTCCTTGTGTCAGAGCACTCGGAACGCGTCGAGGTAGTGTCCTGGAGGAGTCGCCTACCTGACGGGCTGAGGTAGCATCCCAGATGAGCCATTTACCTAGCGGAAGGAAATCTTCATGCCGGAGCACTTAGAGCTCCCAGGCGGAGATAGTGTCCCGGAGGAATTGCCTATCCCCGCGGGTGAGTCCTTATGGCGGAACACTCAGAGTGGGCCGAGGTAGTCTCCCGGAGGATTCGCCGATCCTATGGGCTGAAGTAGCATCCCAGAGGAGTCATCTACCTGGCGGAAGGGGAGTCTTAAAGCCGTAGCGCTTAAAGCTCCCCGACGGAGATAGTTTCCCGGAGGAGTCGCCTATCCCCGCAGGTAAGTACTTGTTCTGGAACACTCGGACCGCGCCGAGGTAGTGTCCCAGAAGAGTCGCCTAGTGTGTTAATAGGAACAAGAGCATTTCCCCTAGTGCGTTAACTTTATTTATTTCTTTCATCTCATTTTGCCTGCTTTTTCCTCAACTAACCTTACATACCTTGTCACTCCAACCTTACATACCTTGTCACTCCCATGAAGACTTTAACTCCTGGAATTATTGGAAACTGCCATCTGCTGCTATTGAAACTTGAAGGTGTTACTGTCTTCGCAATCTTAATGCTTTGGAGTTTGAGGGAAATGGATGCAGCCTGCTTACCCTAAACATTTAAGGTTACTCCTAATTTTAGCTGTGTTACATGGAGAAAACTCAAGATAGACTTCAGGTTTTCCTTCTATAAGTTGTATATGCATCAATGCTAAATTAGGATTAATGATGAAGGAAACCCTTGTAAAAATATTCAAGAGAAAATATGTCAAATCTATGTAATATATAATAAGCGAAGCAAAATTTGAAACGTTAGCTTCTTTGCGCGACGCATAATCGCGTTTTTAAACTGACACATCATCAAAACGTTTCTTTACGCGACACATAATCGCATTTTTAAACTGACACGTCATCAAAATTTTTAACCACATATTAAAAAACGACACATCATCCCTCACGTTAAGCGGTAATGTCCAATTGGGAATACTATTGTCTCAATAGTATTCCCTCACGTTAAGTTCTCTGTTTTTCTCTGTCTCCCTCCCTTTCTTCTGCTAATGAACCAGTCTGCAACGTCAAGTGGTAATGTCCAGATGGGAATACTATTCTCTCAATAGTATTCCCTCATGTTAAGTTCTCTGTTTTTCTCTCTATCTCCCTCCCTTTCTTCTGCTCAAGAACCACTCTGCAAATACTCTGTTTTTCTGTCTCTATCTCCCTCCCTTTCTTCTGCTTCAGAACCACTCCCTATTTTTCGGTCTCTAACACTCTGTTTTTCTGTCTCTCCCCATTCTTAATACTCTATTTTGCTCCCTCTATGTCCCTCCCTCTGTTTTTCTCCAGAATGACTGTTTTTCCTCAATGTTGTTGACTCATCGAGACAGTGGCTATCAGGTGCACTTCGTGTTCAGGTTCTTTTGGTAGCATCCTTTTTTGCTTGGTTTAGTTATCATATTTGTTGGAATTGGGTTTTAAACCCATTGTGAGAAGCAACTTTGACTCAATTTATTAATAGGGTTCCAAACCAAAACTTGGTTAGGAACAAATTAATTCATGTTCGTCTATTGAAATAGATGATCATGGTATATTCACATGTTTAAAACAAATGAAAGGTGAATGAGAAAATTGAAGTTAAAGTTGGTGGTTCAACTTGAAGGGAAAAAAGTATCCCACATTGAAAATATAAAGCCAAATTGTCTCCTTATAAGGCTTAGCCTTGAGCTAAGGGTTGGGCCCCTTGGGGGGACCCAAGTTTTGTAAGGAGGGAGGACCTAGGTTGACCTAAGGTCCACCACACGCGCGCGCCGCCCGTGGCTTGGGCTTGGGCTTGGGCCCATCAGGCTTTATTCTTTGGGGACAAATAAATTTTATTTATTTAATTTCTTTTCCGAAAAGTTGTAACCTTTCTAACCAGCTGTGAAGAGTTGCACCCCCCCAGTGAATACTCACTGTATAAAAACCGAGTCAGTTACAGTTTATTTGCAGAACTGAATCCTGAAATCAATTTCTGTCATATTATTCTGTTCATGTCTCCGAAAGAGTTCTGTGCCATTGTTTTGGTTTGCCGGGTCTGCAATTTGGAGTGCTCATATTTCAGACGTATTACCATTATATCCTGGGAGACTGTCGTCAAGAACCGTCAGCACCGTTGTGGGACGAATAAAGTCTTAAGGACAGTGAATCAAATTCACGCCTCGGTTCTCAATTTGCTGTTCTGCATTTACTACTGTGAGTTATATAGACACAATTATATTTCTAGTTTACGTTACTGCTGTTTTGGAACCTTAACATATGCATGTTAGTAATTGTTCGAAACTAATTTTCTACACATGGATACTTTTTCCTAACATTCTTAAGACTTTACTCGCACTTTGTGTTGCATGTGTAGAATCATTGTTTTCGAATTTCGTAATAGTGTTTTCAAAACAGTGTTCTCAAAACAGTGTTTTCAAAATTTCGTTTTCTTATTTGATTCTGTCAATCTATACTAAAATTATTTTCAGATTCTAAATTTAATTTTAGTGATACTAGACTCTGTTTTATACTATTGTGATAGACTGGACTGTTTATTAATTGTTGTTATATTCTGTTCATAGATATAACAATGGCTACTAGTGAAACCAATTCGAAAAGTGAACGGGTTAATCCCAACGTGCAACACAGTGGTGGAACTGTGTATGCGACGCCTTATGTGGCACCTACTCATGGTTCTGTTGGATTTGGTGAAAGACCGGAAAAGTTCAACGAAAAAGATTTTAAGAGGTGGGAACAAAAGATGTTGTTTGACTTGACCACTCTTAACTTGGCAAGGTTCTTGCAAGAGGATGCACCAGATCTTGGTGAAAATCCTGATCGGCAAATTGTGGCTGCCGTGGAAGCTTGGAAGCATTCAGATTTCTTGTGCAAGAACTGCATCCTCAATGGATTGGACAATGCGTTGTATAACGTATATTGTCCAATGGTTAATGCGAAAGCATTGTGGGAATCCTT
This sequence comes from Escallonia rubra, assembly GCA_033065855.1. Lineage (NCBI taxonomy): Eukaryota > Viridiplantae > Streptophyta > Magnoliopsida > Escalloniales > Escalloniaceae > Escallonia > Escallonia rubra. The sequence continues at coordinate 25,041 of JAVXUO010001975.1, forward strand.
GGAAAGGAAATACAAGACGGAAGATGCCGGCTCAAAGAAATTTGTAGTCGGAAAATTCCTTGATTTCAAAATGGTGGATTCTAAGACAGTGATTAGTCAAGTCCAAGAGTTTCAGCTTATTCTACATGATATTCATGCGGAAGGGATGGTACTTGGAGAGTCTTTTCAAGTGGCTGCTTTAATTGAAAAATTGCCACCTACTTGGAAAGATTTCAAGAACTATTTGAAGCATAAACGCAAGGAGATGAAGCTCGAGGAGTTGATCGTCAGATTGAGGATTGAGGAGGATAATCGCCAGTCCGAGAAGAAGGCCGGTAATTATCATCAAGAGGCCAAGGCAAATGTGGTCGAGCAAGGTCCATAAAAGAGGAGGAAAATTTCCGATTTCGATGGTCCAAGCGGAGCAAGTGGCTCAAATTTTGAAAGGCGGTGAGAAGAAGAAGTTCAAAGGGAACTGCTTTGGGTGCGGCAAAGCTGGCCATCATGCTAAGGATTGTCGCAAAAACAAAGGAAACTTTAAAGGAAAGAATTCTCAAGCCAATGTGACCGAAGTTACAAAAATCACCGAAGACGTGACAGATTTGAATTTATCTGCGGTGGTATTCGAAGTTAACTTGGTTGGAAATCCTAAACAGTGGTGGGTAGACACAGGCGCTACTCGACATGTGTGCTCCGAGCGAAGTATGTTTATTACATATGAGAGCACCAACAACGAGAATCTGTTCATGGGAAACTCTTCTTCTTCAAAGGTGCTAGGAATGGGCAAGGTGGTCTTAAAGATGACATCCGGAAAGGAATTGAGTCTCAACAATGTGCTTCATGTGCCAGACATTCGGAAGAATCTAGTGTCAGGCTCATTGTTGAGTAAGAATGGTTTCAAGCTAGTGTTTGAGAGTGATAAATTTGTACTCACTAAAAGTGGGATGTTTGTAGGAAAAGGGTACTTATGTGATGGTCTGTTTAAGTTGAATGTAATGACCATCGTGCCTAAAGTTGTACCAAATTCCGATATTAATAAAAATATTTCTTCTGCTTACTTGTTGGAATCTACTAATTTATGGCATCGTAGATTAGGTCATGTAAATTATGGTTCTATACAAAACCTAGTGAAAAATGGTTTTTTTGCCTAAAATGGATTTTGACTCACATAAAGCATGTGAAATTTGTGTTGAAGCTAAAATGGCAAAAACGTCTTTCAAGTCAATTGAAAGAAATACGGAACCTTTAAGTCTAATTCATAGTGACATATGTGACTTAAATGTGGTACAATCTAGAGGAGGAAAAAATATTTTATTACTTTTATTGATGATTATACGAGATTTTGTTATGTATATTTGCTTAGAAGCAATGATGAAGCCTTGGAAGTATTTATGCAATACAAAATTGAAGTTGAAAATCAACTTAGCAAGAAAATCAAAGTACTAAGAAGTGATAGAGGCGGAGAATATGTTTTCCCTTTTGAAAAATTTTGTGCCGATCACGGAATCATTCATGAGACCACGACACCGTTTGCGCCTTAGTCAAATGGAATTGCTGAGCGGAAAAATCGTACTTTAAAGGATATGATGAATGCTTTGTTGATAAATTCTGGACTACCGGATAACTTGTAGGGGGAGGCGGTCTTAACCGCAAATCATATACTTAATAAAGTACTTCACAAGAAGTTGCGAAAGACACCTTATGAGCTATGGAAAGGTCGTCCTCCTTCCTTCAAATATCTTAAAGTGTGGGGGTGTCTAGCAAATGTAGCTATCCCACCACCTAAAATGGTCAAAATAGGACCTAAAACGATCGATGGGATTTTTATTGGATATGCAAGCCATAGCTCGGCATATCGGTTCTTAGTGCATAAATCTGAAGTTGACGATATACACGTCAACACCATTATGGAGACAAGGAATGTACATTTCTTCGAGGATGTATTTCCTTGTCGAGTGGCACAAGAACGAAGTTCTTTAAAAAGAACTAGTATGAACCAAGAACCCTCACAAGAGGAAGATGAGCCAAGACGTAGCAAGAGAGCTAGAACGTCTACATCTTTTGGTCCTAATTTTCTAACATATTTGTTAGAAAATGAGCCTCGTACTTACAGTGAAGCAATGTCGAGTCCTGAAGCTCCTCATTGGAAATAGGCTATTAATAGTGAAATAGAATCCATCATGCAAAATCATACATGGGAACTGGTGGATCTTCCTCCTGGAAATAAACCATTAGGGTGTAAATGGCTTTTCAAGAGAAAGATGAAAGCTGATGGAACGATCGAGAAATATAAGGCCCGACTGGTTGTCAAGGGATATAGACAAAAGGAAGGCCTTGATTATTTCGATACATATTCACCAGTTACAAAAATAACATCCATTCGAATATTGATAGCTATTGCAGCTATTAATAATCTTGAGATACACCAAATGGATGTGAAAATAGCTTTCCTAAATGGAGATCTAAATGAAGAGATCTATATAGAGCAACCCGAGGGGTTTGTAGCTCCTGATCATAAGAGGAAGGTGTGCAAGCTTGTTAAGTCACTTTATGGACTAAAACAGGCTCCGAAACAATCGCATGAAAAGTTTGATAAAGTCATGATCGAAAATGGCTTTAGAATCAACGAATGTGATAAATGTGTCTATGTTAAAGGCATGGAAAAAGGATATGTCATTGTTTGCCTTTATGTGGATGATATGCTCATTATCGGGAGCAATAATGAATTCATTAAGGCTACAAAGAAAATGTTGGCCAGTAAATTTGATATGAAAGATATGGGTGTGGCTGATGTTATACTTGGTATGAAAATTACCAAAACATCAAATGGACTAGTCTTGTCACAATCTCATTATATTGAAAAAGTGCTAGACAAATTTAAAAGCTATGATAATAGTCCGGTTAAGACACCGCTCGATGTAAATTTACATCTAACAAAGAATACTGGGGAAGGAATATCTCAATTAGAGTATTCGCATATAATTGGTAGCTTAATGTATATCATGAATTGCACGAGACCCGATATAGTATATGCTGTCAGTAAACTGAGTAGATATACTAGCAATCCGGGGAAGAATCACTGGATAGCTATTGTAAGAGCTTTAAGGTACTTAAAATATACCTTAAACTTTGGTCTGCATTATATAAGATATCCAGCTGTATTAGAAGGACACAGTGATGCCAACTGGATATCAGATTCTAATGACACAAAATCCAAAAGTGGATATGTGTTTACATTAGAAGGAGCAGCTATTTCTTAGAAATCCTCTAAACAGACATGTATTGCTAGATCCACTAGGGAATCTGAATTCATTGCTTTAGATCAAACAGGAGAAGAAGTGGAGTGGCTTCGTAATTTCTTGGAGGATATTCCAAATTGGCCTAAGCCTGTGCCACCAATTTGCATACATTGTGATAGTCAATCTACAATTGGAAGAGAACAAAGTAGTATGTATAATGGCAAGTCTAGACACATACGTCGCAGACACAATACCGTTAAACAATTACTTTCTACTGGAATTATCTCTATTGACTATGTCAAGTCAAAGGATAATATTGCGGATCCGTTAACGAAAGCTTTGACTAGAGAGAAAGTAAATGTGTCATCAAGGGGAATGGGTCTTAAGCCTATGAACTAAAGAGTTGCCATAATGGAAACCCTACCTAGCTGACTGGAGATCCCAAGATCTAGGTTCAAAGGGAAAACCGAATTTTGTAAATGTGACTCAGACAGAGCACTGTGGAGGGTTAAAACCCTCATATCCATTCCTATGATGAGAAGACAATGGCACCTACAAAAGGTTAGGTTAAGCTATGCTTTTAATGACTCTTATATCTCGGAAATCTAAGTGGGGGTGCGGTAGGAACCTCTTAATAAGAAGTCACCTATGTGAGTAAAAGTGGGGCCGCTTCTATGAGAATTGTAAGGCTGAATTCTCAGAGAGTACTCATGAAAACCAGAAATTGTTCAGGGCCAAAATGAACACAACAATGAGAACCTCAAAACAATGTTTTGAGCGATACTGTGTGACGTTCTATTGTCTCGGTTTACACTAAAGGTTGAACAGTTCAAGACATCACGTTCACTGGTTAGCCAGTAAATCCGATAGTTCTCACTGCGGAAGGTTCAAGGCCATCGGCTACCTATCCCGATGCAGTTTCGTTCCAAAGAACTCTTTCTTATGTCAGTGTTTCTTTGCGTTTAGAGTCCAGTCAATTTTCTATTCATGTGGGGGATTGTTGGAATTGGGTTTTAAACCCATTGTGAGAAGCAACTTTGACTCAATTTATTAATAGGGTTCCAAACTAAAACTTGGTTAGGAACAAATTAATTCATGTTTGTCTATTGGAATAGATGATCATGGTATATTCACATGTTTAAAACAAATGGAAGGTGAATGAGAAAATTGAAGTTAAAGTTGGTGGTTCAACTTGAAGGGAAAATAGTATCCCACATTGAAAAGATAAAGCCAAATTGTCTCCTTATAAGGCTTAGCCTTGAGCTAAGGGTTGGGCCCCTTGGGAGTACCCAAGTTTTGTAAGGAGGGAGGACCTAGGTTGACCCAAGGTCCACCACACGCGCGCGCCGCCCGCCCCGCCCTGTCCTGTCCCCGTCCGGTCTGTGGCTTTGGCTTGGGCCCATCAGGCTTTATTCTTTGGGAATAAATAAATTTTATTTATTTATTTTCTTTTCCGAAAAGTTGTAACATTTCGAACCAGCTGTGAAGAGTTACACCCTCCAGTGAATACTTATTGTATAAAAACCGAGTCAGTTACAGTTTATTTGCATAACTGAATCCCGAAATCAATTTCTGTCATATTATTCTGTTCCTGTGTCCGAAAGAGTTCTGTGCCATTGTTTTGGTTCGCCGGGTCTGCAATTTGGAGTGCTCCTATTTCAGACGTATTACCGTTGTATCCTGGGAGACTGTCGTCAAGAACCGTCAGCACCGTTGCGGGACGAATAAAGTCTTAAGGACAGTGAATCAAATTCTCGCCTCGGTTCTCAATTTGCTGTTCTGCATTTACTACTGTGAGTTATATAGACACAATTATATTTCCAGTTTACGTCACTGCTGTTTTGGAACCTTAACATATGCATGTTAATAATTGTTCGAAACTGATTTTCTACACAAGGATACTTTTTCCTAACAATATTTGTGCCAGTTTCCTATGACTACAAACTTCTTGTAGCTTCAGTTTTTGCTTGGTTTATTTATCATAATTTTTTTATGTGGTAAGATATTCATGAACATTAAATGTTTGTTTTTATGTGCCAATTTCCTATGACTACAAAATTGATGTCGCCTGAAGTTGTGATCGACTTTCCATTAGTTGAGTTTGTTTGTTTCCCAAAAATGAAAGTTAATAACAGTTCTGAATGTAAATGAGTTAGTTTAAACTTTTATTGCCCAGTGGGATGGCAATCAATTAGTATAAACGAAGCAAGTCATGAATTCTCCTCTTCAAAACGGTTCCAAGTTAAACCATGCTTATCATCTTGAATGTAGATCATTGATACACTGATCCATGTTAGAACCCATATGTGTTGTCAACCTGAAGCTGCATATAGTGAACAAGATCACCAAAAGCAGCTATGAAAAGCCAAACCAAGGTTGAGAAACTCTCTCATTAGAACTCCCAAAACCAAGATTAACCTTGGTAGTTTTCCCCTGAATGTCGCCGCTCATCCATCATCTTGAATGTAGATCATTGATACACTAATCCATGTTAGAACCCATATGTGTTGTCAACCTCAAGCTGCATACAGTGAACAAGATCACCAAAAACAGCTATGAAGAAGCCAAACCAAGGTTGAGAGACTCTCATCAGAACTCCCAAAACCAAGATTAGCTTTGGTAGTTTTTCGTAAACATTGAAAAACTATCCAAGACATTGTCCTTCTACATTTTAATATCCAGGACATAATATCATAATTTGTTTTTTATAGGGTAAGATATTCATGATAATTAAATGTTTGTTTTTATGTGCCAGTTTCCTATGACTACGAAATTGATGTCGCCTAAAGTTGTGATCGACTTTGAAGCTATTTACAGACCCAATCGTTATTCCATTAGTTGAGTTTGATTCCCAATTCCAATTATAAAAAAAAGTAGATAAATTGGTCATAGAGTTGGTGGATGGATCCCTAAGTGACCTCACCCTCCTAAGAGCTACCGGTGTTTAGAGAGGGAATATCAACCGTATGTCGTCGCTTATCCATCATCTTGAATGTAGATCACTGATACACTAATCCATGTTAGAACCCATATGTGTTGTGAACCTGAAGATGCTTACAGTGAACAAGATCACCAAAAGCAGCTATGAAAAAGCCAAACCAAGGTTGAGAGACTCTTTAATCAGAACTTCCAAAACCAAGATTAATTTTGGTAGTTTTCCGTAAACATTGAAAAACTATCCAGGACATTGTCCTTCTAAATTTTAATATCATTCCCCCACCCCCAACAGCCTTATAAGTTCAATACATTATCACCTTTGAACATTTGAATATAAACAAAGAAAAATAAATGGCACAGTTTTTCCTCTATCGTTTTTGAAGTGAATCTAATAATCATCATATTTCCTCTTCTAGATTAATACCTTTAATCTAGATGATTATTCCAATGGTATTTTTATTACGTCATGTTAGCAAAACTTTAATAAGTTAAATTTTGAAGTTGCTTTCTTTTGGGTTTTCATGTGTTTTTATTGTGGTGCGATATTATTACAGAAAAAGACATGGATATTTGTAGAAATCAGAATGCTCAAAAGAGGGGAAGAGAAGAACCAAAGTTTGTTAAAGACGATGTTGGAAATTCAGCAAAAAAGAGGCGTGTCCAACTGGATGGAAAGAGGGCATTAGAGCATATAGTTAGTCCTACTAACAACCACCCAAAAAGGCTGCATGTAAAGGATGTTCGTCGGTTAGTTCGAGCAGAGCCTCTTTGCGTAAACAAAGCTTCTTGTGTCAACGATCGAAGAGCAGTTGACGTTGCTCGAGGGAGTAATTATTGGTTTTATAATGCCTTGCTAGAGTTACAATCTTGATGGTTGACTTTTGCATTGAGACAACACCCACTGTCCATAGTTCTAAATAATATCTACTTTTTCTTCTTGATTAGGAGTTGTCATAGTTTTTGAACTGCTACGGCTGACATACAACTTTTTTTTTCTTTAATGTAGCAAAAATAATGCAACGACACCAGCCATCATTGAATCCAACGCCCCCCTCATCGTCTGCTAGAGAACAATGTAGGGAAGCTCGTGCTCATAGGCTTGATATTCTTAGGAGCAATCGGCAGAAATGTATTATTACCTTTTACAGGTTAATGTAGAAATTTGTAATTCATGTTAAAGAATGATTCAATCTCGAAAAAGCTTTCAATGATGGTAAGATATGCAGTATATTAAAACCATGATTTTTCAGGAATTAAACAACACAAGTAGCATGTCTCCTTTTTCTTCTTGATTAAGAGTCGTGTACGAGTACTTTTTGGAGCATTGACTCACAAGTATAAATGGTCATCTTGATTTCCATTCATGTATTTTTGTATCTAACATAGACAGGCATATGAAGAAAATGATTAAGCTTTAGAAACAGAGAATATTGCTGCACACTGTACATTCTTAGTGATTACATGTTGCTGCAATATCTCTCAACCATTCGGCAGTATACCATCCAACAACATAATCAAGCTTCACTTCGTCCGAAAACCGCCATTACAATGAATTACAGTGACTAAGATAGTCCTTCCTCTTTGCTGAATTGCCACACTTGGCTAAGTTGGAACCACATCTACTATCCATGGCAAGAACCCTGCTTGGTGTTTTCTTACTCCATTCCTGAATTTTGCTTCTGCACAACACCCATTGTCCATAGTTCTACATAGCGTCTACTACTTTTTCTTAATTAGGAATTGTCAAATATGTTGAACTGCTACAACTGACATACATGTAACAGTAATAATGCAACAGTGTAGGGAAGCTTGAGCTGATAGGCTTTATATTCTTAGGCACGATTTGAAGAAAGGTATTATTACCTCTTATAGTTAATGTAGAAATTTGTAGCTCATGATAAAGCTTGATTCAAGCGGGTAAAAGCTTTCGATGATGGTAAGATATGCATTACATTTAAACCATGATTGTTCATGAATCAAACAAAACAAAGTAGCAGGTTAAATGGGAAGAAGAAGGTAGCTTTTGCAAGTATTTCTCAAGCAAAAACACCATGGAATTTGGTTATTGTTTTTAAAACTTTGATTGCTTTGATGATGCCAACGTCTACTCAAAAAGCTTCATGCAATGCTAACAATGACACTGTAATGGCTTTTTAGGTGAAAAATCAGCACCAAGATAACAAAAGCAAGTGAAAAAGATGCAAAGACCTGCATCTTTACTTAGTCCTACTAACAACCACCCAAAAAGGCTGCATGTAAAGGATGTTCGTCGGTTAGTTCGAGCAGGGTCTATTCGCGTAAACGAGCCTTCTTGTGTCAACGGTTGAAGAGTAATTTGAGTTGCTCGAGGTAGTAATTATTGGTTTTATAATGCTTAGTTGTAAATAACATCTGCTCACATTTAATTTTTGCTTCCACCTCAACAAATTGCTTAGAGTTGCAATCTTGATGGTTAACTTTTGCATCTAGACAACATCCACTGTCCATAGTTCTAAATAATATCTACTTTTTCTTCTTGATTAGGAGTTGTCCATAGTTCTAAATAATATCTACATTCTTAGTGATTACATGGTGCTGCAATATCTCTCAACCATTTGGCAGTATACCATCCAACATCAGAATCAAGCTTCACTTCGTCCGAAAACTGCCATTACAATGAATTTCAGGGACTAAGATAGTTCCTTCCTCTTTGCTGAATTGGCACACTTGGCTAAGTTGGAACCGCGTCTACAATCCATGGCAAGAACCCTGTTTGGTGTTTTCTTACTCCATTCCTGACTTTTGCTTCTACACAACACCCATTGTCCATAGTTCTAAATACATCTACTTCTTCTTCTTAATTAGGAATTGTCAACTATGTTGAACTGCTACAACTGACATACATGTAACAACAATAATGCAACAGTGTAGGGAAGCTTGAGCTGATAGGCTTTAGATTCTTAGGCACAATCGGAAGAAAATATTATTACCTCTTATAGTTAATGTAGAAATTTGTAGCTCATGATAAAGCTTGATTCAAGCGGGTAAAAGCTTTGGATGATGGTAAGATATGCATTGCATTTAAACCATGATTGTTCATGAAACAAACAAAAGAAAGTAGCAAGGGTAAATGGGAAGAAGTACATAGCTTTTGCAAGTATTTCTCAAGCAAAAACACCATGGAATTTGGTTATTGTTTTTAAAACTTTGATTGCTTTGATGATGCCAACGTCTACTCAAAAAGTTTCATAAAATGCTAACAATGACAATGTAATGGCTTTTTAGGTGAAAAATCAGCACCAAGATAACAAAAGTAGGTGAAAAAGATGCAAAGACCTGCATCTTTACTTAGTCCTACTAACAACCACCCAAAAAGGCTGCATGTAAAGGATGTTTGTTGATTAGTTCGAGCAGGGTCTCTTCGCGTAAACGAGCCTTCTTGTGTCAACGGTCGAAGAGTAATTTGAGTTGCTCGAGGTAGTAATTATTGGTTTTATAATGCTTAGTTGTAAATAACATCTGCTCACATTTAATTTTTGCTTCCACCTCAACAAATTGCTTAGAGTTACAATCTTGATGGTTAACTTTTGTATCTAGACAACATCCACTGTCCATAGTTCTAAATAATATCTACTTTTTCTTCTTGATTAGGAGTTGTCCATAGTTCTAAATAATATCTACATTCTTAGTGATTACATGGTGCTGCAATATCTCTCAACCATTTGGCAATATACCATCCAACATCAGAATCAAGCTTCACTTCGTCCGAAAACCGCCATTACAATGAATTACAGGGACTAAGATAGTTCCTTCCTCTTTGCTGAATTGGCACACTTGGCTAAGTTGGAACCGCGTCTACAATCCATGGCAAGAACCCTGTTTGGTGTTTTCTTACTCTATTCCTGACTTTTGCTTCTACACAACACCCATTGTCCATAGTTCTAAATACATCTACTTCTTTTTCTTAATTAGGAATTGTAACCTATGTTGAACTGCTACAACTGACATACATGTAACAACAATAATGCAACAGTGTAGGGAAGCTTGAGCTGATAGGCTTTAGATTCTTAGGCACAATCGGAAGAAAATATTATTACCTCTTATAGTTAATGTAGAAATTTGTAGCTCATGATAAAGCTTGATTCAAGCGGGTAAAAGCTTTGGATGATGGTAAGATATGCATTGCATTTAAACCATGATTGTTCATGAAACAAACAAAAGAAAGTAGCAGGGGTAAATGGGAAGAAGTACATAGCTTTTGCAAGTATTTCTGAAGCAAAAACACCATGGAATTTGGTTATTGTTTTTAAAACTTTGATTGCTTTGATGATGCCAACGTCTACTCAAAAAGCTTCATGCAATGCTAACAATGACAATGTAATGGCTTTTTAGGTGAAAAATCAGCACCAAGATAACAAAAGCAGGTGAAAAAGATGCAAAGACCTGCATCTTTACTTAGTCCTACTAACAACCACCCAAAAAGGCTGCATGTAAAGGATGTTCGTCGGTTAGTTCGAGCAGGGTCTCTTTGCGTAAACGAGCCTTCTTGTGTCAACGGTTGAAGAGTAATTTGAGTTGCTCGAGGTAGTAATTATTGGTTTTATAATGCTTAGTTGTAAATAACATCTGCTCACATTTAATTTTTGCTTGCACCTCAACAAATTGCTTAGAGTTACAATCTTGATGGTTAACTTTTGCATCTAGACAACATCCACTGTCCATAGTTCTAAATAATATCTACTTTTTCTTCTTGATTAGGAGTTGTCATAGTTTTGGAACTGCTACGGCTGATATACAACTTTTTTTCTTTAATGTAGTAAAAATAATGCAACGACACCGGCCAACATTGAATCCAACGCTCCCCTCATTGAATGCTAGAGAATAGTGTAGGGAAGCTCGTTGTCACGGACCGAACTTCCCTAAGCCGAAACCGTGCGGCACTTAGCTAGATCAAGCCCCCGCTTGCTCGGCTAAGTCAGCCTAACCGTAGAGCAGGGCGAAGTTGGAAACAAATATGCAGCGGAACACAATATACACTACTTGGAGAGAGCTTAAATACAAAGATGTATTGGATGTGTCTTGGATAATTTGGCCAAGTGAGGCTTCACCTATTTATACTAGTCCACCTTCTCAACGAACGGTGGAGATACATTCGATCCTACGGATCCTATTATGCTTCTAGAATTCTAGAGTACTTTCCTACTTTAGAATATTCACACATGTTACATATGTTAAACATGTTACACATGTTCAACCTTCCGGAAGCCTTGCCACCTAATTGCCAAGTAAGCGTCCACGAAGCGTCCCATAAGCGCCTAATGAGCGCCCGCATGGCGTAACCTTTAAAAATCAGCCTCCATATAAAAAGTGCGGGACATTCTCCCCCACCTAATTGCGCGACGCCCTCGTCGCAACTTCCTTGTGATAGCGATCCACGAGGTCTTCGAACTGTCCGAGCTCTTCCGCCAATTCCCAAGTCGCTTCATGCTCCGACAATCCCTTCCAGTTGACCAAGTAGTACTGCTTCGGTGGAACATCCCGTCCTTGTTCAAGCCTATCCCCAAGCACGTACTCGGCCTCACGCCTTTGCAAGTCATGCAAAACTTGCGATGTATCTAAGAGTTTAGCCTCCTCGGCTTGACTCTCCCCCTTGACTTGTCGGCACACATGACAAGTCTTGACACACATTTGCACCTCCTTCTTCATTTGAGGCCAAAAGTATGCCGCAGTCACCAAGGCATATGTCCGTCGATGCCCCGGATGCACCGTCGACTGAGTGTCGTGACTCCCTCGTATGACCATTTTCCTTAGGTCTCTCCACTTTGGCACGTACACTCGTCCATCCTTTGTGTAGAGTAGGTCTCCTTTCACCCGATATCGTTGGGTCTTCCCACTCTTCACAAGTTGTAGCAACTCCTTGGCTAAGGGATCGCGTTGTAGGCCTTCCTTGATTAGCTTGATGATCTCCCCCTTTGCCTTCGAAGTAGTTGACAACTTTTCCTCCTTTGGCGGCGCCATTCCACATGGTACCACGTTTTGTAGCTTGGCCCCCCGGTCAAGCTTGCCTTGATCGCCCACCTTCCTTCTAGGTGGTTGCCGCTTCTCAAACTCGTGCAACACAACACGATCTTCAACCTTGAGACTCGCCAAGTAAGTGCCCTCACTCTTCTTGGCTTCCTCCCTTTCGACTTCTTGTGCTAGTCGCATACCCGATAGCCGCATAGAATCATGGTGCTTGATGTTCCCCCGAACAAAGGCACCACACAAGCCGCGCCTCGCTCCATTATGCACATCGCGTTGTTGTACGGTGACACAAGAGCGTTCACCTGTCGCAAGAAATCAAGGCCTAACACCACCTTGAAATCATCCATCCGCGCGACAGAGAAATTCACGAACCCCTTCCACTTGCCAAGGCATATTTCGACCCTTCGAACCATGCCTTGTAAGGGCTTCGCTTCCGCATTGACGGGTTTTAGCCATCCTCCCCCGTCAACCACATTGAGGCCCAACCGCTCGGCCTCTCCCATCGTGATGAAGTTGTGAGTCGCCCCCGTATCCACTAACACATGAGCGAGCTTCCCATTCAACTTCGCTTCCATGTAGAGCAACCCCTCGCTCTTAGAAGCTTGTCCCTCACCCGTCGGGACTTGCGGCACATTCTTCCTTTGGAGCGCGTTAAGGACTTGGATTGAACCTATGCGTACCGACTCACGTTCGGCCTTCTCCTCGTCCTTCTCCTTGACTAAGGCAGCCAACTTGCCTTGTCGCCGGCAATCCTTTGCCCAATGCGGCCCTCCGCAAAAGAAGCATCCGTCCTTGGGCTTGTTCTTGACTCGCTTTTCCTCTAGCTTGCCACGGCCCTCGGACTTGCTCGTGCTAGCATGCTTGTCCCCTTTGTGCCACGCCTTAGGGCTCTCTTCCCCACCATTGGCGTGGTCGCCTTCCGAAGCTTCATCTTCCCACTTTGGCTTTGAAGATTCACCACCTCGATCGTACTCCGTCAACGACTCCGCCATTGCTATGGCTTCATCGACATCCTTCACGCCCCGGCGTTGAAGTTCCTTCTTGGCCCAACTTTGGAGGCCGTCGACAAAGTTAAATAAAAGATCTTCCTCCGCCATATTCGGAATATGAAGCATAAGTGTAGTAAACTCTTTCACATATTCGCTTATGCTACGCTTATGCCTCAACTCCTTCATCTTTCTTCTCGCTTCGTAGGCTACATTCTCCGGATAGAACTGCTTTTTGATCTCCCTTTTGAACACCTCCCACGTATCTATGGTGTACAACCCCTTTTCTATCTCGCAATACTTTCTACGCCACCATAGAGTTGCGGTATCCGTAAGATAGAGAGTCGCAGTTCTTACCTTTGTCTTCTCATCCGTGATGCTAGCACCTTCGAAATATTGCTCCATGTGCCATATGTAGTTGTCGAGCTCCTTGGCATCCCGCTTGCCTCCGAACTCCTTTGGCTTTGGCGTGTCCACCCTTGGACTAGGAGTGGCAATCGCTCCACCCGCGATAGCTCTCTTGCACATCGCCGCGTCTTGCCTCGTCTCCTCCACGCTAGCCTTCACCACATCGAGTTGTTCTTGCAAACTATTGAACAACTCCGTGAACCTTTCACGTAGCTCGTCTTGGGCGCCCACCGCCCGTTTGAGCGAGTCGAGCTCTTCTAAGACGTGATCCTCCAACGTCTGTAGATTTTGCTCGACCATTCCCACATGATCTTTGGCATCACCCATAGCAATCTCCAAGCGACCCGTTCGGCCATCCAACGAAGCAAGTGCATCACTAGACTTGCTTTGGCCTCGACCACCCTTCTTCCCACCGGCGGGTGGTAATGGATCTCGCCCACGCTCGACCATGACCACATTCTCCTCGGCAACTCCGGATGCTCCAACGTTAGTATCCTTGCTTGCCATAGTTGCTCCTTGCTTGGCACGACTCGTCGTAACCAAGCTCTGATACCACTTGTCACGGACCGAACTTCCCTAAGCCGAAACCGTGCGGCACTTAGCTAGATCAAGCCCCCGCTTGCTCGGCTAAGTCAGCCTAACCGTAGAGCTGGGCGAAGTTGGAAACAAATATGCAGCGGAACACAATATACACTACTTGGAGAGAGCTTGAATACAAAGATGTATTGGATGTGTCTTGGATAATTTGGCCAAGTGAGGCCTCACCTATTTATACTAGTCCACCTTCTCAACGAACGGTGGAGATACATTCGATCCTACGGATCCTATTATGCTTCTAGAATTCTAGAGTACTTTCCTACTTTAGAATATTCACACATGTTACATATGTTAAACATGTTACACATGTTCAACCTTCCGGAAGCCTTGCCACCTAATTGCCAAGTAAGCGTCCACGAAGCGTCCCATAAGCGCCTAATGAGCGCCCGCATGGCGTAACCTTTAAAAATCAGCCTCCATATAAAAAGTGCGGGACATCGTGCTCATAGGCTTGATATTATTAGGCGCAATCGGCAGACAGGTATTATTACCTTTTACCAGTTAAGGTAGAAATTTGTAATTCATGCTAAAGCTTGATTCAATTTGGAAAAATATTTCAATGATGGTAAGATATGCAGTGCATCAAACTATGATTTTTCAGGAAGTAAACAAAACAAGTAGCACGATTGATTTTTCTTCTTGATTAGTAGTCGTGTACGGGTACTTTTTGCTGCACATTGACATTCTCAACCAATAGACACTATACAATCCCATATTTGAATCAAGCTTCAGTTTGTGCGAAAACCGCCATTACAATGAATAATTGGGATTTAGATAGTTCCTTCCTCGATCTTTGCTAAATTGACAAGACTTGGCTAAGTTGGAACAACGTCTACTGTCCACGGCAAGAACCCTGTTTGGTGTTTCCTAACTCCATTCCTCACTTTTGCTCCTACACAACACCTGTTGTCCATAGTTGTAAATAACGTCTATTTCTTCTTCTTAATTAGGCGTTGTCAAATATGTGGAACTACTACAGCTGACATACATGTAGCAACAATAATGCAACGACATCAACCAGTATTGAATCCAATGCCTCTCTCATTGACTGCTAGAGAACAGTGTAGGGAAGCTTGGGCTGATAGGCTTTATATTCTTAGGCACAACCAGAAGAAAGGTATTATTACCTTCTAGAGTTAATGTAGAAATTTGTAGCGTGTTAAAGCTTGATTCAAGCTGGTAAAAGCTTTCGATGATGGTAAGATATGCATTGAATTTAAACCATGATTCTTCAGGAATTAAACAAAACAAAGTAGCAGGTTAAATTGACAATAGGAAGAAGTACATAGGCTTTGCAAGTATTTCTCAAGCAAAAACAACATGGAATTTGGTTATTGTTTTTGAAACTTTGATTGCTTTGATGATGCTAACGTCTACTCAATAAGCTTCATGCAATGCTAACAATGACATTGTAATGGTTTTTTAGGTGGAAAACCAGCACCAAGGAAACAAAAGTAGGTGCAAAACGGTGAGTAATTCTTTGTTAAAGCTTGATTTAAAATGGAAAAGCTTTTGATGATGGTAAGATATGCAGTTCATTCAAAATGTGATTTTTGCATGTATTTCTCAAGCAAAAACACCATGGAATTTGGTTATTTTATTTAAAACTTTGATTGCTTTAATGATGCTAACGTCTATTCAATAAGCTTCATGCAATGCTAACAATGAAATTGTAATGGTTTTTAGGTGGAAAACCAGCAACAAGGAAACAAAAGCAGAGTATACCTTGAGGTAACCATCTATCTTTCCACAGCTAAAATGTGTTTCCATTGCCCACTTGATATTGGAATAATTGTGCAAATATAGCTCTGATCTTCATTATCTTGCACCATGTCCAAGGCAGATTATTAGGGGGTTTAAATGTCCACAAATGCCTTTCTTTGATAATAAAAATGTGGCACCATTTGACCCAAAGAGAATCTTTTTTGTGCACAAGATCCCACCGGTGCTTACAAATTGCAGCTTTATTCCACTCCTCAAGTCTTTTCAATCCCAAGCCACTTTCTTTCTTTGGCAAAAATAATTTATCTGGAAAAGCTTTTGATGATCGAAAGATATGCTGTTCATTCAAAATGTGATTTTTCAGGAAGAAAACAAAACAAAGTACCACGACCAACCAAACGGAAGCAGGTGGAAGACATTAAGTGCCCTCCAACTATATATGGTCGCTACTTTTACAATATAGGTTACAATATTGTGTCATTGTTTAGTAGAACTTTGTTTCCTTGGACGATGCTACCGTCTACTCAAAAAACTTCATCTGATGGAGACATTGTAATGGTTTTTCCAGGTGAGAAACTAGCACCAAGGAAACAAAAGCAGGTTAAAAGTGGTGAGTACTTAGCTTTGCCAAGTATTTTTGAAGCAAAAAAGATATTTTATTTTCGCCACTTTTATAATATAGTTTGCTCTTTACAGATTACATAAATGAACCATTGAATCTTGAAGGCCCCAATAAAACTTGCCAGTATTGCCATGCTGTTGTATGGTACCAAGAGCGGTCCGTGAAATCTAGGAAAACTAAAGAACCACAATTCTCTATTTGTTGTGGGGAGGGTAAAGTTAAGTTGCCACTTTTGAGAGAAGCTCCGGATGAACTGAAAGAACTTTTAGAGTATCAACGCGGGGAGGATTCAAATAGATTTAGAGAGTCCATTAGAGTATATAATTCAATGTTTGCATTCACCTCAATTGGAGGGAAAATTGACAACTTCATTAACGATGGAAATGGGCCTTACGTGTTTAGGTTAAGTGGACAAAATCACCATAGAATTGGGTCATTGTTGCCCCCCCTAAGGGAAATCATCTAAGTTTGCACAGTTGTACATGTATGATTCTGAGAATGTAGTGGCTAACATGATGGCTGCATTTTCTACCATTGATGGGTCAAGCAACCTTGACTCAAAAATTGTTGAGAAGTTGGTTCGAGTGTTTGATACAAATAATGAAATAGTCAAGATGTTTCGTCCGGGAAGAGAACAATTCAAACAAGCAGATTATGAACATGTTCGTCTTCGATTGCTCGAGTGTCGTGCATCTGATAGCCATCTAAATAATATGCCAAATGCTGATGAGGTGGCTGGATTGATACCAGGTAGTGATCCCTCAAATCCAAGATACATAATCGTTGATGATAGAACTGTTAGGTTAAAACGAATTAGCGCATTGCATCCAAGCTTCATGGCCATGCAATACCCTGTGTTATTTCCTTATGGTGAGGATGGCTATAGAAAGAAAATTTTCCACAGAGATGTTGTTTGCTCTGAACCAACCAAGAGAAATACAGTGTCAATGCATCAATTTTATGCATATAGACTCCAATACAGAAAGAATGAAGGGCATACGTTGCTTAATGGACGCAAACTACTTCAACAATACATTGTTGATGCATATACGTGTATTGAGCAAGGTCGATTGAATTCGGTGTCTCAAAATCAAGAAAAACTTTGAGTAGATTTGTACAACAATATTAGGGATGTTGTTGTCCAAGGAGATTCATGTCCAATATTTTTAGGCAAGCGAGTGGTCTTCCCAGCTTGTTTTACTGATGGCCTGCGCTATGTGCAACAAAACTACCAAGATGCACTTGCTCTTTGTAGGAAATATGGTCACCCAGATTTTTTTACAACATTTACATGCAATAGTAAATGGTCGGAGATACAACACTTCTTGGATTTCATTCCGGGCCAAAAACCAGAAGATAGACCCGATATTATCTGCCGAGTTTTCAAAATGACGTTGGATGAATTGATGCATGACATTAGGAAAAATAGCATCTTCGGCAAGGTTCGAGCAGGTAGTTTTAATTACAGAAAATAGAAGTTCTCTTCATTAGCTTCGGTTTTCCAGCTTTTATTTTCTAAATAAAATTTTGTTACACAGCTGTTTATACAATTGAATACCAGCAGCGAGGACTTCCACATGCGCATATCTTGATATGGCTTTTTGAACAAGACAAATGTCCTACTCCAGCTGATGTAGACCGTATAATTTCAGCCGAAATCCCTGATGAGAAAGAAGACCCTGCTGGTTATAATGTTGTGAAACAGTTTATGATGCACAGGCCATGTGGTGACTCGAGGCCTCACAATTCGTGTATGAGGGATGGAGAATGCACTAAACATTATCCCAAAAACTTTAATAGTGAAACTTATGTGGACGAGAATGGATTCCCAGTCTATAAGAGGCGTGATGATGGCAGGAAAATAATCGGAAAGGATGACAAACCGCTGGATAACAGGTAAGCAAATGGAATATGTATTTTTAAATTGAGTTACTTTTTGCAAATATTAGATAAATCATATTCCTTAACATCCTTTATACAGATCTGTTGTGCCTTATCATCGCAATTCAATAGTCAAGTACCAAGCACACATCAACCTCGAATGGTGCAATCGAGCAAAATCCATTAAGTATCTTTTTAAGTATATCACAAAGGGACCTGATAGAGCTACAATGGTCATAGAAAAAGCTAATGGAACAAGTACAAGCAGAAACGATGAAAGGTTTATTACCGTTGATGAGGTCAAACACTATCAAGATTGTCGTTACATTTAAGCTTCTGAAGCATGCTGAAGAATCTTTGAGTTCCCCATCCATTTTAGAGAACCAACGGTCAAAAGATTATCATTTCATCTAGAAAATGAACAACCTATTACTTTCAAAGTGTCAGAGTCCTTAGATGGAGTGATGGACCGAATAGACCCTAAATGTACAATGTTCATGCAGTGGATGGAGACAAATAAAAGGGATCATCGAGCTCGCTCTTTAACTTACTGTGAATTTCCGAAACATTACGTGTGGAGCAAAAAATATTGTGCGTGGACACGGAGAAAATGTGGCACTACCATTGGTCGATTGGTATATGCTCATCCCACGTCAGACGAGCTCTACTATCTACGAATGCTATTGAACGTCGTGAAGGGACCAAGAAGCTTCAAAGAAACACGAAAAGTTAATGGAGTGTTTTATTAAAATTTTAAAGAAGCCTGTTACCAAAGAGGTCTGCTTGAGGATGACAATGAATGGCATGATGCGTTGACCAATGCTGCAAGGTGCCGAACCGGACAACAGCTACGTGAACTCTTTGTCACGCTTTTGCTCTTCAGTGAGATAACTGATCTGTTGAAGTTATGGAATTTTCATTGGGAGAATTTATCAGATGACATTGAGCATTCACAACGTCGTATATGCAAAATGCATACTTTACGACTTAGTGAAGAACAACGCAAGATGCTCGCTCTGTATGAGATTGAATTAATACTCAATCGGCAAGGGAAGTGCTTAAAAGATTTTCCTTCTCTTCCTGCTATAGACCCTTTTTTGATTGCTCATTGCAGCAACAGATTGATACGTGAACAGCTAAACTACGACCGCGTTGAGTTGAAAAGGAAGCATGATATCACATTTAAGAGCCTAAATGATGAGCAAAGGCATGTGTGCGATACGGTTATAGATGCAATCATTAATAAGAAGGGTGGTCTTTACTTTGTTTCAGGTTATGGAGGAACTGGGAAGACATTTCTATGGAAAACGATAAATACAAGGCTTCGATCAGAGGGACACATTGCCTTAGCAGTTGATTCATCAGGAATTGTAGCTTTATTGATTGAAGGCGGTAGAACAGTGCATTCACTGTTTAAAGTCCCATTGACTTTGACTGATTGCACCTGTTGTAATATCAAATAAGGGACAATGTTGGCAAAGCTTATGTACAAAGCAAGTCTAATAATATGGGATGAAGCCCCGATGACTCATTGACATATATTCGAAGCGGTTGATAGAACTTTGAAAGATATATTGAGGGCTGAAGATCCAAGTGCTGAACATAAACCATTTGGAGGGAAGCCAGTCTTACTAGGTGGTGATTTCAGGCAAATACTCCCAGTTGTCCCCAAAAAGGGCAGAGAAGAAATAGTGTCGGCATCTATTAACAGATCCAATCTTTGGAAACATTGTGAGGTGTTCGTACCTACAAGAAACATGAGGCTTCAGAAGAAGACTCCACAAAACTATGGCGGATTGTCTGTTGAGAAGTTCGGCAAATGGATCATAGACCTTGGTGATGGGAAGTTGACAACTTATAGTCTTGAGAACGAATTTGATCCTACTTGGATCAAAGTTCGAGCAGAATTTCTTATTCAACACGGTGACAATCCAATTCAGGACATAGTCAAAGAGACGTACTCGGAACTACCAACAAAACATATAGAAGGAAGATATCTACGTGAGAGGGCAATATTAACACCAAAAAATGAAGATGTTGAAAGGATCAACTCAAATATTCTTTCTTCTATACCGGGAAAAGCGAAGACATATAAAAGCTCAGATACAATATGCAAGGCTTCTGCAAATTCTGAGGAGCAAGATTTATTGTACCCGGCAGAGTTTTTGAACAGCTTAAAGTTTAGTGGAATTCCAAATCACGAACTTGAGCTTAAAGTTGGATCCCCTATAATACTCTTACGGAACATGAATCCAAACAAAGGCATGTGCAATAGTACAAGGCTGATTGTAACTCATCTAGCAAAATGGGTGATAGAAGGCAAAATACTCACAGGGAAACAAGCTGGAGAAAAGATTTTCATACCAAGGATCATTATGACCCCAAGTGAAACCAGCCTCCCTTTTGTCTTCAAACACCGCCAAATCCCGGTTTCCCTTTGCTATGCAATGACAATAAACAAAAGCCAAGGTCAAACACTTGATCAAGTGGGATTGTATCTGCCAAAGCCAGTATTTAGCCATGGCCAGTTATATATATGTTGCTGTTTCGAGAGTAACTTCACCAGAAGGTTTAAAAATTCTTATTGAAAATGAAAAACCAGAACATGAAGGATACACAAAGAATATTGTGTACAAAGAAGTCTTCAACAATTTACCAACAAGAGGTAAATTAGTCTGAACTTTGGTAGATATAGATTCTATACAGTACCTTTCTGATTTATTTTACATAAGAATGACTTCTCATAAACATATGGATTCTCATGTCTTCTCCTTGCCTATGATACAGCTTCACAGTGAAATAACACACACTTTCTTTGAAGAATACTTCTTCTTTCTTTTTTATCAGTAGACATGAAATTCAATTGCGTTGTATTATAATTACATAACTGTGGGATAGAATTAAAGTTTCTTTCTTTGGGTTAGATATTACTACAGAAAAAGAGATGGATATTTGTGGAATTCATATTAAATCCTGTAGTTAGTCCAACTAACAACCACCCAAAAAGGCTGCATGTAACAAATGTGGCAACGATAATGCAACAACATCAGCCATCATTGAATCCAACGCCAACTTTATTGGGTGCTAGACAACAGTACAAGGAAGCTCGTGCTCATACGATCGATATTCTTAGACATTACTGCAGAAAAAGAGATGGAAATTTGTCGAAATCAAACGGCTTAAAAGAAGGGAAGAAAAGAACCAAAGTTTGTTAAAGAGAAACTTGGAAATTTAGCAAAAAGAGGTGTGTTTTCTGCAAAATGGAAAGAAGGGATGAGAAGTGATAGTTAGCTTGAGTAACAACCACCCAAAAAGGCTGTATGTAACAGATGTTTATCGTTTAGCTTGGGCAACGCCTCTTCCTGTGAGCAAACCTTCTTATGTCAACGATAAAGGAGTAGTAAACGTTGCTTGAGATAGCAATTATTGGTTACATATTGCTAAGTTCTAAATAATGTCTACTTTTTCTTCTTCATTAGAAGTTGTCAAATTTTTCGAAATGTTATGGCTGATATACACTTTATCTTCTCTTTTTTTAATGTAGCACTGATAATGCAAAGTTAAGTTCTAATAGGTTAGTATATTAGTTAGTGGAGTTTTAGAGTGTCTAGAATTAGTTAATAATACGTAATGCTAAGGAATTTAGACCATATTAAATCATGTGAAATTAATGAAATACACATATAAAGATCTCATTAAAAAAATAGTAGGTTTTAATAAGCCACCATGGCCCGGTTTTGGTGGAATTCTGGACACAAAGATAATACCATTCACTGGCTATCTTGGGATACATTAACATGTAGTAAAGCTGAAGGAGGAATTGGTTTTAAAGATCTCGAGCTCTTCAATTTAGCTTTGCTCGCCAAGCAAGGATGAAGACTTATAACTGGCACGAACTCTCGACTGAAGCAATCACTCAAGAGCAAGTATTATCCGAACTCCTCTTTCCTAGTCGCTCACCTTGGATCAAACCCTTCATGGATATGGCGCAGCCTCCTAGCTGGAAGGGATATTCTTTTAAAAGGAATCCGTTGGCGCATTTGTCAACATTTGGGAAGATCCCTGGATACCTCGCAGCCATAATTTTCAACCCATTTTTTCTGCTAAGTTGCAGACCATATCAACAGTCAAAAACCTAATGATCCCAACGGCTGGTCAATGGAACATAGATCTCATCAAAAGCTCCTTCCACCATTCTGATGCTTCTACAATCCTCAAAATCCCCTTACCTCAAGTGGCAACAGAAGACCGACTAGTTTGGCACTACACCGCTAACGGAGCCTACTCGGTTAACTCTGGTTATGAATTCGCAAGCTACCTAAAGTGAAATGGACTGCTTGGGAAACATGCTAAAGGGGAATCCTCTTCTAGACAAACCGCCAAACCTTTCTGGAGATCCATTTGGTCAATTCAAGTTGCTGGCAAAATAAAATCTTTCATTTGGAAATGTGCTCATAATATTGTGGCCACGAGGTATAATCTCAGAAAGCGACACATTTCTTGTGATCCATCTTGTGTTCTTTGCCAAGATAATGAGGAAACTATGATCCACCTTGTTCGGGATTGCCCTTTTTCGAAGGCTTTATGGTTCACGCTAAATTTTCCCTATGATCCTTCGAGCTTCCCTGCTAGTTCCTTCGCAGCCTGGTGGGAAGGGATTCGCCTTTCCAGTTCCTCACATCCCAATGATACTGAAATTACCACTCTGGCTATGCATACAATCTGGAGAATTTGGAAGGTAAGGAATGAAAGAATCTTTAAGGGCACCTCCACTTCCCCGCTAATGGCAAGAGATCTGGTTCTTTCACAAATCCGCGAATATAACTTAGCCATCGCACCATTGCGAGACAAATCAACTACGATCCAAAAGGAAAATTTAGCGGCGGCGTGGTTCACACCTCCGTCAGGTTACACAATAATAAACTTTGATGCCTCCTTCGTGGACCAAAGTGGATCTGGTGGAATTGGTCTTGTTCTTTGAAACGAAACAGGACTTTTCCTTGCAGCTAGAGAAATTCATCTTCCTCACTGCGTAAATGCCCGAACTGCGGAAGCCCTAGCAATGAGAGAAGCCCTAAATCTGGCATCTGAAATGCATCTTTCTCATATCATCATTGAAGGTGACTCCTGTGGTATCATATCGTTTGTAGACACAAACAAACCACTACCTCTTGACATCGAAGTTATCGTCCTGGACTGTAGGCGACTTAAGCACCAATTCCAGAAGATCTACTTCAATTTCAGTCCACGAACTAGTAATCGCTCAGCGCATGTGGTGGCGAGTTATTCTCGCTCAATCAACGGGACAACGACATGGACCTCATTTCCTCCTTCATGGTTAATTAGCTCCCTTAGGGGAGACATGGGATTTTGTTAAGTTTCTTTATCTCTTCATGTCGTCTAACACAAAAAAAAAATTATATATATATATATATGCTTACCTATGACTAATAGAACTTAATTATTTGTAATAGGATTCTAATCCCATACCAGAACAGATTACGTTTTTACAAGACAATTCTAGACAGTGTTGGATATATGACTTATAAATTTTACTCATTGGTGATAGGATTCTAATCCCATACTAGGACATATTACCTTTTTACTGAACAGTTGTAGATACTGTAGATAAGGAATACCATTCATAATAGGATTCAAATCCCATACTAAGAAATATTATCTTTCTTAGTATGGGATATAAGTCCTAATAGGTTCATATATTAGTCAGTAGAGTTTTATGCTGTCTAGAATCTGTTTATAAATTACAAAGTGCCAAGTAATTCAGACCTGATTAAATCCTACGAAATTAATCAAATACATATATAAAGATCTCATTAAAAAAATATCAGGATTAATGCTTAATTATTCCTAATAGGATTCTAACCCATACTAGGACATGTGACTTTTTTTCAGGACAATTGCAGATACTGTTGGATACATACCAGTATGAGAAAAACTATACAAGCATAACATATGTCCCAAAAGTACTCACATCAAAATCTTTGCAACAATCGCACCAGCTCTCAGGTATTGTCTCTTTTACTCCTCTGTTCATCTTTCAGAATAACATGAAGGCAAAGATATACTACTACCTAAAGGGAAACATAATCTTAATCCTTTTAATTTCTCTCTCTCTCTCTCTCTCTCTCTCTCTCTCTTTATATATATCTCTCAAACACACACACACGCTCACAATCTCTTAGTAAAGCTTAACCACTTATGGATCTCTCTTTCCCAGTGTTAGTACTCTGCTTAGAATCTGGAAATTTTACCAAGCTTTTTTTATTGTAAATTTTAATTAAATAATGGGCTTACCTAAGACAAGTGATAAATTGCAGCAGTAAATCATTATTATGTCTTTAACCTTTGTTCTGTTCAATTTCAACAACTACATGCATTATTATTTTTCTTGATATTCTTCCTGAATTTGGTTGTTATGGATAACGCTAAGTTGCACAATCGAAGGAAAGCAAATGGTGGCAGAATGGACCAAACTCTCTGAGATAAAAGCTGACAGATCGAGATAACTGGACCATCAAAGTTAGGGTAACGCGGATTTGGGATGGAGTAAACCCAAGCACAAAAGAGATTTACAACTCTAACATGACATTGCTTGACGAGGAGGTAAGTGTGACATATCGTATACGATCATGAAACAGAAAAACTAATATAAATACAATTCCTAACGAAATAGTAGCGACTATAATTATATGATTTCAGGGAAATCTACAGCACGTATTGTTGCGAAACAACCAGAGGCGCACGTTCTTACCACAATTCAAAGAAGGAAACGTTTATATGATTTCCAACTTCAAGATCACAGATGCAAAGGGAACATACATGCCATTACCAAAGCAGGATACAGCCATCACTTTGTTCCATGCAACTAAAGTGCAGCACCTCAAGCAAGATATTGAATCAATGCCTCAGCATAACTTTGCACTTATAAACTATGATGAGCTACACAAACGAGCGAATGATGTCACATACCTCACAGGTAAAAACAACTTTAAGGATTCAATTAGATATCTTTCCCACATTAAATTTTATCAGAATAGTTGCATATGATTCATTTTTCCTGCATTATATCTAGATGTCATTGGTATTCTATCAAAGGTCTTTGACATTGAAGACTTTGGCATCAAGCCTGGGAGGACCAAACCACTTTTCAAGAAGGATATCACTCCGACAAACAAAAGGTAATGAAATCTCTCTTAGACAGGATGTGTACATTAGAACAACCGTCATAACTATATACAAATGTATTATTTGTGACGGGCATGATAGGGGCTAAGAATTGAAAGTTACACTTTGGTCAGAGCAAGCCTTGGAATTTGAATATATTCTAAAGAAGCAAACAACCACTGAAATAGTACTTATTGTCTGTGGTTGTACAGTCAAAGAATTCAATGGTTAGGCGTCTTTCACTCTTCTTTTTTGCTTTACATATAACAATTCTTTTGTTCATTACCTGATTTCCCTACACTTGGATCTTATGTTAATATCCGGGAAAAAAAAGGGAACATTCACCTAAGTTCCACAAGTGGAATGAAGATTTATGCCAATCTCAACATAAAGGAGGCCAACGACCTCAGAGAAAGGATGCACAATGCAGTAGACCAGAACTTTGAGATTGAAATGCTACCAACCCTAACAAAACCAACCATAGAGGAAATAAAGCTCGCCAACAGATTGACCATCGACCAAATCCTCACTATGAAGTTTGGAGATGGACAAAAGGTACTTCAATCTCGCATGACTCTCAATACTCCTTTGCACACCTTACGTTTTAAGTAGTCTATACATTATTATGTTGATGCTTTGCCGTCATTTGTATAGGAGATACTTTGTACCTGTAATGCCACGATACTACAATTCCAAGATGTCAACGGCTGGTATTACTCAGCATGCCAATGCAGTACAAAACTAAAGCCTTTTCAAGATACATGGTACTTGAAAAATGCAAAAAAGTAGCCAAGATACCAATTCAAAGGTAACATATTTTGCACTTGGCACTCAAGGAAAAATGGACAACTATAAAAAATTCTTTTACATTCAATCAAGGCAAGCTGTTAATGTTGCAAGACAATTATGCACAGGTATAGACTGCAGGTGCAAGTAAAGGATGTTACAGGGACTACTACATTCGTAATTTTCAACTGAGAAGTAGAAATGATGCTACAAATGCCAGCACAACAACTCATTGATGAACAAAAAGAGGTAAATTCTGATCACACTCAGTTGATGTTATTATGACATATCTCTATGACATCAGCAAAATAAACCACCCTGTACTACAAGATTTATGAGTACCTAAAACCACACACACTATTTCAGGAACAAAATCTGTAAGAAATTTCAAGAGTTGTGAAGAACATTGTCGGTAGGACCTTCATCTTCCAAGTCAAGATCACGCAATTCAACATCGATAAGGGATATGAAGACTACACTGTGAACCGAGTCTTCGAAGATACAAATATTGCTGAGGAAAGTGCCCGTTTGGTTACAGCTATGCAGGTAGGAAAAATCTACAATTAGCTCGACAAAACTTTGTCAAATAGAATTCCAAACTAAGTTCAGTCCATCAATTAGATGCTTATGGATATATTTGAGGATTACTTGACTAAATTCTATTTCCAATCCAGGCAAGGGAAACACAAACATTGCTCTTCATGTCTCAAACATTTGACTGTGAGCACTGACTGCAACGTCCTTGTTTGTGAGTCCCATGATCGGGAATGACTTTCGAAGTAACGTTTCAGCTGTACAAGGCTATGTCTAAGATCTTAATACATAGCACTGAAATCGTACCTTTATTATTTACAGGTGTCCAAGAATTCTAATGCAAAAGATGACACCCAAAAGGTTCAGAATTCTCATAAAACTACCAAAGGAAAGCGCATAAAAAATAACAGTGAAGCTGGCCATAATGCAACCCAACCTAATGACGACACATCACAATTAGAAGACTCTGAGGATGAAGAACGTGAGCATGTTCCGATAGTCAAACAACAAGCTAAAGTTCCTGAAAGAAGAGAATCAAGAAGGGCAAGGAAGAAAAAGATAACTATGGACGACTAGACATAACGCATCTATGAACTTTCACTTTTCTTTTACGCGAAAAATAGGCAGCAATTGCATAGACTGAGATACTCTATATACTTTTTCCGTTTGGTAATTAGATCTCTACAATCTTCTTTAACTCCTACCTTATGCCAAGAAGAAGTAGAACTTTGCTGGTTGCTTAGTCCTTTTACTTTGCTTGCATTAATTTTACAGTCGAATCCGTGATTTAATCATTGCAGTCTCACAAAATTGCTATGCAAAGTCATAGACGAACATAAAAAAAAAAAAAAAAGAGTACCGTCCTTTCCCGCCAAGGACTCCCTTTCTGTGCAGAGGGAATCGCAAAACACTACAAGAAAAACAGCTTTTTTCGACGGACTTTTAGCGATGGATTCGAATCCGTCACTAAAAGTCACTTTTACTGACGAATTTTCCGTCAGTAAAGGTCCGTTGTTAAAAAAACTTTTCCGAGGGATTTTTCGTCGGTAAAGATCTTTAGCGACGGATTTTTACCGACGGAATATTCCGTCGCTAATATTTATTTTTGATTTTCTCCCTTTTTTTCTTTTGCCAAAAAAATTTGAAAATGACTTTTACCGACGGACTTTTGCCAACGGCCAAAATCCGTCGGTAAAAGTCCTTAAAATTAAAAAAACCCTACCCCTTCGTTCTTTTCTCCCCGCCACTCACACCATTCCCTTCTTCTCTCTGTCGGTCTCTCTCTTTCTAACCCTAAATCGTAACCACTCACCTCCCACACACCCAACCTGCTGCCGCACCCCCACCCCGCCGCCTCTACCGCTCGCCGACACACAAGGGCGGAGCTACGTATGAACGAGGGAGACGGCAGACCCAGACGACACACACCCCAGATCCAGACGGCACACTCTCTCTACGCCAAATTTCTCACCCACTCCCCAGATCCAGACGGCACACACCCACGCAGCCACTCACCTGCGACGGTTGACGGCGACACGCGGACACGGCAGGGGCTCCTGCCTCCTTGAGTCCCACTCCCCAGACCTAGATGGCACACACCCACGCGGCCACTCACCTGCGACGGTTGACGGCGACACGTGGACACGGCAGGGGCTCCTGCCTCCGTGAGTCGACTCTCTCTATTGAGCTCGGCTCAGATCTGGAACGAATGGAGCCGTAGATACGCCGATCTGGAAGTATAAATGATCGGTGAATGGCGATGACGAGGCGAGGACTCCATCGGCCAAGAACCCACTGCCGGTGAAATTCAGATTTTTTTTTTAAAAAAAAAAAATACTATTAGCGACGGAAAATTCCGTCGCTAAAAGTAAATAATTCCGTCGGTAAAAGTAATTTTACCAACGGATGACATAATTCCGTCGCTAATCTTTTAGCAACGGGGTTATAGGTAACGGACTTTTAGCGACGAGGTGTCCGTCGCTAAAAGTCTTTGGTGACGGATTTAGGGTTTTAGCGACGGAAATATCCGTCGCTAAAATTCCTTTTTCTTGTAATGAAATTATTCGCATATGGTGGCGTAAAATCAATTCAGTAGCTAGACAGATTGATTTGGTTGGCCATTTTCTGGAAATTTTAACTTTCAACTCAAGGATTTCCTTTTCCTTTCTGCGTAAAGCAGAGTTATTTCACACATTAAACAATTTTAGGCTCAATAATCTGAAAGAGGAGTTGGTTTTTTTAAATATCTAAAAAAAAAGACCGGATAAAATATTCGTAAGTGTAACAATCCTATTTCTGTTGAGGCATAGTTAAAGAGACATTGTACTTTCGAGGAAGAAGAATAGACTGGACCTTCAATTACATTTTACAATTAGGATTTAATGATGTATTGATGCAAAAAATTGCAACCGGAAGCTTTCATCAACTTTTATAAAAAATTATACTAAAGTTGCCTACTATTGGTCGCTAAATTCATTAGCAACAATTTATTTACATCTGCCTGCTTCGCCTCTCAGCCCTCTCTTAAAATTCGTTGTGGAGATTCGACATGATGAGAATAACATGTGCTTAGGTGGAATGCCAGAAAGAAATAGGAAAGCCTAACTTGACTCGAATTTACAACAAAAACGTTACAGAGTTTAACCTTAGAAATCCAACTTCTGGATTCACAAAATGGACATTTGCACCAACCTTTAGCTTTACAAATTGGCAAAAGTGCAGTAGCAGTTACTTGATGTTAGACCTACGAAAGAAACTTTAGGCTTCACCTCAACTGCTATCCAAGACTAGCAACTATTCTAACTGGATATGGCACTTGATCACAACCTATCCAACTTGAATAGTCATATATATTGCTCCTGTGGAGTTCAACACCAACGTTTCACCATAACCATTGCCACCAACGTTTCACCATAACCATTGCCACCAACGTTTCATATGGATTGCAGCTCAGATGTGACGCATGCGCACACATCCCTGGATATTGAGCATGTCATTTGAGATGACCAACTCCAGATCCGTTAACCTCTACTTTGCTGATACGAACTCCTTCTCAACCATACTGAACATGACCATTGGGGCGCTCCTGCAGATACGAACGGATGTTCTTTGTGATCCATTTTTGATACTTGGTGCTTTTCAACCATGCGATTCCAAGTGATACCTGGACATTACAACCCACGGATCTTGAAGGGAGATCCTCGACTTGGTATCTTAGGTGAAGCTGCCTATGGAAATCCAATACTATTAAACCACGAAAAAGGTCTCTGAGTTCATATGACGAGACTACACGGAGTCCTTAATGGAGCAGCACACAAAACCAAATAGGATGATAATTTATTACATCAAAATACTACACTATTTGAAACAAGAAAGCAAGTAATTTACATAACCAGATAGGATTACAATTGTACTCACATCAGAATCCTACACAATTTCAACAAGGAATCACATTATAAATACGGCATTCAAACCCTCTCAAACACAAGAATTTACTTACATCAAAATCTACACTATAAATACAGCATTCGTAACCTTTCATGGTCAATCATTCTTCCACTCCAAACCAGTGAAGGGCGATGAACAGCTTCTCCAGAATCTCCAATCAACAAGGTTTGTCAACTATAAATTTGCCTAATTATAAAACTCAAGTTATTTTAATACGGTACAAACGCCATCACAACTGTACTTTTTCATGTACTTAGAAACCAAGACACAAAGTTGGACGTACAACAATGATCCTAGAAGGGACTTACCGCCAACGATGACAAACGACATGCACCGAATTACTAAGGTAATAGTCCAATATTTTAAACGCATGGACCCACAACAGAATTGCATAATAACACATTCACAATTACATTATCAAAAAGCCATTTGGATTAGCATCACTGAACAAATGAGAAGGATAGGCATAGTGAACAAGATATTCACTCCATCGTCCTGCATGTTTGTGCACCCTCTTTCGCTTGCTGAATTGCATCGTCTCTACTACACGTCAGGGAGCTTAAAACCTTAATATATGCAAGATTATCTTTCATTGGCAAGGATTCTATATTTGCTATTATTAATTGACTGTGACCAACATTATAAATGACGTCAATAGCTAACACCATGAATAGTACAAACTAATGCACCTAGAACTAATCCGAATTTACGTGTTTAGTGTAGGTTGACAACGACATCAATATCAACGAGCTACGTCCACTCACTGATTTACCGACAGAGTTAATCAAAGATATTATGGTCAGAATTTCAATAGTATCATGTCTAGACCTTTTTAGAATGCGTTGGACCTCCACGGCTTTTAAACGTTTGAGCCACGACTACGAAATTATATGTGATGCTAACATTGGAAATTCAGAGTGGCCCAATGATGATAAAAAGACTAATATCGTGGCAAATACTTTCACGGTTAGAAGAAAGAGGACATAGAGAATTAGGCACAAGAATAGCAAAAGAAACTTATTTCGAAGCACCAACACCAGAGACTTTTACAATTAGCATTGGAAAACTACAAACAATTGCTGATACTGGATACATCGACGCAAAATATGCAATAGGGGTAATCTCTATTTTGAATGGAACAAAGACCAACAAAAAGGGGATTGCAACCTTTTATCCAATGCTTTGATATGGGATACGATACTATCTCACTCCTTGAATCACAATCCGTACTCGATGGCATAATACGTTTAAATTGTGACAATTGGTGCCCAACTCGACAAGCGCCATGTGCTGCAACGATATTGGAATTTTACATGAAATGAATAGGCAGAAGATTTCGCACGCATGGAGGTTAACCCCTGAAGAGGAAAGATCAATCGATTGTCTAATGAGCAAGATTGATCTTATAATGGATAGGTTCTTGGAGAATAAACGTACATTTGTCCTTTGGTATACAACTGATGAGATATCTCCTTAATTCTTATATCTTATTCTTATGTCTCATAACTTTGATGGAAATAAGATCATCAGTACTATGTTTCTTATTTATTTCAATTCTTATACTAAAATTTTATTCTTATATGTGGACCTTCAAGCTTGAAACAAACATCCTATCCTCTAGTTGGAACTTCAAGCTTCAAACAAACATCCTATCATTTGCATTACATACATACATGTGACGAAGACCTTTCACTACACCAAAACTGCCCTATGGTGACAAGAAGGCCTACGGTATAAAAGGAATCGTAGGTACAAGTTATGTATGCCTACGGTTAATATTGCACCGTGGCTATTCGTGCTGCTTCAGTTTGGAAGAGCAGTCACAACGGTGCTTACCGTGGGGGCAGAAGTGTGGCAACTCCCTCTCTCTCTCTCTCTTCCCCCCCGACAGACGTACGACTCTCTCTGTCTCTCTGTGACTTGTCTCTCAGTCTCTCACCCACTACCAAACCGAAGACGGCAGACATCACCCCCGACGGCGACACGCTCACACGGCAGCCGGCAGGGGCTTTCACCTCCACCAGCCGACTCTCTCTGTTGAGGAGAGCTCAGATCTGGAACGAGTGGTCGGAGTGGAGCCATGGAAGGAGATGGAGATGGACCGGCGAAGAGGTCTTCTTCTGGTCGAATCTAGAAGTATCAGTGAACGGCGAGTGACAACGACGAGGTGAGGACTCCACCGGCCAAGAACCCACTGCCGGCGACGACGCATCGACGACCGGTGACCCGTGACCGGTCAATTAATCAACTGCCTTCATCATTTTCAGATTTAGGTACACATTTTAGATTATTAATTGATCACTTGCTTTCCCAATCGAGCTTTTTAGATTGTTAATTGAGGTCATTGAGCATTTCGGAATGTTGATTGTGCATTTCTTATCAATTGAGCATTTTCGATTGTTCATCAAGGTTGCTTTCCTAATTTGATTACTCTTTGTTGCTTTCCCAATTGCTGTCCTAATAACATCCATGGTTTTGTTTTCTGCTTATTGATGTTGTTTTTAGAAAGACTCTGAATGCCTACAGAGTTATCCAATCTTTTGGGCTTAGTAGGAAATGGAAGTAGAAATCGAAGTAGTTAATGTCCTAATGACATTTGATGAACTTTAAGTAGTGTCTGCAGTTGCATCCGTGTCCACATTCATGCCTGTGCTACATAGATTGCGGCAAATTGCAAAGCCAAAAGACCTCAACTGCTCTGCTTGCTTTTTGGAAGACTATGTCTCTGTTTATGTTCCGTGAGCTTCATAAGCTGTTCTTAGAGTTCTGCTTGTGCATTGCTGGAACAAGCTGAATCTTAGTTCTCATTTATGAGCTTGTTGACCAAGGACCTGCCACAAGGTTCTTAAAATGTTGCTGCTGTTGGAGGGTGTTGAACATAGTTTGTTGTGGCATAGGTTGTTCCTAGTTAATTAAGGACCTAGATGGTTACGAAGCAGCTTGGAAAGCAAGTTCAGATCATAAGAAGATGCTCATGTAATGACTTCTAATAAAAAGGTTCTGTAGCACTTAAGTCAAAATATTTACCAACTTTGGGAACTGCCTTCACATTTGTGGTTAGTTTCCTTGTAACCGGGCCATCTACATAGCATTCAGATGGTTGTTGCCTGCCATGACTTGTTTCTACCTTTGAGGGTTTATAGGAAGTCATTTTGCTTATCTTTGCATTTTTTTTTCTCCTATAATTCTGCACAAAGGAAAGTTAGTTTCTTCTGATCGAGTTTGTTGGTGTATTTCTTGAAGGGCTCGGAATGGAAAGAGAAAGCAGAACACCTTGAACTTGAACTTCAGCAGTGTTATAAAGCTCAAGCTCGATTATTTGAGCAGCTTGTAGTGGAAGTGGCCGAGTGATCAAGAGCTTCAAAAGCTTTAGCTGTAGAGAAGGAAGCTGGATTGACCAAAACGCAAAATGAGCTTACTCAAGCAAGGTTCTAAGTCTGCCCCCGTACTTCTTTTCTTTCCCCTCACATGTTTGAGATGTGAGATTATTGTTGCAGGGATGAATGTTCTCGTTTAGCTGCACTTTTAGAAGAAAATACTAAAGGCCTAGATCTGCTTATAAGCGAGAACAAGGATCTTAAAGCACAACTTGAAGAGATGAAACAGAGAGCTAATAGTGCTGAGGCTGAAAATAGGATGTTAGTTGATCGTTGGATGTTGCAAAAAATGCAGGACACTGAACGTCTTAATGAGGTAATCGTTGGATGTTTCACAAAAATTTCTGATGTACGTATGTAAAATAAATTCAATTCTTAGAATAACACCTTGAAGCAAAGGCTTCTTAGTTTATGTTAACCTCATACAAAATTGGTTTGGGTTCTTGTGATTATTAATGTTGGTAGGTGGTGTAGTTTACAATTGCTATTAGCATCAACTTTCTTGTGTTTATTGTTTGCAGTACTTCAACTGTTGTGATAATTTGAGGATTACTTTCTTTTGTTTCTATATCTTTTGAGTTGGATTCTGTGTGTTTGCATTTAAGTGCTTTAAAGATAATGTACCACTATGGTTAGATCTCTTAATACTGAAGCTGGTGCTTGGCAGGTACAGTGGTAGCATGGAAATGATTTTCGAAATATTTTTTTTGACAAATAAGGAGCTATGCCTACGGTAGTACCATAGGCATAGGTTGGGAATAAAAATAAGAATACAGCTACGGTATAACCGTAGGCATAACCTTCAACCCCATAGGCATAGATCTAGGGCATCGCCACTTCTGGCTACGGTATAGTACCGTAGGATAGGCTATGCCTACGGGACATGGCACCTATACCTACGGTACTGTACCGTAGGCATAAGCTGGTTTTCTTGTAGTGTTTTATGCAACAAAGGGTGTCTAAACAAAACCAAATTTAATCTTTTTACAACCATATCATGAACTAAGCTCGGGGTCTTGGGCTAGTTAATACTAAATCCTCTGTAGGAATTTGATCTCCTTAAACAACTACTTTTTTTCACATTTTGGACATAGGCCTGCAAGTGGTAATCTGGACATGGTTAGGGCGTCTTACAACTAACTATTTTGGACCTTAGTTCTGATTAGTCGGTGAAGTCTTACAGTTCTTCAGTAGAATCAAGTGCACTCTTAAATTGATGCTTTGCTTTCTTTGACCGATTTAGAAATCCAGATTACCAGTGGAGTTAGGATAGGGTTGCCTTTTTAATTGTCCTTAACATTCAGACATGCCTAACACTTGATATTTTTATGTCTGGCCTCTGTACTTAATTATTAGCAGATTTCACACATTGCTGGACATCCAATCATGGAGATATTCTGTACAAATATACCATTACGCGAAGGATTTGTTCCAGCTGCGTTTTGCTTGTTTGTGTTGGACCGGCTGGTGTATAGGCAACTGCGAGTAGTCTTTATCTGACTCTGAAAGGAAGAGACACATCAATTTTGCCAATATCCTGCTTGTGTTGTCCTGGTTATTTTTGTTGGCAGTTTAGAATCACCTAGAGATGAATCTTAAGGACAGAAAATAATAGTTTACACATGAAATTGGCATCCGAATCAGTTTAATTGTATATTGTGTAGGATGTTCATGTAATTCGATGAACAATGTATTGTCTCATGAACACTGTTGTATAAGCCTTTGGCATTACAGAATTAATTAGTCAGTATACTGCATATCTGTTCGCCGTTTTCTTAAGATCTAATTTGACTCCATGCTTTTTAACCTTCTCCTGAAGAAAACTCCACAGCTGACTTTTAGCATATTAGAACTCTATTCTTAGGTGAGGTAATACCAAGGCTTTTGATCCTATGCAGTTACTTCAGAGACTGTATTCCCCTTTTCCCCCAAACACACACACACACACACACATATGCAAGAAAAAGGTACCCATTTCCAAGCTTAGAAGCTCATATTCAACCAGTTGGGCTGCATATAGAAAACATGGCAACATACATGGATGCCTAAAAAGTTTAGCAGCTTAGCGTGCGATGATTCTGACACCCAATTCCTTCAGTGCAAAGTGCACAAGGAGGTTGATCTCGCTCTCATCCACAAAACCATTGCGATTGGTGTCGGCAGACTTCACGCCACGTTTGGCTTTCCAGCTAGAGAACCAACCTCCGGCGGCACGGATGACGTTTCGGAGTTCATCTTTGCTTATCCGTCCGTCTGCATCAGCATCGAATCTCTTTAACCATTGCTTGAATTAATTCTTCGATAGTCATTTCAAATTTGCCATCCCTAGAGACACTGCGTGGTGTAGCCCAAATCGCCATTCTAGCTAGTTTTTGGCAAGAACAAGTCTGGGAGATGGCAGTGGAGTTTGTCAAGTCTTACCTCGATTTATACAGTTTTTCTCTTCAGTTTTCTGAGTAAGAACCGATTATTTAAGGGGCATAAAGAAGGAATCAAATTAAAGTGGTCTATATCAACTTTATTCACCTCCACATTCATCTGTGACAGATAACTGCGAATATTTGCTTTGATTGAAGTGAAGATTGCCATTTATATTATCACAAACTTATCATCTAAAAGCAAAGATTGTCATGTGTCTAGTCACAAACTTATCTTGTGATGTGCTTACGTTCTTTGGCCTTGGACCTTATGCTTAACGACTCTTGTTTTTGCTGAACGTTATTCTGTTGGCTGTTTATTATGGGAGGCTAATTAACGAACTCTAAACAAGTCAAGCTCAGCCTGTTAAGCACATGACAAAAATGAGGTTTGAGCTTGCTGGACTTGTAAACGCGTCAAACAAGCTTCTATTCAAGCTCGAGAGCTCAACTCCTTTCCTGAGCTCCTCTCATAAGCTCCGCTCATTTGAAGTTAACCTATGTACGATTTGGAAATGCCATTTGAATAGCGATCCAGGTTGAGAAGATCGATATACTGGCCAAGTTCTACTAGTTTGTAGCTAGCCATATCAATCCACACCTGACATATTTTTTCTTGGATTCTAATTACATGAGCACAGATTTGACGAGCTGGTGGAACTTGGGCAAAATGCATACATTTGAAACTTTATTGCTTTCCAGTTTTAGGGTAACCAGATGCTTTATTGTATAGTCTGTTACACCCAGCTTTAGGCACAGACATGAAACATAACTGTGTTACACACATACAAACTTGGACATGAAAGCACACCCTTCATATTTGTAAGGCTATGAAAGGTATAATTCATCATTTACTCGACAGAATATCCAAGACTTGCAGCATACTTCACGAGGGCATCCAACTCTCCGTCGCTGATGCATCCGTCACCGTTAGCATCAGCGTAACGGAAACCACACCAAGCTCTCCAGCCGGGGAAGAGCGCACCCAGGAACTTGAAAGCTTCCTTGAGCTCTTTTTTGCTCAGAAGGCCGTCGCCGTTTTTGTCGTGCCTTTTGAAGATGCCCTTTAGCTGATCTTCTGTCGGAGGAACACTTTTTTTTTTATATTCGATGTGGTAAATAGAAGACATTTTGAGTTGCACGTTATCCCAAAGAAAAGAAACTCTATTTGCCGTGCTCATCATAGATATACAGCTTGGATATATTTATACACCGCAGGCCGGAGTACACTCCTCCTTGCTCATCCATATATCTTTTATTCCTACTTATCTTCCTGACGGAACCATATCCGGCCTCCCCCAACACCTCCAGATTCTTGAAGTGATTAACAAACCAAAAGGAAGTAAAATGTGTGGCTATTGTCGAGTCCCACGTCGATCGTATATGAGGTTTGAGATTGATTCTTTTATCTAGTAGACTTCTCTTCATCTTGAGTTTGTTTTTTGATTGGACGCCAGATTTTAATAGATGCTAATATGGTTATTCTTAATGTTAAAGCTGTCATGACTTTTATCAAAATAATATCAACTTCTGGAATATTATATCACAAGTTTTTGTTTGTGGTACATTGTTTTAGCAAATGTGATTATAGCTTTAACATCAGGCCTAGTCATATATTTCTTAGTCCCCAAAAGTTGCACAACGTGATCATATGCACCAATTTGTATATAGACTCACTTCATAACTTAACTAGTAAAATTCCCTGATAGCGTACGTAGAGACTTGCAAGCTATTATCAGGTAATACGGTAAATGTTCGTAGTGTAGCACATGTCTAAATGTTCTAAAAAAATCATAAATTTAATCCTTGCATGTATGAATCTGTATAGTGCATTGTCGTGGCATCAATGCGTCAATTTGATGGCATCACAAGTGGATTGGTTGCTTGTGGAATCCAAAAAGCTTATTAAGCACCAAAAAAAGGGAATCCAAACAGCTTATTGCATGCGTGGCCAATCCATTCCCAAAAAGAATAAAGAAGCACTTGTAGTAAACGGAAATACTCTCATCAGAGTTCATGTGTTTTCCTCTTCACACGTTCAAAGCATGATTATTTGGTCTTTCCTTCCTTTCTTAAAATTTTCTTTTGCAAATTGTAAAAGATTGGGGTCGCCATTATTTGCCGTGGATCATATGTTTAGCATCTCATTTAAGAACAAAAAGAAAGGCGAACATAGTTGAAGATGGCACAAGGGATATTGCATGGCCTCAAATTATGTGCACAAAGGGATGAAGTATCAACCCACTGTATGCTAAGGATGGGTAAGAATAACTTTGCAAGAGTATGTGAATGATGGGAGAATCGATTTTATTGTTCAATTTCAGGTACATCTAGGAGGATAGCTGCCATTAAAAAAATCAGGCGCTTTCTGGAGCTAAATCATAGTATTCATATGTACATGAACATATTGCTTGTGAGCCACCACATCCTTGTACGCTGAAATATTGATAGCATATTTTTTCCATCATCGACTAGAACCCCGTTACTAGATAAGTCCTACATCAAATTAGCGCACGAGATCACAGTCTTCGAATCATGTTTCTTGAAGTAGTTATGCTAGCTATATATGTTTTCCATCATTTACTAATTATTTGAGCAGTAAGTCTTTAGTGAGACCCAAGAAAAAGTGAAAAAAATTCACTCAGCATCTCATACTTAGAGGTCAATTGCATCCAGCACATCATGCTTTTAATTTTGGCACCCAACACCTCGTACTTTTAAAGATTCTAGTGCCCATGACGTTCAAGATAGTCTTTGACCACATATCTGTTAGTTTTTTTAAGACAAACGCATCTTTAATTTACTTGTTAAATTCATTTGCCATCCTAGTTAGCTCCAAATGGTACCAATAAGTAACGTCGCAAACCTCCGTCTCATTTCCTCACCCTCTCTCTCCCTAACTAATCATCCTAGAACCAACCTGACCCTGTCCCGCTCCCGCCCTACCTCTATTGTTGTTACCAACGTACACCAAGCCTGAACTTCAGGATTTTTGCAAAAAAGCTGTACCCAATTCACTCCTGCTTTATAATGTACGAGCTGCCGTGCACACGCTGTAATATCCAGAATTTCGGGAGTCGGTTAAAACAACCATCCGGACTTCGAAAAATAAACGGACAGTAATTTTGGGCAATGCCCAGATATTACTAGGGTATTGGAGCTTAAAAGAATTTTGGAGCATTTTTATAATTTTAGAAAATTAGAGTGGCTATTTTGCAAATTTTAAAAAATTGGTCACAAGATGGTGCCACCTCTGCCTTGATTATTTGATGACTAATGAAATAAAATTATAAATTATGGTATAGATAAGGGGAAATGTGGAGCTCCAAAAAGAAAGAAAGGGGAAGAGATTCGGAAAGGATAAGGGAGCGTCGGGGGAAAAAAAAGAAGAAGAAGAAGAAAAAGGGGAAACTAGTGAACAGTAGCAGCAAAAACAGGAAGAAGAAACAGAAACAGAGAGAGAACGGGAGAAAGAACTTCGGGGAAGAGAAGAGAAATTCGAGCGAAGAAATCAGAGAAAATGGAAGAATTGCGAAGGATTCTCAAGGTTAAATGCCTCAATTTTTTTTAGTGTAATTCTTGTCTTGAATTTAGCGGAAGAATTCCGTAATTGGGTGTGTGTTTCGGTGATTTTCAGTGTGTGTATATGTGTTCATGGTGTATGAACTGTGTAGGGGTCTATTGAATCTGTGGGAGTATGATTGTCAGTTTGTAAGTGTGGAAGGAACTCAAGATTTTTCCCAGCAGCCATTAGAAGCCGTTGGTGCGGTATGAATGTTGCTGGGTTATGCTCATGGCTGCCGTGGGTGGATATACTCTGTGTGTGTGTATTTTGTGAGCAAGAGTTGTGAGCAAGAGGTGCTGATTTCGGGTATGAATTACAGGGGGGAATTATGTTGGTGGAAAATGGTGAATTGGGTGGTCAGTGAGTGTGATATGGCAACTACGAATATTTGCTTTGATTAAAGTGAAGATTGCCATTTGTATTATTGGTGTATATCAACTTCATCTGTGACAGATAACTACGAATATTTGTTTTGATTAAAGTGAAGATTGCCATTTGTATTATTGGTGTATATCAACTTCATCTGTGACAGATAACTACGAATATTTGCTTTGATTAAAGTGAAAATTGTCATTTGTATTATTGGTGTATGTCAACTTCATCTGTGACAGATAACTACGAATATTTGCTTTGATTAAAGTAAAGATTGCCATTTGTATGATCACAAACTTATCATCTAAAAGCAAAGATTGTCATGTGTCTAGTCACAAACTTATCTTGTGATGTGCTTACGTTCTTTGGCCTTGGACCTGATGCTTAACGAGTCTTGTTTTTGCTGAACGTTATTCTGTTGACTGTTTATTATGGGAGGCTAATTAACGAGCTCTAAACAAGTCAAGCTCAGCTTGTTAAGCACATGACAAAAATGAGGTTTGAGCTTGCTGGACTTGTAAACGCGTCAAACAAGCTTCTATTCAAGCTCGAGAGCTCAACTCCTTTCCTAAGCTCCTCTCATAAGCTCCGCTCATTTGAAGTTAACCTATGTACGATTTGGAAATGCCATTTGAATAGCGATCCAGGTTGACATGATCGATATACTGGCCAAGTTCGACTAGTTTGTAGCTAGCCATATCAGTCCACCTTACATATTTTTGGTTGGATTCTAATTCCATAACCACAGATTTGACTAGCTTGTGGAACTTGGGCAAAATGCATACATTGGAAACTTTTGCTTTGCAGTTTTAGGGTAACCAGATGCTTTATTGTATAGTCTGTTACACCCAGCTTTAGGCACACACATGAAACACAACTGTGTTCCACACGCAGAAACTTGGACATGAAAGCACACCCTTCATATTTGTAACGCTATGAAAGGTATAATTCATCACTTCACTTGACAGTATATCCCAGATTTGCTGCATACTGCACAAGGGCGTTCATCTCTCCCTCGCTGATGCATCCGTCTCCGTTAGCATCAGCGTAACGGAGACCACACCAAGCTCTCCAGCCGGGGATGAGCGCACCCAGGTACTTGAAAGCTTCCTTGAGCTCTTCCTTGCTCAGAAGGCCGTCGCCGTTTTTGTCGTGCTTTTTGAAGATGCCCTTTAGCTGATCTTCTGCCGGAGCAATTTTTCCTTTCTTCACAGTCGTGATGACAATAGCAGGCATTTTGAGTTGCACGTTATCCCAAAGAAAAGAAACTCTATTTGCCGTGCTCATCATAGATATGGAGCTTGGATATATTTATACACGGCAGGCCGGAGTACACTCCTCCTTGCTCATCCATATATCTTTTATTCCTACTTATCTTCCTGACGGAACCATATCCGGCCTCCCCCAACACCTCCAGATTCTTGAAGTGATTGAAAAACCAAAAAGAAGTAAAATGCGTGGCTATTGTCGAGTCCCACGTCGATCGTATATGAGGTTTGAGATTGATTCTTTTATCTAGTGGATTTCTCTTCATCTTGAGTTTCTTTTTTTATTGGACGCCAGATTTTAATAGATGCTAATATGGTTATTCTTAATGTTAAAGCTGTCATGACTTTTATCCAAATAATATCAGCTTTTGGAATATTCTATAGTAAGTTTTGGTCTGCGGTACATTGTTTTAGCAGATGTGATTATACCTTTGACATCAGGCCTAGTCATATTTCTTAGTCCCTGAAAGTTGCACAATGTGATCATATGCACCAATTTGTATATCGACTCACTTCATAACTTAACCTGTAAAATTCCATGATAGCGTACGTAGAAACTTGCAAGCTATTATCAGTTAATACGGTGAATTTTCATGTGTAACACATGTCTAAGCGTTCTAAAAAAACATAAATTTGATCCTTGCATGTATGAATCTGTATAGTGCATTGTCATGGCATCAATGCGTCAGTTTGATGGCATCACGAGTCGATTGGTTGCTTGTGGAATCCGAAAAGCTTACTGCGTGGCCAATCCATTCCCAGAAAGAAGAATAAAGAAGCACTTGTATTAAATGGAAATATTTTCATCAGAGTTCATATGTTTTCCTCTTCACACGTTCAAAGCATGAATATTTGTTTTTTGCTTCCCTTCTTAAAATTTTCTTTTTGCAAATACTAAAAGATTGGGGTCGCCATTCTTTGTTGTGGATCATATGTTTAGCATCTCATTCAAGAACAAAAAGAAAGGCAAACATAGTTGAAGATGGCACAAGGGATACTGCATGGCCTCCGCAAATTATGTGCACAAAGGGATGAAGCATCAATCCACTAATACTAAGGATGGGTAAGAATAACTTTGCAAGAGTATTTTGATGATGGGAGAGTCGATTTTATTGTTCAAATTTAGGTACATCTTGGAGGATAGCTGCCATTAAAAAAATCAGGTGCTTCCTCGAGCCAAATCTTAGTATTCATTTGTACATTAACATATTGCTTGTGAGCCACCACATCCCTGTACGCTGAAATATTGATAGCATCATTTTTCCATCATCGACAAGAACCCCGTCACTACATCAAAT
The DNA here is from genome assembly GCA_033065855.1 of Escallonia rubra. NCBI lineage: Eukaryota > Viridiplantae > Streptophyta > Magnoliopsida > Escalloniales > Escalloniaceae > Escallonia > Escallonia rubra. The sequence goes on from JAVXUO010001975.1 coordinate 67,664, forward strand.
TAGCGCATGAGATCACGGTCTTCGAATCATGTTTCTTGAAATAGTTTTGCTAGCTATATATGTTTTCCATCATTTACTAATTATTTGAGTAGTAAGTTTTAAATGAGACTCAAGAAAAAGGGGAAAAAATTCACCCAGCATCTCCTACTTTGAGGTCAATTGCATCCAGCACCTCATGCTTTTAATTTTGGCACCCAACACCTCGTACTTCTAAAAATTCTAGTGCCCATGACGTTCAAGATAGTCTTTGACCACATATCTGTTAGTTTTTTTTAAGACAAATGCATCTTTAATTTACTTGTTAAATTCATTTGCCATCCTTGTCAACTCCAAACGGCACCAATAATTAACATCGCAAACCTCCGTCTCATTTCGACACCCACTCTCTCCCTAACTAATCATCCTAGAACCAACCCGACCCTGTGCCGCTCCTGCCCTACCTCTATTGTTGTTACCAACCTACACCAAGCCCACTCACCGAAACCAAGCACCCCCTTAACTCTCCCTATTTCCAACAGCCTCCCACATCCCATCACCATACAAAACCCATCACAACCGCATCACCAAACATTCACCACCAAACCCGTCAAAATTGCACCCACTAAACAAACCAGCACCACCATAACAAAACCCACCACAACCGAAGCCCTATCAAGTTAACAAGCACAAAAACCACGACAATGGTGGCCGTGTCAAACCAACCACCCACCAACACCACCGGATCGAAAAGGATTTTTGCAAAAAAGTAACACCCAATTCACTCCTGCTTTATAATGTACGAGGTGCCGTGCACACGCCATACATGTGCGACTGACAAATTTATCAAACACATAAGTAATAAAAAATAAGTTAAATTTGACTCAAAATCAATTTCAAAGAAGACGTTTTACACACATAATCTAAGGCTAGGTTTGAGAAAAAAAATTTCCTCTTTTTTTTTTCAGTTTTTAAAAACTGAAAAAAAAAGGGGCGTTTGATAACCATTTTTTTTTTCAGTTTAAAAACCAGTTTTTAAACTGAAGAGTAAAAAAAAAAACTCCAGAAACTGATTTTTTTTTTCAGTTTTGGTTTTTTTTTCTTAGACCACCACCACCACCCTCCCACCGCCGGCAGCCACCTCCGGCCGCCGGCGAACACCTCCGGCCACCGGCAGCCACCTCCGGCCGCCGGCGACCACCGCCGGAGACTGCCGGCCGCCGGCGACCACCGGCAGCCACCTCTGGCCGCCGGCCACCACCTCCGGCCGCCGGCCACCACCACCACCACCGGCCACCACCGCTACACCCCACCACTGCCACCGCAAACCACAAAAAAAAAAAAGACAAAATAAAAAGGGTTACCAAACACCAAAAAAAAAACCTCAAAAAAAAAAAGGGAAATCAAACACCCACTTGTTTTTATAAAAAAAAAAAATTAAGCTGCTCTTTAAAAACTGAAAACCAAAAAAAAAAAATTGTCAAACGAACCCTAACTTTATTTACTAATTTTACTACCTGTCAAAGAAAGCTTGTTTATCTTATGACCGTTCTTTTTAATTAAGCGAGTGAATAAAGAGCATGTGAAGATTTAAAGACACGGGGAATATGGATGACGTGTGGAGTTATAAAAAATCGATTAGCAACACACACGTGGCATCAAGTTTAAGGCTATCCCACTGGAGTTTTGTCGTGGACCAGCCTTACCGTACACACTTCCACCCGATTAGCTTCCAATCACCTTCTCCAGCTACAATCTGTGATGGCTAAATGATTACCAAACAACAGACGGAAACCCATAAATGGTTTCAAAGCGTCGCAACGATGCCGCCGCGGCCACCACCGCCGGCCACAAAGACAAATGATCAGACCCCATGACCCGCCGCGAACCAATTAAAATACCGAATAGCCAGCCCAAAAACTCCGAATACTCGCTACCGACGCCGGCCATTTATCATCATCCATAGCCAAACTGTTAGGCTTTTCCCGCGGCATACCTTCTAACAAAGACTTCCAACAGCCACCAATCGCCCGTCGCCGCAACCTCCTATAATCGGCCACCAATCCCACACCATCAACGCCGACCGATCATGAAAGATGACACATATGGTTCCTTCAATTGGTTGGTCAACACCATCGGCTACAAATCTTCGACCGCCGGCCACCAATACCGACCGATCTGCCAGCCAACAGCCACCACCGGCCGTCGCCGCAACCCACCATACCTGGCCACCAATCCCACACCACCAACGTCGACCGATCTTGAAAATTACAAATTGCGTGTAAAATGCAAGCCACACCTATAATTGAACAACACCTGTTATTCGAAGCTTGAGGCTTACATGGATTGAAAGAGAGAACTTGGAGGGGATGGAAGTTGGCAATCGGGAGATGCGGCTTTGGAGTTTCTGCATATTGGATTTTCTTAAGAGGAATGCAAACCGAAAAATAAATAGATGCATGAAATGAAAAGGAAAAAAAATGCATATTTCATTGGAACATTCTCGCTTAGCCAGGTAGAGCGTTACCACATGAGTGTTGAAAAAACAAATCAGAGCTCTTCACTTGCCAATTTTCAATCTGCAACAGAGATAGAGGAAGGGAGAAAAATAGTTTGACGAGAAAGAAATGCAATTATTAAATGCAGAGAGTGGGAGTCTATGAAGTAACCCAAGATGTGGAGAGTGGATAATGAGATACTTTACATTTTTGTCCTCAAAATAGACACTTGCCGACCTCAGAGTGAGTTTCAATGTAACACCAAATGGGTGTTACACCAAAAGTATTGTTCTCCTTATAAGTAGTATACAAGTATAGATAATAACGGTACGAAGACTGGTGGAGGAGCCTTAGGAAAATGACGGTTGGGCAATAGTGTTGGTTCTCGATGGTTCGCTGAGGTGGGCACTGGCCGACTGGGGTAGACGATGATAGAGGAACAGGAGAGAAAAGTTTGTATTTTCATTTTCTTACTATTTTTTGGTTTAAGTTACCATTATAACCTTAGACCAATTGAAGTTAGGTGTGTTTTTGGGTTTTACCTTGTGGGGTTATTGGAGGGAAGTGATGACATGGATACCATGTCAACAAAACTGGGCAAAATAGTCTCGCCCTAAAAGGACTAATGGTGGTCAAATGGGAGGATGACCTTCATTTGGTGCTGAGAACTATGGTTAAAAAGCTCTAAGGTGCAGGGTACCAAAATTAGAAGTACGAGGTGTTGGATGCAATTCACCCCTAATATGAGGTGTTCAATCAGTTTTTTTTAAGAAAAAGTTCATTTCTACTCACATTTGGTCACCATCCTTTAATTTATCGGTATCTCCAAAGTTTATTATGGGTGAGTTAAGTATAACTGTTGGACAAATAATACTTCAAATGTCAAGGAAAAAGATATTAGGTTGGGCTTCACCCACATTTGTCGTAGATTTGAATCTCGCTACAAGGTTTCTAAAAAAGGATCTCCTGCAATTGGAGTTGGGTTTCAATTGCATCGCAGCAGTTGGTTGCTTAATAGTATATAGAAACAAAATATCGTAAATATTTGTCACTATAAAGTTACAACAAAACCCAAGCATCTAGCTCTGCCTAGGTGTGTTGCTACTATTGGTCTATATCAACTTTATTAAAGTGAAGATTGCCATATCAACTTCATCAGTGATATGACAACTATGAATATTTTCTTTGATTAAAGTGAAGATTGTCATTTGTTTTATTGGCCTATATCAACTTCATCCCTGACAGATAATTACGAATATTTGCTTTGATTAAAGTGAAGATTGCCAATTGTATTATCACAAACTTATTATCTAAAAGCAAAGATTGTCATGTGTCTAGTCAAAAACTTATCTTGTGATGTGCTTACGTTCTTTGGCCTTGGACCTTCTGCTTAATGACTCATGTTTTTGCTAAACGTTATTCGGTTGGATGTTTATTTTGGGAGGCTAATTAACGAGCTCTAAACAAGTCAAGCTCGGCTCGTTGAGCACATGACAAAAATGAGGTTTGAGCTTGCTCGACTTGTAAACGCGTCAAACAAGCTTTTATTCAAGCTCGAGAGCTCAACTCCTTCCCTGAGCTCCTCTCATAAGCTCCGCTCATTTGAAGTTAACCTATCTACGATTTTGAAATGCCATTTGAATAGCGATCCAGGTTGACAAGATCGATATACTGGCCAAGTTCTACTAGTTTGTAGCTAGCCATATCAGTCCACCTTACATATTTTTGGTTGGATTCTAATTCCGTAAGCACAGATTTGACGAGCAGGTGGAACTTGGGCAAAATGCATACATTGGAAACTTTTGCTTTGCAGTTTTAGGGTAACCAGATGCTTTATTGTATAGTCTGTTACACCCAGCTTTAGGCACACACATGAAACACAACTGCGTTCCACACACAGAAACTTGGACATGAAAGGACACCCTTCATATTTGTAACGCTATGAAAGGTATAATTCATCACTTCACTCGACAGTATATCCCAGATTTGCTGCATACTGCACGAGGGCGTTCAACTCTCCGTCGCTGATGTATCCGTCTCCGTTAGCATCAGCGTAACGGAGACCACACGAAGCTCTCCAGCCGGGGATGAGCGCACCCAGGTACTTGAAAGCTTCCTTGAGCTCTTCCTTGCTCAGAACGCCGTCGCCGTTTTTGTCGTGCTTCCTGAAGATGCCCTTTAGCTGATTTTCTGTCGTACGAACTTTTTTTTTCTTCTCAACCGTTTTAACAATAACAGGCATTTTGAGTTGCACGTTAGCCCAAAGAAAAGAAACTCTATTTGCCGTGCTCATCATAGATATAGAGCTTGGATATATTTATACACGGCAGGCCGGAGTACACTCCTCCTTGCTCATCCATTTATCTTTTATTCCTACTTATCTTCCTGACGGAACCATATCCCGCCTCCCCCAACACCTCCAGATTCTTGGAGTGATTGACAAACCAAAAAGAAGTAAAATGCGTGGCTATTGTCGAGTCTCACGTCAATCGTATATGAGGTTTGAGATTGATTCTTTTATCTAGTGGACTTCTCTTCATCTTGAGTTTGTTTTTTTATTGGACGCCAAATTTTAATAGATGCTAATATGGTTATTCTTAATGTTAAAGTTGTCATGACTTTTATCAAAATAATATCAGCTTCTGGAATATTTTATCGCAAGTTTTGGTTTGCGGTACATTGTTTTAGCAAATCTGATTATAACTTTGACATCAGGCCTAGTCATATTTCTTAGTCCCCAAAAGTTGCACAACGTGATCATATGCACCAATTTGTATATCGACTCACTTCATAACTTAACTAGTAAAATTCCCTAATAGCGTACGTAGTGACTTGCAAGCTATTATCAGGTAATACGGTGAATTTTCGTAGTGTAGCACATGCCTAAACGTTCTAAAAAATCATTAATTTAATCCTTGCATGTATGAATCTGTATAGTGCATTGTCATGGCATCAAAGCGTCAATTTGATGGCATCACGAGTGGATTGGTTGCTTGTGGAATCCAAAAAGCTTATTGCGTGGCCAATCCATGCCCAAAAAGAATAAAGAAGCACTTGTAGTAAACGGAAATACTCTCGTCAGAGTTCATGTGTTTTCCTCTTCACACGTTCAAAGCATGACTATTTGGTCTTTCCTTCCTTTCTTAAAATTTTCTTTTGCAAATAGTAAAAGATTGGGGTCGCCATTATTTGTCGTGGATCATATGTTTAGCATCTCATTTAAGAACAAAAAGAAAGGCGAACATAGTTGAAGATGGCACAAGGGATATTGCATGGCCTCCTCAAATTACGTGCACAAAGGGATGAAGTATCAACCCACTGTATACTAAGTATGGGTAAGAATAACTTTGCAAGAGTATGTGAATGATGGGAGAATCGATTTTATTGTTCAATTTTAGGTACATCTTGGAGGATAGCTGCCATTAAAAAAATCTAGCGCTTTCTTGAGCTAAATCATAGTATTCATATGTACATTAACATATTGCTTGTGAGCCACCACATCCTTGTACGCTGAAATATTGATAGCATCTTTTTTCCGTCATCGACTAGAACCCCGTTACTAGATAAGTCCTACATCAAATTAGCGCACGAGATCACAGTCTTCGAATCATGTTTCTTGAAGTAGTTATGCTAGCTATATATGTTTTCCATCATTTACTAATTATTTGAGCAGTAAGTCTTTAGTGAGACCCAAGAAAAAGTGGAAAAAATTCACTCAGCATCTCATACTGAGAGGTCAATTGCATCCAGCACATCATGCTTTTAATTTTGGCACTCAACACCTCGTACTTTTAAAGATTCTAGTGAACATGACGTTCAAGATAGTCTTTGACCACATATCTGTTAGTTTTTTTAAGACAAACGCATCTTTAATTTACTTGTTAAATTCATTTGCCATCCTAGTTAGCTCCAAATGGTACCAATAAGTAACGTCGCAAACCTCCGTCTCATTTCCTCACCCTCTCTCTCCCTAACTAATCATCCTAGAACCAACCTGACCCTGTCCCGCTCCCGCCCTACCTCTATTGTTGTTACCAACGTACACCAAGCCTGAACTTCAGGATTTTTGCAAAAAAGTTGCACCCAATTCACTTCTGCTTTATAATGTACGAGTTGCCCTGTACACGCTGTAATATCCCGAATTTCGGGAGTCGGTTAAAACAACCATCCGGATTTCGAAAAATAAATGGACGGTAATTTTGGGCAATGCCCGGATATTACTAGCGTATTGGAGCTTAAAAGAATTTTGGAGCATTTTTATAATTTTAGAAAATTAGAGTGGCGATTTTGCATATTTTAAAAAATTGGTCACAAGATGGTGCCACCTCAGTCTTGATTATTTGATGACTAATGAAATAAAATTATAAACTATGGCATAGATAAAGGGAAATGTGGAGCTCCAAAAAGAAAGAAAAGGAAAGAGATTCGGAAAGGATAAGGGAGCGTCGGGGAAAAAAAGAAGAAGAAGAAGAAAAAGGGGAAACTAGTGAACAGTAGCAGCAAAAACAGGAAGAAGAAACAGAACAGAGAGAGAACAGGAGAAAAGAACTTCGGGGAAGAGAAGAGAAATTCGAGCGAAGAAATCAGAGAAAATGGAAGAATTGCGAAGGATTCTCAAGGTTAACTGCCTCAATTTTTTTTAGTGTAATTCTTGTCTTGAATTTAGCGGAAGAATTCCGTAATTGGGTGTGTGTTTCGGTGATTTTCAGTGTGTGCATATGTGTTCATGGTGTATGAACTGTGTAGGTGTCTATTGAATCTGTGGGAGTATGATTGTGAGTTTGTAAGTGTGGAAGGAACTAAAGATTTTTCCCAGCAGCCATTAGAAGCCGTTGGTGCGGTATGAATGTTGCTGGGTTATGCTCATGGCTGCCGTGGGTGGATAAACTCTGTGTGTGTATATTTTGTGAGCAATAGGTGCTGATTTCGGGTATGAATTACAGGGGGGGATTATGTTGGTGGAAAATGGTGAATTGGGTGGTCAGTGAGTGTGTAACCGTGTGTGTTCATGTGACTGTGTGTGTGTGTTCATGCGTAGGTTGTGTGTGTGGGTGTAATTTTAGTGTATGATGGTGTTAGTGTATGTGTTTCGGATATAGTAATAAGAGTTTAATGTCTTGGAGTGTGTTGGAAGTGTACCCATGTGTGTTCGTGAATGGTATGTATGAAATTGGTCTCGGCAGGGAGGAAGGTTGAAGAAGATAAGTGTGTGTGGGTGAAGGTGAAATACTAGGTGCTGTGATTTGAATAGTAGTTGTTTTGGTCACTAATGTTAGAAAATTTAATTAGGCAGTTTTTCAACGACTTTTTATATAGTTAGGTTCAAAATTGGACAAAGTATAAAACTGTAACCCCCGATATTTTTACGGGAGGTACGCTCCAGAAGTTTTCGGGAATTTTCGGTATCCCCGAAGGACACTAAATTGGCGTAACGATTAACGAAATTTATCAAATTATTTAGCATAACAGACCAAGCTATTTTGGTTTGAAAAATTTTCTGAAAATATTATTTTACTGATAGGTATCATATTCTAAAATTTCGGGCCATTTTGAGGCCGATAGGTATTTTTTCCGGAACTGGCCTTTTACCGCTCGGTCCGGACACCGGTTCAGGATTTCCGTGCGAAAATGTTCTAAAATAATTTTTAGTCCATAATTAACATCATGATGCTTAAAATAGCGTTTTAAGATATTTGTTGGGATTTTTCTGGTGCCGGAAACCCTAAGGGGTATTTTGGTAATTTGCACCCCTATGGGTTATTAATGTAATTTTACCCAGGAAGGGTATTTTTGAGTAAATTTATATACTGTAAGTATATTTTAGTGATTTTACTTACGGAAATGTCATTTTGTGATTTAAGTGTAACGGGGGTATTTTCGTAATTTGCCACCCCGAAGGGTATTTTGGTAATTTGACCTAAGAAATGTTTTTTTGTGTAAATTGACATACAATAGGGTTATTCGGGTGATTCTACTTACAGGAAGGCCGTTTGGGTGATTTAAGTCCGAGAAGGGCATTTTGTTAATTTTACACCTAAGGGCATTTCGGTAATTTTACGTACACGGTGAGGGAGGTTCATTTAATTAAGAGCATGTGCGAGTCCGTATTAAGTTATAACATTGTGATGTAGATTACGTTCTGTTGATTTGATCATCTCGTTTACGTTAAAGCTAAAGACTTCCGGTTATGATAAATTAGCTGCAGATCTAGGTAAGGGTTTCTGTCCGAACCTTTAAGCCATCAGTTTGCTTTCGAAATTATTCTTTTCTTACGTATGGCCGTTGTTGAACTCTTAAGTATGCATTGATTTTGATATGTTCTCGCCAGGTAAACCTTGATGTTGAGCCTGATTCAATTATTGAACTCCTATTGGTATTCACTTTTTATTGCATATTGAGCATTGATCTGTATATTGATTTTGAGATATATGTCTTATGTAAACTGACCTGAAAATCTGTTCTGTTCTGAGGCGGGCGCTATAAGGCTGGTCTGAATCCTGCGTGGAACGCAAACTAGTACCTAAATGGACCAGTATTCTGGTACATCATGCATGTATACATTTTTGCATGTATACATTTTCTGAGCCTTGCCTGTATGACATTGCTACTACCCATGATCATTATCTTCTGAATGCATGTGCATTGTATCTGAATTTATTGTTAAAAAATGTCTGAGCACAATTATTTGAGATCCCTGAACTGTTTGTCTTTGATTGTTGTAACTCGCTCCGAGATTACTTTGAACGACCTTACTGAGCTTTCAAAAGTTCACCCTTCGTTTGACTCCCTTCTGCGGGTGATGATCAGTGGTAGATTATTCGAGAATGGTTTAAAGTCTGAGTGAGATTCCGATGAGCCCATCACCACTGTATATTAAGATCTCTACGCGGTCGGTACTGTTAATTTGTTCTTAGGAATGAAGAACCTAAGTTGTAATAGTTTAAGCTAAGCCGTTGTGATCTAGTCTTTTGAGAAATCTGAATTGATGCTGAATTAGATGAATTGGAATATGTGTTAGTGAACAAGTCTGACAGGTTTGATGTGATCCGGTAGGCTAACGACCCGGGAGTTCGGGACGACGGAGCTCCAAATTTTCGGGAGGATTGCACACACATCAACACGCATGCGTGTGCGACTCACAAATTTATCAAACACATAAGTAATAAAAACAATAAGTTAATTTTGACTCAAAATCAATTTCAAAGAGGACGTTTTACACATATAATCCAACTTTATTTACTAACTTTACTACCTGTCAAAGACAGCTTGTTTATCTTATGACTGTTCTTTTTAATTAAGCTAGTGAATAAAGTGTGGGGTTATAAAAAATCGATTAGCACCACACACGTGGCATCAAGTCCAAGGCTATCCTACTGGAGTTTTGTCGTGGACCAGCCTTACCATACACACTTTCACAGGATTAGCTTCCAGTCGCCTTCTCCGGCTATAATCTGTAATGGCTAAATGATTACCATGTGAAGAGAAAAATATTTCACTTTACCAACTTTACTAATATATATTTATATCTAGGAAAAAGATTGCATCTGGTGCACATGAGTACGTTGTCACCAAACAACAACCAGAAACCCATAAATGGTTTCAAATCGTCGCAATGATGCCGCCGCGGCGATTCGCCGACCGCACGACGGTGGCTGAGGCTACCAATTGACCACCTATGTCCGAAGCCACCACTCTCCCCATCGCCATGACCCACCACCGCCGGACACCGCCGGCCACAAAGACAAATGATCAGACCCCATGACCCACCACGAACCAATTAAAATACCGAATACCCAGCCCAAAAACTCCGAATACTCGCTACCAACGCCGACCATTTATCATCATCCATAGCCAAAATCTTAGGCTTTTCCTGCGGCATACCTTCTAACAAAGACTTACAACAGCCACCAATCGCCCGTCGCCGCAACCTCCCATAACCGGCCACCAATCCCACACCATCAACGCCAACCGATCATGAAAGATGACACATGTGGTTCCTTCGATTGGTTGGTCAACACCATCGGCTACCGATTTTTGACTGCCGGCCACCAATACCGACTGATCTGTCTGCAAAAAGCAACCCCATCGGTCGTCGCCGCAACCCACCATACCTGGCCACCAATCCCACACCACCAACATCGATCGATCTTGAAAATTACAAATTGCATGTAAAATGCAGACCACGCCTATAATTGAACAACACTGGTTATTGGAAGCTTGAGGCTTACATGGATTGAAATAGAGAATTTGGAGGGGATGGAAGTTGGCAATCGGGACAAGCGGCTTTGGAGTTTCTGCAGATTGGATTTTCTTAAGAGGAATGCAGACCGAAAAATGAATAGATGCATGAAATGAAAAGGAAAAAAAATGCATATTTCATTGGAACATTATCGCTTAGCCAGATAGAGCGTTACCACCGGAGTCTTGAAAAAACAAATCAGAGCTCTTCACTTGCCAATTTTCAATCTGCAACAGAGATCGAGGAAGGGAGGAAAATAGTTTGATAAGAAAGAAATGCAATTATTAAATGCAGAGAGTGGGAGTCTATGAAGTAAATGAACATGTGGAGAGTAGATAATGAGGTACTTTACATTTTTGTCTTCAAAATGGACACTTGTATATACCGGAGTGAGTTTCAGTGTAACATCAAAAGGGTGTTATACCAAAAGTATTGTTCTTTATAAGTAGTATAGAAGTATAGATAATAATGGTACACTCGATGGTTCGCTGAGGTGGGCATTGGCCGACTGGGGTAGACGATGAGACAGGAACGGGAGAGAAAAGTTTGTATTTTCATTTTTCTTAATTTTTTTTGGGTTTAAGTTACCATTATAACCTTAGACCAATTGAAGTTAGGTGTGTTTTTGGGTTTTTACCTTGTGGGGTTATTGGAGGGAAGTGATGACATGGATGCCATGTCAACAATACTGGGCAAAATAGTCTTGCCCTAAAAAGACTAACGGTGGTCAAATGGGAGGATGACCTTCATTTGGTGCTGAGAACAATGATTAAAAAGTTCTAAGATGCAGGGTACCAAAATTAGAAGTATGAGGTGTTAGATGCAATTGACTCCTAATATGAGGTGCCCAATCAATTTTTTTTTTAGAAAAAGTTCACTTCTACTCACATTTGGTCACCATCCATGCATTAATTTATCGGTATCTCCAAAGTTTATAATGGGTGAGTTAAGTATAACTGTTGGTCAATTAATACTTCAAATGTAAAGGCTAGGAAGAACATATTAGGTTGGGCTTCACCCGCTTTTGTCGTAGATTTGAATCCCGCTACAAGGCTTCTAAAAAAGTATCTCCTGCAATTGGAGTTGGGTTTCAATTACATCGCAGCAGTTGGTTGCTTAAAAGTATATAGAAACAAAAGATTGTAAATTTTTGTCACTATAAAGTTATAACGAAACCCCAAGCATCTAGCTCTGCCTAGGTGTGTTGCTACTATTGGTGTATACATTTAGGTGTCATCACTTGTATAGTTTTAGCTTTATACTTAGGTTTTTTATTGTTGTCTTAGAAAAATGACTGGCAGTCTTGGCTTATTCTCCAAGAAACCAATGCTAATTATAGGTGAGACACGAGCCATAATTAGGGCATCGCTTTTCAAAGTTAGAGCAACCCCTGCCAAAACAGAAATTAAAGCATATATTGAATTGAGGTCTATACAGCATTCCAAATATTGAGATTTGCTAACTCAAAACCCGGATATTAGTACATAATACATGGAACAAAGGTATCCCTTATTTGCTTTCCCTCCACATTCATCTGTGACAGATAATTATGAATATTTGCTTTGATTAAAGTAAAGATTGCCATTTGTATTATCACAAACTTATCATCTAAAAGCAAAGATCGTCATGTGTCCAGTCACAAACTTATGTTGTGATGTGCTTACGTTCTTTGGCCTTGGACCTTATGCTTAACGACTCTTGTTTTAGTTGAACGTTATTCTGTTGGTTGTTTCTAGGGGAGGCTAATTAACGAGCTCTAAACAAGTCAAGCTCAGCTCGTTGAGCACATGACAAAAATGAGGTTTGAGCTTGCTGGACTTGTAAAACGCGTCAAACAAGCTTCTATTCAAGCTCGAGAGCTCAACTCCTTTCCTGAGCGGAGGAGGTATTGGATTTTGGTTAGTAGAATTTTTTCCTGATTAGACTATTATTTGAGTTGGATCCCCGTTTCCTCTTTTATTGAACAGGTTGGGGATGACGGGGAGGATCGTCAAAAGGATAAATCACTTGGTGGTCTTCTCTCTGCTCTTAGAAGGGGCCATCGCTGATTTTTTGGGATGTGTGAGGCTGTTAATACCAAAAGATGTGATTACGCCGCCAATTTTTCTTTCCTACTCATATCCTTGTACAGCAGAAAACTTCTGAAGTTGGTGCCGAATCCTGTTATGCCAACATAGTCATCTGTTTCTAATATTTTTTTTTCACTGTTTGGTACCATCTAATTGGCATATTCACTTGAGGAAAGGAAAGAACATGCTAAGGGGTCTTTGCTCCTCCTTGTATTCCTCGTCTCTTTTCATGGCCATACTGTCGTTAATTCTGTTCATTTGAATGTTCTATGTTCGTGTTCATTGTGGGAAAAGAAAGGAGTGCCAAAACAGAAGAAGTCCTTCGGCCAAGATGGCGAAGGCCCTGTACCTTTTCTCGTCTCCTGATCTTTTTCCCTGCCCTAAAACATGAAGTGTTATATATACCAAGGCAGAAAGTGTAAAAGTTTTGCAAATTTCCGTTTATTTTGGATAGACCCAGCACGTGCCTTGTCTTCTTTCAACGAATAATAGTCAAAGACACAACTTTCACAAAGTGGACACTGCATCCAGAATGTAAAAAAATTGTATAAGATTTTTTCGCTCTAGGATCTCGTGACCTTACCAACGACTTTGGCTGACATGACCATTTTGTTGTTGAAAAATGTCCAAACTACCCTTAAATATGTATATACGTCTTTAAATATTTTTAGTTGTAAATTACTCCTCTCTCATTCTTTACATATTTGTGCGTGTGCGGATCTCTCCGTGAGTGTGTATGTTTGTGTGTATTGCCACTCTTAGCATCAATTTCACCGGCCTTCCAAAACTGCTTGCACCCATGTACCGCGACCTTCTCGTCACCTTTCGTTGCCAATTTCCCCTTTGGTAGCGGCAGTGGTGGCACAAATGTATCGTCCAACTTTTTCCTCGTCCCTCCCTCACACGCAAATCTACGGTTACACACACACACAAACACACTGCACATATATTAGCCTATGTACGATTTGGAAATGCCATTTGAATAGCGATCCAGGTTGAAAAGATCAACATACTGGTCAAATTCGGATAGTTTGTAGCTAGCCATATCGGTCCACCTGACATATTTTTCGTTGGATTCTAATTCCATGAGCACAGATTTGACGAGGTGGTGGAACTTGGGCAAATGCCTACGCTGGAAACTTTTGCTTTGCATTTTTAGGGTAACCAGATAAGAGTGGCGGCGGCGGCGGCGGTGGCGGCGGTTGTGGTAGTAGTAGTAATGGTGATGGCGGTAATGGTGGCGGTGGCGGTAATGGTGGCAGTAGTAATACTAGCAGCGGTGGCAGCAGTAGTTGTGCCACTGATGATAATAAAAGTGGAGTGGTGGTAGTGGTGGCAGCGGCGGTGATAGTGATGATGACAGTAGTAGTGTCGGCGGTGGTAATAAAAGTGGTGTGGCGGTAACGGCAATGAAGACGGTGATGGTGGATTCATTGTTAGAGAGATCCAGATAAGAATAAGATAGGTAAATAATTACTTTTAATTTAAGTAAATCCAAATCCCACGAAATCCAACTATTTTTTATCGAATTTCACACTATACAAACAAATCAAATCAAATCCCATGAAATTCAATTCCGATTCCTTTTTTTAATGTTCCAAACAACAAATTTTGAGTATTTGAAATGAAATCTCATCAATTTCATAGTTCCAAACACACTCTTGGTGTCCTTTATCTCTCTCCTTATATTCCTAGTGCTCGCTGACTTAATAGCTAAAAGGTGGTAACTTTGTCTAAGGCTAAGAGTCCGTAAAAAACTACTCATGTTGATTGTTTTAAGAAGCGAATGAAAAGGTTTAAAAATGTCTGGAAAGACCTCAAGAGACTTTCTCTATTTAAACTAAAAACTCTCTCACTTCTCTCGAAAAACTCACATCCCATCATCGCTTCCCACCACCACTCCACCGCGCTTAAGAGTGCATTGGGGGCGGTGACGGCCTGCCTCAGCATTTTTTCCTTTGTGTTCGGCGAGAGTGTTCTTTTGACCAATTCTTCGAGTTCGCCGGTGGCGGCGATGGTGGGTGTCACACCCCAAACCCGGAGGTAGATCCTCACGTACTATTACGAATATTCCTGCTTACGATAAATATAATACCTAAAGTATTTTGCCAAGAATTTAATCTTAAATAGGTAATCAGAGTTCTAAGTATATCTCAATCAAAAGCACTTGCATTTGTCATCAATATATAATTACAGCAGAAGTCTGATAACAATAATTACTTCTCAAAAACTGAGGTTCCCAAAGCTAATTATCAAATTTATTACAAAGTTCTTATTCTCGAGTCACTAAAAAAAGTTACAAGTTAAAGTACGTCTCCAAGCTTATGCATATAGCTACTACCTCCTCTAGGTTGTCTCAGTTTAATTACCTAAAATGGGAAGAGAAGAGGGGGTGAGCACAAAGCCAAGGAAAAATCACAAGCAAACACCCACGGAGTACAACGCATGTATTAAACAACGTAGAGATGAGTCAAAACGAAATATGCGTAACCGAAAGTGCAAAGACGATAAATAATCTTAAAACAATAAACAATCTCATTACTGGATATAAAGTCATTAAAGATCAAATCAAAGTCAAAGTCAAAGGAACATATTCAAACAGTTGAACTAATAATAAAATACAATACACTCACGTAACACGTGACTGTAAAGTACGTTAATTTATGTACGCCGAGGTTCTAAGTTCAAAGTTTTCATACCGATATCAATTGTCGTTTCATGTCATGCCATCATGTTAACCTAAGTACGCGAATGTTCTAAATATTAGTTCAATTCAAAAGTGTTCAATGGACATCAAAGTATCTCAAATGAATAGAGTCACAATATCAAAACTTTGAATTTCAGTAATGATGACTTAATAATTTCAGAAAACACTTGATTTTAGACTCAAATCGAAGAGGACAAAGAGATGAGTTTAACGGAGGCGAAATCGACTGGATCCAAGTTCATATGAGCTTGCTACGCCAGAACGAAGGTATTACTATGGGCAAAAAAGTTCACTTACTTTGTGAATGATTAGAATCTTGACATGTGACAAGTCGATTTTGCCACTTTCCGACTTGCCGTCAACTTCTCCAAAAAAGGACAATAAAATTCTTGAAGTCATTGGCAGACAATAACTGGTTGGTGTTCATACAAGTAGAGAAAACGGCCTGGCTAAACAGGAAAAAAAGAAAAGTAGACGGAGCATTGTCGGCGTGAAACAACAAACGTGCACAGTAAACGAGCCAAGAAATTTTTACAATGGGGTAAGAAGTCGATACAAATATACCACTTCGAAGCAAATAAAGATAATTTAGACGAAGTATCAATTTTCGTATTGAAACGAAAATTGGAGTAACGCGACTAATCAAACGGCGTAATAATAACATGAGGTATATATTTACATGAAACCCTTTCCTTAATTTATACTTTGATTTTCACAAAATCGTTTAAGCCTCCAATATATTGAAAACTTAGAAAATTAACGAGCATATATTATAGTCTAAAGAAGCATTAATTCTAAATTGATTTAAATCTCCTCATAATCAAATTGGGTTTAGGATTACTTACCAATTTTTGGATAGAATGGTGAAATCCTCAAAATCTTAATTTTTTTCTTTCTTCTATCTCTCTCAAAGACCAAACTCAATTTATGGACAAAATACAACTAACTAGTCTTATAGCTCTAAACTTGATAAATAACTCAAGAGCCCTTATGTTATTTGTTCAAAAGTGTTTTAAAATATTATTAAAACTACAAAAATAGCCCAAAAATTAAAATATTTAGCTTTATATTATTTGGGGTTTTACTGTGAGTCATGGACGGCATCTTGATTCTGGCTGCCTCTCCTAAGATCTATGTGAGCTGGGGTGGCAAGGTGATGTTTCTTGCTCCGTTCATGCTGATCTCACCAGGTCTGATCATATCAAATAGATCAAGGAGATCTATTAGATGCTTGATCCTCTCGATCAACAATACCCAGCTATGGATGGTATGTTTAGCGCCGTTTTGGAAAGAGGAAGCATTGGTTTCTGCATCAGCACCTATAGATAATTGTCAGAAAATGACCAGCGGTAGCCGGCGAGCTTGCCAGCGGTGGGCAGATTACTTATTGGAAGGGTTAGTGGGTGTAAGGGTTGTTCCAGTCGCAGGTGACTTGATCTAGAGGTTCTTAGGCTCCTTTGGGTTTCCAGGGGGGGGGGGGGGGGGGGGGGGGGTAACTGTGTAACACGTGTGTGTGTGAAGAATGAGGAAAGAAATTAGTTGGAGAGAGAAAACGTGAGAAAGATGTTGGAAAGAGAAAATTTAGAAAAAGGAATGTGGTGGACCTGCTTTATGTCCTTTTGTTTAATAACGATGTTCCTGCCTTTTAGACTTTTTAACAGTATTGGTGGTTCATTAGTCGAATGACTGATTTATGTCATTTGTTTAAACTTAGGTACTTCTTTGACGCAACTTCAAAGATGAGTATTAAAGTTATACTGAGGGTCACTGTAAGAAACATAGGCTTTATCGACCGCATTAGGGAGATATTATTTGCAGTCACTAAGAATACACATATTCTGGTGGGGTGAACAAAAAAATTGGCGCAAAATTTAGCGACCGTAACTAGCGATCGCCACGGCCGCTAAAATTAGCGACAACTTTTAACAACCGCTTTGGTTGTCGCTATATTTAACGACCGCTTTTAGCAACCGTTTCAGCTGTCGGTAAAATTAACGACCGCTTTTGCAACCTCATTTGTAGTCGTTAATTAAGCGATCAGTTTTGGCAGTCGCTAAATTAAAAGTAATACTAATGTCCCTACACTTTTTGACTTTGCCCTAGTCTCTATTTCTTTCTCACTACCTAAACTGTCGCCTCCCCTCTATCCTTTGTTGCCTCCCCCTCTATCCCAACCACCGTGCAACCACCCAAGCCCACCTCTCTGCGAAGCTCACGTAGCCGGTGCTGCCGGCCCTACCACGGACACGCTGTTGCCAAGCCCCCACTGCTACCAGCCCTGCAATGCACTACGCCGTCGCCGCCAAGCCCACCGTCATCCAGTCTCATCGTCGCCTGTGCCTGGATTGCGTTTATAGTACTCCGGCCACCGCAATAGCAAATTAACCGCCTAGTATTTACCATCTCCGTAGCAGCGTCATCAAACCTCTCTCCGGAGGCACCATGTTTGTTACATCAAGCAATCAAGCCCACTGTACTCTTCTTTTTTCTTAATGTTCTTCATTTAGGTTTTGAATTCGTTTTGTGCAAATTAGAAAATACGGAAAGGAAAAGCATGAAATCACGTAATTTGATCTTGAATTTTGGTATGGGTGAATTACACTAAACCCCCTGAGGTTTACACCCGTGTTTCACAAAGGACCCTAAGGTTCCAATTTCAACAACTAACACCCCAACTTTGCATTTTCGATCCAATTGGACCCAAAATTGACTTTCCGTTACAAGCGCTGTGGATGGCCGTTACCCATGAGGGGCATTTTCGGTAACTAACAACATTAAAGCATTTGGAGGGAAATGGGTTCTTGTTCCCGCCACACACTCTCCTCTGCGCACACACACACACACACATATACTACCCCACAGTCTCTCTCTCTCTCTCCTTCTCTCTCCCTCCTTCCCTCTCTCACACACACAAACACACATATACTACCCCTGTTAATCTGAAAATGGAAAGGAACTTGTGTTTCTGTGGAAAAAATGCAAAGCTTAGGACCTCTTGGACATATGCAAATCCAGGAAGGAGGTTTCTTGGTTGTGAAAAGTACCGGGTAATTGTTAAAAATTTGTAGGTTGCATGTTTATGTCTTGTGTGGCATACAGTTTTACAATTTACATAATAAGGGAATGTTGAATATGCAGGTGAATGGAGGTTGTGGATACTTCATATGGCTTGATTAAGGGCTACGATTAGAGGGTTACTCAGAAAAATCAAAAGGCTAGAAAGGCAGGCAATGATTTGGAAGCTCATGTTGCTAGTGACATGGCTGATGGTTATAGCTGTGTGGTTTAAGAACCTGAAGTTAGAGACTGGGGCAGAGGAACCACTTCCCACTTCCCAGTTAGCAGGAAGTGGAAATGGAATGGAATGAAGTGGAAATGGAATGAAAATTTCTGTAGAGCATCTCCCCTGTATTTTTGTATCTGTGCAAATGTAGGGATGTGTTGGAGAGGGTATGTGTAAGTTTATGTAAAAATGAAATGAAATTTGCATTTGGCAAAATATTTGTGCAATGGCTAAGAAATCTGCCCTGTACTTTTGTATCTATGCAATGGCTAACAAGCCAAAACACAACAACAAACACAACCTGCCTTGCCTTACCAACATAATGACAAAAAACACAACTTGTACGTTCTAACATAAGAATAACAAACCACAAACACAACTTCAAAAATATTTTACTTCATATTAATACCTGCCAAATGTTGTCCAAAGTATTAAATATTAATCCAACAACATTTACAAAGGTAAACTTCATCTTCACAACAAGAGTACATAAGTAACACCCATGACTTCACAATCCCTTAGCATTGTCTTAACATTACAAATTTCAACCACACAACCCCCCTATTAACGCAAAATGGAAATGATTAAATTTTGCTTCTTCAATCTCTTGACTTATCACTGGCTCTTGTCCTTGCACTTACACCACTTGCACTTTGACTTGCATTGATCCCTGCTCTAAGTGATGAGGCAGTGACCACATTCCTTCCATTGATCATGTATGATGCAGGCCTAACTTGAATATTTCCAATGTTTACCATAACAGGTGGTGGCTGTGGTGCAGCCCTAAACATCCCATATATAGGTCCACTATGGTTGTCTGATCTCATAGGTAATGGTTGACTTGAACTCATCCTCTGCTCACACAAAAACTAAAAACATGAGATATGGTAAATTGAAAAAAAAAATCACACAACTAAACATTTAAAAAATTAGTGCTTACCTGACTCAAATTCTGACTTGAAGTCCCTGCCAAGTTAGGTTGAGTTGAATGCTACATGTTGACATTTAGTGTAGCAGGTTACATGTTTACTTGGTGTGTGGCATGCTGCAGCTTAAAGAAATGGGACCACTGAGATGGGACCACGAATTTTTCTAAAAAACAGGACAAGTAATGAGGCCACTAATTATAAAATATAGTATGCCACTAATTAAAAAAACAGTATGTCATAATACCTTTGGTCTAGCTGTCTCACTTTGCTGTGCACCCCCTCTTTCTGCCCCCTTTCCTGCCTTTCTTATCTGCAACATTATTAAAGGCACCACTGAGTACACATAGGGACAATAACCCACTAAAAATATGCACAGATAAGTAACTTACAGGTAGCTTCACTCTGCCCTGCCTTGCCCCTATGTTTCCTTGCCTTGTCCCTATATTTTCCTGCCTTGCTCTTTCATTTATCTGCCTTGCACCTTCACTTCCTTGCCTTGGCTCCTGAGTTGCTCTCACTGTATTCACAGTACTTACCCCTCCATAATTTAAAACTGAACCTTGACTGCCCTGCCCTTCTGCCTTTTTTCTCTTAGCACATGTTCTTCTGTTGTGCCCAAGGCTTCCACACAATGAACATTTCACACAGTCAGGCTTGGGATGCAGTTTGAAAGGGTTTTCAGCCACTTTACTAGGCTTATGTACACCTCTTCTTCTTACTAGCTTAGGTCTTACAGGCTGCACTCTATGGTGGGGAGGAAAAATCTTAGGTAAGGCACTATTATTCCACATTTCTTAACCATTCAAAGCATGAATTACTTGTCCATAAGCTTTCATGTAGATCTCTTTCTTGAAAGCCTCATGGACATAGTTGTCAGGGTCTGTGCCTGCCTGAAACATTGCTGCTACAGCATGTGAACATAGTATCCCAGTCAAATCCCACCTGCTACATGAGCAAGTGTGATGCTCCAAATGCACTACATACTGAGACCCATTTGTCCCTCTGATTTCATATTCCCCATCCCCAGATCCTAGTGCATAGAAATAACCAGCAGCCACCTTAGCCTTCTCAATCTTGCTTTCAACCCTAGGCACATACTGAGACAAGCTTCCAAATCTTTTTAAGGCTTTCTCTCTTTTCTTCATTAGCCTAGTCATTAGATACACCCTGATCCACTCCAACATACTTAGGATAGGCAGACATCTTACTTGGACAATTTTACTGTTAAAACTTTCATTCAAGTTATTTGTCACTTGGTCACATTTGGTGTAAGTCTGGAAATGGGACCTACTCCACTGATGTGGTGGCTTATCACCCAACCATTTAAAGGCATCAGGGTTTATGGTGTTCATCTCTAACATATGGTTCTTAAACCTCTGAACATAACTTGGTTTTGAGCAATCCCATAGACAATCTTGAAGAGCCTTGCCCCTAAACTCATCTTTGAAATTCTGGAGAAGGTGCATTGCACAGTACCTATGTTCTGAAGTTGGGACTACATCTTCAAGAGCATTTACTAGCCCTTTTTGCTTGTCAGACATCCATGTCCATCCACTGAAATTAACAATGCCTAAGTCTTGCACAACCAGCTCTATAAACCATTTCCATGATGCTGTGTTTTTTATATACCACAGCATATGCAAATGGATACATTCCATTATCTCCATCAACCCCAACTGCAGTTAACAATTGCCCTGGATATGGTCCCTTGACATGACACCCATCAAGACCAATGAATGGTCTACAACTTTCTAACAGACCCTTTTTAAGACCACCAAAGCATATGTACAACCTCTGAAAAACCCTATCAGGCAAATCTTCATCTATTTTAACCACAATTGTGCTCCCTGGATTGCTTCTCCTCAACTCCTCACAATAATCCTCTAATTTGGCATATTGCTCAGCAACAGACCCCTCCATCATCTTCTTGGCCTTAACCCTAGCTCTGTAGTATTTTGCTCTGCTTAGTTTCACACCAAAATCTCTTTTAACTCTCTCCCTCATTAAATGTACATGCCATTTTGGATTAAACCTAAAGTCATCAATGTATCTTTGAGCTAACCAAGTTGAGTTAATAATCCAATTTTTATCCTTTTTGCCACATGTGTGCTCAGGACCTAATGTCTTAATCTGAACAGTGTGTTCACTATGCATGTAAGAACCATATATCATCCACTCACAACCCTCAGGTGCACATTTTGCCCTGATTATATACCTCTCATTCTTTATCATCTTCAAGACTTTCCCTCATTTAGCTGCATGACTGTAAATAGCATCTATCAACTCCTTGATGCTAGAAAACATCATCCCTACCACAAAAGATGGTTGCTCATAATCTGTTCTTTTATTACACTCAGGATACATGGCTGCACTCTCAACCTCACCATCACTATGTATAAAATTGTACTTGATCTCCTCTGTATCTGCATATTCAGTTGAAGTACTTTGCCCTTCCACCCTTTTCCCAACATCTTTGTCAACACCAGCCCATTCACTGTCATCATATATGTTCTTGTCAAACATAACATCATCTTCATAACTAGTTAAATCACCTTCATAGTCAGGATCAGACACAATCTCAGTGTCTTCACTAACATCATCCCCACCCACATCCCTAACACCACCTTGACCATTGTCAACATTATCCTCTTCACTTTGTTCCTCATCAGTGGCTTCCTCATCCTCACTTGCATTATCACTATTCTGTTGACTAGCAGAATGTACACTTAGCACCTCCACAGTATCAGATCCCAAGTCATTATCAACTCATTTGTTAATATGCTTAACACCATTTGGATGGGTAGT
Source organism: Escallonia rubra (assembly GCA_033065855.1). NCBI lineage: Eukaryota > Viridiplantae > Streptophyta > Magnoliopsida > Escalloniales > Escalloniaceae > Escallonia > Escallonia rubra. Next base: position 90,170 of record JAVXUO010001975.1, read on the forward strand.
ATAAATGTCAACAACTCTACTTCTAGGCAAAGACTCAACCATGTAGAGAATGCAGTCATCAACTGCAATGTGTATATATGCCTCTCCTAAGGGCTCCTTGAAATAATACCCTAGAAACCCCTCATACCCTAAAGCCTGACCCATGTCATCAAACCATAACAAAGAGATTCTATCACCTGGGACATAATCAAAAAAGGTGATACTTCCCCCTACATAACTAGTGGTTTGCTGAGTTTTAAATTCACCACCGTGATGTACTCTGAGGGTAAACAATGAACACCTTAGACCTGAGCATAAAAGAAAAAAATTTGGCAACATTTATTGTCTGCCTAACAAGGGACAGTAAACTATAAAATTGACATATAAACTATAACAAACATGTGGTGGTTGACCACCACATGTATCAGGCTATCAAAGTACTGTAGAAGTAAAAGTAATGCCATGATCATATATAGACAAAGACCCATTCGTATATCACTGAAAAAGTTGCACTACATAAAGCATGCACTTGCTTATTTTTTAAAATTAACCACAGATAATCACAAATACATACACAATAACATATTCTAAATAGCAATCACAGGACAGAAACAAGAAAAAAAAAAAAAACCATTCTGTCACGTTTGCACATATGCCATCACAGAAAAGTATTTTACGTAACAGAAAAAATGCATATTGCCAATTTCATCAATGAATCACAATGAAAAACCTAAAATTTTACTCGATTGCATACTTAAAACTTAAAAAGCCTAAATTGTTACTCGATTGCATACTTAAAACTTAAAAAACCTAAAATGTTAATCGGTTGCATACTTAAAACTTAAAAAACACTAGATTTTCACTCGATTGCATACTTAAAAACCCTAAAATGTTGAGCATACAATGGTCGTTTTACATAATCGAACGTACCGTAAACTGGTGGATCATCCTCTGGTCCCCTCATATACTGCAGCACATCATCCATTGAAGATCCAACAAGAAACGCCTTGATCGTCCTCTGGTCCCCACGAAATCAAACCTTAAACTCAATTTTGTGCCATAGATTGTGATGCTAGTGCGATCAGATTTGATCGTTCAAATTCTGTAGGTGTTTTCTCCTTTTTAGCTTAAGTGTTTGTTTAACTACATTAAGATTTGACAAATTTGCCCTTAAAAAATATCACGTGAGGTGCACATAGCGACGACCACCCACATCTCTTGTAACGGAAAGTCAGTTTTGGATCCAATTGGATCGAAAATACAAAGTTGGGGTGTTAGTTGTTGAAATTGGAACCTTAGGGTCCTTTGTGAGACACGGGTGTAAACCTCAGGGGGTTTAGTGTAATTTACCCTTTTGGTAATGTAATTAGGGTCCTTCCACTGCCCTTTTGATCTCAATTGCCTTGATCATCTTTTTACCTTGAATTTTGATGTTGTCTCTGGAATCTTAGCTGGTACCATCTGGCTGAATAGCGGTCAGTACATGAATGATACCTCAAAGTCTTTGCTTATCTGCCTTTCTAACAGATCATAGAGAAGGACTACATTGCAAGTAGGATGAAATCTCATTTTTCTTGACTGCATATAACATGGTACACACAACATCAAGATTCCATGTGTAAATATGAATAGCACTATCCTTATCCTAGTGACATCTTTCTTGACTGAAAGAGGATACATTGTGTGCTATTGTAGGATGATACAGCATAGCAGTTCCTTGCGCACGAAAGCCTGTTTTTTTTCACTCCCACGTCCCAAGCCTTCAAATAAGCATTATCAACTGTGCAGTAATTTTTTTGATCAATGCCTACATCGGATTTCAATTTGGAAAATGTGTTCCCTCATGGTTTGTGGAGTAATCTAGCTGTTGAAGTCAATATTCTTATAAAAGAGGAATTGGGATACGATATTGATTTTTAGAAAGTTACTTTTTTGGGTGAAATCCCGAAATAATTGAGAGATTGACTGACATACACCGTAGAACAAATTAGCTTTTAAATTGCATTCATGGGCGGATACCAAGATATAAATCATTGGTATGCATAGCTTTTAAATTGCCTATGCAGTGTAGACTCCTTGAGCTGTTCACCGCTATCCTCTCTTTTCCCGTAATCCTAATTCATGTGGTAATTGAACTCGAGATTTCACTTTTTCAGATGATTTGAAAATACATTACACAAAATCTCTTGTTTGGATTATGATGAGACGGATTTACTAAATTTTGGAGGGATTTGAAAAGGAGATTTTGTGTGCTAAAATTTCCTGTACAAATAACTAGTTCAGACTAGTTATTTGACAAATCCTTTCCACAAATGTAGAGATAATAACGCCCCGATTTTCGGAAGCGTTAATTTCAAATAAACGAAGGTAGAAAACCTCAAAATATCCAAAAGTCTCCCAATTGGGTATTCAGAGCATCTAAGAATAAGTCTCCAATAAACATCAATAAATGCCGCACCAGCTTAAAACTGTTACATTGACCTCAATTACTCTTACAAGGAGCTCCAAAATAAAATCTAAAGCAACATCTATTTCGACAATAAATCTAATAGAAAAATCCTTCCCTAAAAATTTTCTTACTTAGCCATGCCTTATAACTCCTTTGCACAGCTCCGAACACTGGCTGATAACCTGAAAGTAAAAAGGGTGAGCACAAAGCCCAGTAAAGATAATCGCACACACCCACCCACAGAGCACAAAGCACGCTATATCAATAATAGTACTTGGAGTTGATAAAGTACGATTCCAAGGTGCATGGCGAGTACCAAAACCAATGCACTAATTTTCAATTCAGAAATCAGATTAGAAACAAGGTCAAATAGCTTGTACCAACAGACAATACAATATTAAGTTCGGAACGTTTCCATGAGCTCTAATAATGATATCTTATGTTTCAAAAAGACTCTAATGAATTCAATAATACTTAAGATAAGTTCGAAAATATCTTCAAATAGATCAGATATCAAAATCTAAATGTTCAATCAGAACAAAGACGAAGACCACGGGAGCCATTCAGAAATGTGTCACGCGTGCCATCACTGACACGTGAGAGAAGGTTCAGAAAGTAAGATCGCGATCTCTAGCTCATCCCGCTGAGCTAGCCCACGTTCCAATCCACGTGGGTAAGTCAGAAATAGATAAGTCACATACACTGTGACATGGCTCGCCCCAGATATAAAAACATACACCAAATCAACTTAATAAACACAAAGAGTTAGAAGCCGACAAAGTCATTCTCGTTCACACGATTCTATGGAAAATAGTTTTATTCAAGGGCTAACTTCAACAATGAAATCAACAAATTCTAAGATAACTCAAAGGAATAGGACTCGTTAATGTCTAAGATCATCAAATTTGGATAAGAAACGAATAAGATGGAGTAAGTCAGAGTAAGCTGATTTGCAGTGTCAAACATCAACTTTTGCACCGACGAATAACTTTCAAACTGAATTTCGATTAGAAAATAGATAGATTCTGATAAAACATAAAACTAAGAAGTTTAAGAGGACTCTTTAAGGTTTCCAGATTGTCTATAATCATGAAAAACCAATGAGAAACCAAGGAGATAGAACAAATCGAAGTGGGCTGATTTACAGTGTCAAAAACAGAAAGGTCTGCACTGACAAATAACTTTCAAACTCGATTTTGACCAAGAACCAAACGGATTCCGATAAAATCGTAAACTACAAAGTTGAAGAAGACTCTTCAAGGATTTCATAATGTTAAATATCATTAAAAACCAATGAGAAACAAATAAGATACAGTTAATCGAAGTTGGCTGACTTGAATTGGTAAAAACAAATAAGCATAAAAATGTTTAGGTCTATTTTCGAATATCGATCACTTGGAATTTCAGAAAACCCAAAACTATAAAGTTTTAGTACACTATCTGAGGTTTTCAAAAAGTGTAAGAACACTGAAATTGAACAAGGGAAAAAAAAGGTATGGACTCTTAAAGTTGTTACAAGGATTTACAGCAAAAAGATCACGAATCAAAGTCAATAATCGGAAGTATAAAGAACTATCTAGCGTAACGATCAAGAATGTAATTAGGGTTCTAAAGAATCAATAGATCTCTTTAAACAACAAACCAATTGACGAACGGATCGATAATCAGAATTCAGATGGGGTAAATGGGTGAGAAAACCCTTACCTCAATTGCACAAATCAATCAACTCCAAGTCTTGATCTCCTCAAACAAATTATATCAAAAACCCTCAATGTAATGACCAAAACCTCAAGGGTGTTCTTCCTAGAGATTCTTTGGAGGCTCTTCTGAAGCTTATGCTCCTAGGAATTATAATGTACATAAATCATCACCCTAAAAGGAATGTAATTATATGCCTAAAACAATTAGAATTGCAAAATACCCATTACGTCCCAAAATTCTCTAACTTTATAAATGGGTCAAACTAAAGCCCAAATTTAAATTGGATCATCTAATCCCAAAAGTATAACCTACTTTCCACAAAGAAAAACGTCAATTGATTTATAGGCCCACTATTTAATTCAAAGTCACAATACATTATATTTCGTACTTACACAAGTATCCTGATAAAAAATAAATAAAGAAAAATCTGGGGCATTACACTTTCCACAAATGTAGAGATAATAAAATGACACTTTTTTGTCTCCATAATTTTAGCTATCTTCTTGCATAAAAAAAGGAAACTCTCTCTCATTAGTTTCTATCAATACCCCATCAAATTTTGTGGGTTCAAATTTTCAGATATAAATCCACACATAAAATACTCGTTTCTACAAAATTACCCAAACACTAAATTTGTAATTTCATAAATTTGTAAATCAATGAATTTTAAAATGAATGAATTTTGAAATCCAAGGTACTTTGAAATTCTTCATCCAAAGTATCTTTTGACTGCAATCCGAGTCGTAATTCTCTTCTAATACGCAACGTCTAATATTTATCGATAATTTTGATAAAATTTTACCTTTTTGTGAGCATTCCTAAAGTAATTTTTATGAAAAGACTTTAGCTTTTTCATGTTTATTTTTAAAGTGACTACTCACAAATTTTGGTTTGTCCTAAAGTGACTACTCACAACTTTAGCTTTTTCATGTTTATTTTTAAAGTGACTACTCATGTCAGTGGATCAAAGTTGGATGCAACGGAGGATTGCTTCAGTACTAGTATGTTTTTGGTTTGTCCTATTGTAGTTGTTTAACTCGTGAACTACTCAATTCATTTTTCTATTTTTGGTTCAAGACAAAGTGTATAATGGAAACTTGACATTTTTATTTGTCACTTTGACATGATTTTTAGTTAAATGAGTTTTAGAATGAATTATGTTTATTGTTTGATGATATAATACTTTGACGTGTTTGCTTTAAATGAGTTTTGGAATGAATTGTGTTTATAATTTGATGATATAGCTACTAGAGATAATGATATAACTACCAGGGACAATAAACAACCTACAGGTCACTCCAAAACTCACATTTAGCGACCGCAAAATCCGGTCGTCAAATAATTATAAACAGCGTCTAATGAAGTAATGAATTCAAATGCAAATGGAAATAGTGACCGCAATTTTGTGGTTGCTAAATAAGAAAATATATTTATTGCCAAAAATATTTAGTGACTACCGCTACGGTCGCTAAATTGACCAAAGCGGTCACTAAATAAAAAAATTAACTTAAAAAAAGTATTTTGAGACCGCAGTGACAACGCAGCTGCAAAAGGTTAGCGACCGCAAAGTAGATGTTGTCGCTAACATTTAGCGACCGAATTTACGACCGCCGTTTGCAATCGCTAGATAGAATTAGTGACCGCCACTTCATGTTTAGCGACCGTGATCGGCGGTCACTAAATCCCATATTTCTTGTAGTGGGTAAAATTGAAAATATAATTTTGAGATTAGTTTTTTAAAATAAAAAAAAAAAACGAAAGAAGGCAGGATAGGCATAGGCCTGGGCCCCCACCATAAAAGTTTATAACTTATTGGAAAGAAGTAAAAGCTGGTCAGTTGATTTGCGGCCCGCATACAAATGTGGTCGGTTTATTTGCTTGATGTGGTGCACAAATTGGGGTCCTAAGGCGTCAAGTGGTTTATATTTTTCATTAGAAATGTCGAATAAACTACTTGGCCAATGTGTTTACGATCTCTTTATTTCATAATATCTCCTTCTTGTATTTTCAATTTGCAGGAGAGAGATCTTTACTTATTTTATTTGCCAGCCAAGCGTCCAAAATTTTGTCTCTTATGTCTCGGTTTGTATACTCAGGTCAAGATCACTAGGGATTTTCACAATCCAAATCTGGAGGAGTGAAAATATAACTTAAAACACCTTATACATGTCACTAGAAATGTTTTATAAATCATCTAGGTTTCTTTTTTGGTATTACGTGTTTTTGTAAGTAGTGGTATACCTCAGCGATAATGTACGTAAAAAAAGACAGTAAAAAGATCAGGCCTTTTCGTTTGCAAAAAACTAATGTGGTTTTAGTTCGTTCCTCTTTTAACGAATAGAATGTTGAACAATTTTTAACTATGCAAACAAGTTTATCTAACTTCAATTACTGCATCTAAGTAAGCTTAGTAGTTTGGTTTTGCTTTGTAATTTATTTTATTAGTATAGAGATCTTAATTTTGCAATAATCTCTACAATCTACTTATTGTTCATCTCTAGTATTTACTTATGTCTAACAGCATTTTTGGGGATTATCTCACGCCCACTATCTCGTGTCATTTACTTTGCTTCTATGAGGATAAAATTTTCCTTGACTTTTGTTATGCCTATTTGTTCATACATTTTGCTTCGGCCCACCCAGCAAATAATCTTGGTTCCACCCCTGATCGTTCCAAGCCAGAACGATGTCAAGGGCATTCACAACTTGTACAATGCCGCTAATAAACAAGTTGTTTTACTGCAATACAAAAAGAGGTTTGTTGGGACGTCCGATAGATGGTGGTTGTTGATGTCACGCCAGCTGTTATAACCCTCACGAACCCCTTTTACTGAACCTTCTGGTTGATCTTCCTCCGATTCTCAAAGTTATTAAATTACAACCCCTAGTGACCAACTGAATACCGAGTCCTGGAGCCAATATTGTCGAAAGACCGTTTGTTTGAACTCGTATAACTATATTGTGGCCGTACTTCACGATCAACCTATATGTGGAAGACAATCTATGTGAAGAACTAGGGTGCGAATGTAGCAATTAGTGTTAGTCCCATGTCTACGTTGTGTGACGCAATAATTTGCTATATGAAATCTTTGCTTCCGATGTTTGCGGCAGACTTACACCATAGTTAGTGCACTTGCATACACCTTATTATACCTTATAAATAAACAGTCAAGGGGAGCTAGCTTCTTCATATAAACCCACTCGCCTCTTCACTTCTCTCCTATGCACTATTCAAGCTTTACCAAGCTCATCGCCTCTTCACATTTCTTTCCTTGTTTCACATTTCACGCAGAAAATGAATCCCGAAGAAACTCAGGTGGCCGTCACAGTATTTTGGAAGGAAAAAAAAAATGCGTTCCAGGACCTTGTCATAAGCATCATGCACCATCTCCTCTGGGTTTGTGCCAACCTTGTAACGATTCTCGATCAGTTTCCTAATGCATTTCCATTCCTCTTCTGGGATACCCACCTAATGAGAGCTACGCGTGAGCCTCTACGCCAGATACAACGTGTATGAATCCTACACCTCTCTTCTCTCGCTTATAGTTAACGCTCATTCTTATCTCTTTGTTACTGCTAGGGGGTAACTTACAATTAGATTCATTATTATGTTTATGGAGGATTCCCGTGAGCTCATCTCTCTTTTCCATGTAATGCCTAATGTGCGTCCTACTTTGCAAGAGTTCAGTTGGCCTCACATAAAGGCTGGGCCTTCATTCCTTATCATAACAATATCACTATAATTATATAAATTCCGAGTTTTTTTTAATTGAAATTCTCTACTCTCTCGTTAATTCTTAGGTGACCCTAAACCTAGACTTATAAATGTCTTAAATTCTAACTACCATATTTTAACTACTATACTTTGAATCCTATTCCTTTTGTAACAGATTTGGACATCTTCCTCTCTTCCTTCATCTCTCACACACTTTGTTTCTGCTTTCTTGCCGGCTTTTCTTCAAAAGGTAGCTAGCTTATGGTACGGCATTGTGCAAATGCCATCGTCTGAAGTTAATTTCGTAGTGGCTAGTATGTCATACAAAGTGACCGACGATAACATTAGCATTAACCATGATGGTTTTGAGCCCAACCCCCCCCCCCCCCCCCGAAGAAAGGAAGTGGGTGTGGAGGACGGAGTTATAATTACTTAGTTTCAAGCTCTCCGAGAAGTCGCGATAGTATGATATCTTGGTGGTAGACTAATTTGGCAGCGGGAGAAACCACCATGGGATGCTATGCATTAGAGATGTCAATGGGCCGGGCTTGGGCCGGCCCAGCTCGGGCCCAGCGGGTCAGCCGAGAAAACGGGCCGAAGGAGTGGGGAATCGGGCCGGGCCAGAGGAGAGGGATATCCAGGCCCAGTCCAAGCCCTGGCCTTAGGCCCAATATTTAGGGTCGGGCTTGGGCCGGGCCAGGGCTCAACATTTTCTGTTTTCAGAAATTCTTGTTATTCTTGATAATGGTTGAAAAGAAATATGCACTGCACATATAAACAAGGCATCACTAGCAGAATATTTATAAGTGTCAATATAATCACTCATAAATCAAGAGCACAACACTTGCACACTAAATGCACTACCCACCACATAACATGCATAATGTGAAGAGGCTCTCTAGAGAACACAAAAAAACTTATAGTGAAAGAGGATGGAGCACCATCACTTGACAAGAATGTATTCTCTTTATGACCACCATTCAATATCTTTCTCATGGCTAATGAAGTGCCTTAGAGCTTTACTTTTACTCTATTTGAAAATATTAATTAGCAACAAAGAGTAATTTTGTTCTAAAAAAGACAATCTTTTCACAGGAGAAAATATAACTTTTAGTCATGAAGTTTTTTGTTATCTAAACTCAACAATGGATACTTACAAAACTTTTTCCAATGATATATCTACAAAATTTCACTCAAACATACCTCTAACTTTGCATTTTACATAGTATTAGGTATCTCATTAGAAGCATGCATCATTAGACCACTTTTACCATGAACTTTCCCGTGCTTTTCTGAAGCTATGTTCCCCGCTTTCATTGCCTAAATTGTGTTGTTTCTAGTTCCTAGACAAACAAACATATATTTTCTCTTCATAATTCCATGAAACTAATACAGAGGAGGCTTGCAAGTAAAAGTAGATAAAGAAGTAAGAACCATCATCATGAGATGAAAAGAAATGTGCACGTCCGAAAAGTTAAATAAAAAGAGAAAAATATGAGGTAGAGAGAGAATAAGGCGCGAGAAAGAAGGGAAAAGAAAAAAAAAGTAAGTAACTCAAAATAGTTTAGGGCCAAAGGGCCTGGCCAGAATAGGGCCGAAAAGAGGGCCGGTGAAAAGAGGGCCACAACCCAGGCCGGGCTATTTTGGAAAATTTCATGGCCTGGCCCTGGCCCTATGGACCAGGGTCGCACTGTTCACCATTTAGGGTCGAGGCAGTCTGGGCCGGTTTAGGGCTGGGTCAGGCTGACCCGCGGGCGGCCCGACCCTTTTGACATCTCTACTATGCATGCAGAATGAAAACAACGTTGCTCATCCACGTTTCTTGGGTTAAATTTTAATTTTAGTCCTCGAAGTTTGCACAATGTTCTTAATGGCTCTCAATCTTTAAAATATTCCCAGTTGGTCAATATGTTTCATTTTGTCCGCAACGTGGTCCTTAGGCTGTCAACTCTAGGGATGGCAATTCGATCCGCAACTGGCAGATCTCCGACCCGTCCCAACCCGATAAAAGCAGGTTATTTTGACTTTGACCTGGTTCTGGGGCGGGTATGGTATTAAAATTTTTTACACGCAACGATACGAGTCGGGGTTGGTATTCTGCCCAATCTGCCCCGGTATCCAACCCGACCCATAACCCACAGCACACGCCGTTTTAATTAAATATAACCCTAATTTACTACGCGCACACAGCCGTCCATCTAGTGTTATAAATACTCAAAGAAACCCTACACCTACCAACTCCCTCATCTAATCTTCTTCCTGCTGTGCCGTTTCTCTTCTTTTAGACTGTTTTACTGCCGTGCCACTTAGCGCCTCCTCTGCCCCATGTCGTCCCCGGTCCCCCCCCCCCCCCCCCACGGCCACAGACCACCTCCACCTCACGACCACCTAACCGTCCACCAAACAGCACCACGACCACCTAACAGTTCAACCACCGTCCACCTCAACCAAACATCTTCACCACCACCCCCACCGTCGCTACCACCTAACCGTTCACCATCCACCATAAACACTGCAACTCTCTGGAGAAGGCAGCTTTCGAGATCTATTCTTATGCTTCTGATCACCTGAAATTCTCGTTCGAATTACCGAGTGTTTCATCTTCGGGTTTGCAATTTTTTTTTTTAACATTGATGTCTTTGTCTTCAAGATCCTTTGGTTTCCAATTCATGAATTGGTGTAAAGCTCTGATTCACTATCCTCGGCTAGTCTTCTTCAACTCTAAAATTTGGTTTTGGCCGGAGAGTTTCGAAAAACCAGTCTGATGCAAAGAAAATTGGGGCGGGGTAGAGCAGGACGGGTGCGGATTTTTTAAAAGTCCCCTGGATCGGGGATGGTATTTATATCTCTAGACTCAGTGGTGGGGCGGGGCGGAGTGGTGTGTAAGGACTACCGGGGTGGTATGGATTTTATAAGATCCGCATCTGATCCGCCCCATTGCCATTCCTAGTCAACTCCGTTAATTAAATTCACTTCATGGTTTCGCATAAAGGGTAAACACAAAATATCATCACAAAGGGTTGTAGAGTAAATTCATAAAAAAATGGAACCACTCAAAACCTAATGACTGGAAAGATAATTTCATTTTATGTTCTCTCACGTCGTTTATGTTTTCTTTGCTAGTTCTTGGTTTTCGTTTTCCAGTTTTACCCTCAAACGAACCACACATATATATAGGAGTAGGGACAATTTTGTGGAAAGAAATATAATTGTACGACTACCATAAAGCTTTTCAAAGATGAGGGACTATTTAGAACATTTGTACAAACTTAAAGGATCAAAACTATAGATTAACCCTATTGCTTGCTTATCTTCGACGGGATAGAAATCCACTCTGTCTCGCACAAGCAAATAAGTAGATCTGATGATTCAATAGTAGTTCAAAAACTCTACATGACGTTCACAGATCGAAAGAAAGGAACCCCTAGCACTGCCAAAATTAGGAGGAAAGCATTACAAGACCACCACTCCGCAACCAGGTCACTGCCTTTATGCAAATGCCGTTGAAAATAAATCATTTTGAAATGGAATCGTACTTTCTAACACAAAACAAGAAAATTACAGTACACTATGAATAGTAACACGTTATAAGATGAATATGAATAATCTCAACAAACTATAGAATCAAGCCGAAGTTTTGTCCTAAAAGGTTAATTCGCACCCCCCCCCCCCCCCCCCTAATGGCTCGATGCGATGGGCTTCACGGCACGCAACCCCCAGGATTAGTCTATAGTATTATCCCTGTTTGCACGCACTTGCAATAGGGATTTTGAAATGACCCTCTTGACTTTTCTCTTTCACAACTCACACAATATCAAGTAAGGTGTACACTAAAATTTTTAAAAGTGTATAGGAGAATTTTAGGAGCAAGAGAGCTATGCTTTTATTTGTAAAGAAAAACCCTTTTTGTGTGTGTTTAAGGTTTGGCCGAGTGGCCTTTATATAGAAAAGGATGAGGAGCTAAAGTCTTGATAAGTTATGGAAGAGATAATGTGGCTACAGACCATATCAGTCAAAAAAAGAAGACACATACCATATCAGTAAAAAAAAAAAGAGAAGAGTTGGTTCAGGAAAATGAATCTAATAGTCAAAAAAGAAAGCTCAAAGATAAGTCTCCAAATTTTCCAACAAAGCGTCAACAAAAGTGAGAGTGGGCCCCATAACCATTTATGTGTTTTGTAACACTTACAAAATATAACAAAAGAGAAAATTGGGTTCTCGAACTTGTGATTGCGCGTTTATTGGTTATGCTTCTAATAGTATTGCATATAGATTTCTTGTCATTAAGAGTAATGTTATAGAAGCCAATACTATTATTGAATCTAAAAATGCTTCTTTCTTTGAAAATATTTTTCCTGCAAAAAATAAAGTGTCTAGAGCAATTGATGAGCATGCTAGTATCAGTAATCGTACTAATACAACTCTAGAATTACAAAGAAGCCAAAGAAGAAGAACTGAAACTAATTTTGGTAATAATTTTTATGTGTGTCTTATCAATGATGAATTATTGTCATATCATGATGTTATAGTTTCTATAGATGCACCCTTTTAGAGAGAAGCAATTAATAATGAATTAGATTCCATTATCCATTATGTCTGATCATACTTGGGAAAAAGTTGAAACGAAATGGTTCCATTGAGAAATATAAGGCACGATGGTGGCTAAAGGTTATAAGCAAAAATAGAATGTTGATTATTTTGATACATACTCTCCTGTTACTAGCATTGCATCTATTAAAATATTATTTTCTATTGCATCCATATATAAACTTGTTGTGCATCAAATGGACATTAAGATTGCTTTTCTGATGGTGATTTAGAAGAAGAAATATACATGGAACAACCGGAGAGATATGTGGTCTCCGGACAAGGAAATAAAGGGTACAAATTGGTTAAATCCTTGTATGGACTGAAACAAGCTCCTAAACAATGGCATGAGAAATTTGATAGCGTCATGATATCTGATGTATTTTTTTATTAACAATGCTAATAAGTGCATATATATACCACAAATGTCTTAATGATAATGTTATCACTTTATGCTTGTATATTGATGATTTGCTTATATATATTTGGAACAAGCATTAACATTGCCCATGCTACTAAGATATTTTTAGCATCTAAATTTGACATGAAAGATATGGGTGAAGGTAATGTGATTTTGGGAATGAAGATCTTGAGGCATGATAATTCCATCACATTATCACAGTCACACTTTGTTAAGAACAAGCTGAGAAAGTATAAGCATTATGACTGTTCGTCTTTATCGTCACCTTATGATGCAAAAATTCATCTTGTGAAAAAAATTATGGTGACAGCGTGTCCCAAAATGAGTAAGCACAAAAAATTGGTAGACTAATGTCTCTAATGAATCATACTTGTCATGATATTGCATATTTAGTTGGCAAATTGAGTAGATATACTCATAATCCTAATAAGAAACATTGGAATGAAATATCCAGGTTGTTGAAATATTTAAGAGGCACCATTGATTATGGACTAACATACTGTGGTCATCCTTCTGTACTTGAAGGTTATTGTGATGCTAACTGAAATTTAGATTCAGATGAGTTGAAGCCACTAGTGGATATGTGTTCCAACTAGCTGGAGGAGCGATCTCTTGGAAGTCATCCAAACAAACACTTATTACTAAATCCACAATGGAATGAGAGTTGATTGCCTTAAAGAAGGCGTGTTCTGAAGCAGAGTGGCTCAGAAGTTTCTTAGTTGATATTAGGGGTGAGCACGGTTTGATTTGGAGGCTGAATACCAAATTGAACTGACCAACCTCAGTTTGGAAAAAACAAACCGAACCACGGTTGAACGGTTTAATCGGTTTGAGCTAAACTCAATTTTAGGTAAGTTTAAGGCCAAAAATTAATAATTTATACATGCTAATAAGCTCCAAACACTTAGTGAGATGTAGGCGGCAAGTGAAAAATGTGTGTTACGTCATCATGTGCCCTTGCATAGCATGGTGTTTTAGTTAATCTTTAGATATTTAAAAACATTTCAACATCAAATTTGACAAATATTAATATAAAATATTATGTTGCTCAAAACATGCAGCCATTAAACTATAAGACCCACTTTTTCTTTCCAGATGGGTTAGACAAATTAATACATGTTCCACCATCCCCAACAATTACAAGCTTGAAACTCGGGTAATCGAGAGTCTGTTGATTTGGCAAAGCCTGCAATACCCAAAATCCAAGACCCAGAAATAACGATACCCATCAAGAAAACTTCACAAATAAGTGAAAACCCAATCAAAGCAAATAAATTGCAATAAAATGTGAAGAACAATATACAGATCTCATTCGAAAAGACTTACCATGATCAAACCTTGTTGTGATTATGAGGGTTTGCAATGTTGCCGGAAAGGTTTTTGAAGACCTGGGAAAACCCCTCTTTGGCTTTAAGCGGGGGCGACTTTCTGGGCTGTTCGATCACATTCTGTTATCGGTAGAGAGCGCATGTGCAAGTCACGTGATTATCATTTGTTCCATAATATTTGTCTGCTTTTTGGTAAAATTATGAGAATTACATTAAACAAGTCAAAACATGACAAAAATCGAGAATAAGGTCCATGTTTTGATGGCCAAAGTCTACTTTAGGAATTTGTAAATGAAGGGGAAAAAAACCATACGTATGCTTTAACTTATTATGAGTGGAACGTGATCCTTTACCCCTTAGGCAACTTAAATTAAGTTGTCATCACGATCTGGTAGTTCATTCATCGTGGTGGACTGATCAGATCTAACTTTAACAAAACAAAAAAAAAACATCATCAGCTACACTATGTAGCGGATGGAATTTTTGACCAAAATATCCCGAAGAGATTTAATGAGTTGCTGGAATTCCCATGCAAATAGGAGGGCAGTGTCATAATTTTCGCGAGTCACTACATAATGTAACGGACGATGAATAAACGTAAAAAAATTATATCTATCCCGTCCATCCACGATGGATAAACGGTCCGATAGCATTGATAACTTAACTTAAGTTGCCTACCAAGCAATTGATCACCTTCATTTATGAATATATTGAAACTGGAGCATGTAAATGAAGTCATGTTGTCATTCATAACACGAATCAAATAAGTATTGCTAATCAAGATAGGGTAAAAATCAAAGGTTAACTCATATAGGCATCCATAACGCTAATCAAATAAGTCTTGCAACCAAGATATGGCAAAAATCAAAGGTTAAGTCGATGTTTAGATGTTCCAATTGTATTCTAGAAAGTTGCATACGATTAGGAAAGTTTTTTTTTGAAATGCACACGTAGAGTATTGTTCGGAGTAAGTTTCTAAACGAACCTTGAATTATTTTCCTTGTAGCAACTAAAACCTTAACTTAGAGAAGTTGCTTTTGAAAACCTTAGCATTAACACCCAATGGAAGCCTCCATACTTTGCCAATTCTTGGCTTTAGAATCTCCATGATCCGTGACATGCTTCATTGTACTCCCTACGCCATGCCCATATATTGCACCTACGTTATCTGCACTAGTGCAACATCCCTCCATCGTGCTTGTGCATTGAGCCTATATATGTTGCTTGCTCCCGACACCACATGCCTTACCCGAACAATTGCACCATGCTGTCTCTATGCGACGTGCACTCAACGTTACATCATATCATTATGGCCCCAGCTTGGTCCTTGTCTTTACCACGCCATGCCCCTTATCTTTTGGTTGTGGAAAATGCTTAACACATATTCTGGAATGTGCAGCATCTCATTGGTTAGGCAACTCCTTTTGGACACTATCTCAGAGAGTTCCTTTCGGCACGTCAGCTCCTTTTTAGTTAGATAGACATGTCCTCACAATAGTACCTTGATCTATTGAGAGTAGGCAACTCCTTCGCGACAGTATCTTGGAGCCCTTTGTGATCAGTCTATGTGCTCTAGCATTAGGGTTCTTCATTGGCACCTATTAGGATCATAACCAACGTATCACTTTGAGAAGAAAACAAGTCTTTGGATGACTAGTTAGCCGGACGATGGGCATTAAGCTTCCCCACAATTGCGCCTGGTCCCATGCACCTCTTGACACCTCTATGGGACTTATCAAGGGTATTAACAAGGTGTTGCGTCAAGCTCCATGATTTGGCTTCCTGTCTTAAGTGATAATTCAGAACTATAAGGTATTAAATAATGGGAGCAGACTAGGCCGTGAACAGCCAACCATTGCACTATAAAAATTGGATATGTTAGATCTAGGGTTATTGGGTCCTAAAAAGATCTCTCAAATCCATCGAGTTATTCCAAAAGAACAGAATTGTGCTCTCCTCAATCAAATACTCATTTGGCCGAGGACTTGCGAACACATAGTAGGCTAAGCCAACGCTGAAAAATGAACAACCTACAGTTAATAGGGAAAGAATAGACTGAACTAGTGTTGTATGAGTCGGTCGTCCTATACAAACAAATCGAAGCTGTGCGGTCAGAGAAAGTAACTACAATGCTTGACTACCCTGCAAAAACCGGTATATAACGTGCCTTCCTCGAGGTTGTACCTCTGAGGAGCGTCATGTGTCAGTTGGTGACAAGGCGTTTTCTACGACCTGTAAGTATTGGACTTGAGAACTAGGGCCTTCTGCCTGGCCTACTGTAGATCATCCAACTCAACTAACAGTGCTTTTGTAAACTCAAGTGGGGTCGGTTGATGTTGCTCACCGATATTGATGACACAGGCATAATTCCTAGCGATCTCCGACCACAATCAAAACACCAAAATTCAGAACTGATCAGCTTACGATTAAGAAATGGGCTTTATTAAACCTAGAACAAAGACTTTTACGCAATTTGATTAGTCACGGCTAAGACTTCCCTTGCTTCTTTTAAATCTAATCCGATGATAATTCTTTGACAGGCCTTATCCCGTAAATGTCATAAAAAAATGGTGTAGTGCATCAGTGCATGAACGTTCATACTTAGGACTTTGGCGGACGGGAAGAAGAGTTGTTTAAGATGGGCTGTTGATGCCTCCTGGACAATGAAGTCGCTCCCAAGGTAATCTTAGATAAAGCATCGAAAATGAGCCTCCTCTATAAAATAAGGGAAAAACCCGGACAATGGAGTCAGCTCCCTAGGTGACCTTGGGGAAAACATTGAAAATGAGTCTGCTCTAAAAAACGAGGGATAAAGTCTCCATAAAACAGTGTTAACAAAAGCTGTTTTTACAAGAATTCATTTCATTTCACACTTTCACTTTCTCACTCTAAAATTTTAAGGCAAAGGAATTCTAGAGATGGAAAGCAAACTCTATTACATACCTGACTCTAGACTTGTGCATTGGACCTTAACATTTATACCGTCATTCCCATACTCATTCTATGCCTATCCCTCAAAGTACAACTATTCCACGGACTCTGTCTAAGTTGCCTCGGTTCCTGTCATTGCTGATGTCCTAGCTCTGTCTCTCGCATTATCATACTTGACATCTTATTTGGGCTATATTCTTTGGGGTAGTCCGTTGGAAACCCACGTAATCTGGGTCACCCTTAACCATGCTTGCAAAACTTTTTTCACTCGAAGACTTGTATGCTCCTTTCTGATCATTCGAGCTCTATTACAAAAGCACGTGAGGTTAGAGGATATAACATGCAGTTAAGTCTTTTTTTTTTTTGGAAACCAAGAGAATTTTATTAAAGTACTAGAGTTGAGTCACACGGCTTGGGGTGACTCTCCCACATATGTCAAAATTCAGGAAGTTAGACAAAAAAAACCGGCTCATGATCCCATCTGTGGTATCCATATTGCTGATTTACCGCCTGCTTCGCCATTTCATCCGCACAAAGTTGGTTTCTCTATATACATGCATAACAGTCACCTGCCATGGTCGCTCAAGTAGTTCCCTGCAATCCATAACCAACGTTTCAATGTTAGGGGGGGAGGGGGTCTGGGGATTTGGAAGCATAAGAGCGACGCTATTGTTATCCACTTCAAGTAAAATATTCCGGTAATTTCCTTCCCATGCTAGGATGAGTCCGTCACAAACTGCCCACCATGCAGCGGCAAGGCAATCAATCCATGGGATTTTTGAAGAGCAACCCCGTAGCCATTTGCCCATGTGGTCACGGATTACGACACCAGAGCCTGCAAAAGTGTGTTTTAGTAGCGCTACCATCGGTGTTTACTTTGACCCAATTTGGCGGAGGGGGTTTCCATCCCACAAGAATGGAGTTAGTGTGTCGCCTTGGTTTACCGTACCGGTTGGTGAAGAAAATATAGTCCCTAGCTTGGAGTGTGACCATTCTGTGTGCTTGGATTTTTCATTTTAGTATTAACTGAAAGCATCAAGTTTCTGGCCCCTTGAAGTCTTCTAGGGGATTAGCCATGGAGATTATCATTTAGCATAACTCTAACGGATTGCAGTCCTTTTTCACGATTCCGGTTATGTGCTTCATGCACACTTTAATGTGAAGATATCTGTTTTTACAGGTTTCTATTAGACTACTGAGGGCAAAAGAGGCAATTCACACAGAAGCCCTATTTTGACTATGAATTGCCGCATCAGCCCTACTTCGACTATGGATCACCCTTAACCATGCTTGTAAAACTTTTTTCATTCTAAGACTTTTATGCTCTTTTCTGATCATTCTTTACAAAAGCACGAGAGGGGAGAGGATATAACATGCTATTAAGTCTACATACGAGTGGAGTGTTGTTCTTGGATTCTTCATTTCAATATTAACTAAAAACATGGAGAATTGGCCATGGAGATTATCATTCAGCATAATTATTCTTAAGGATTGCAATTCTTTTTCATGCTTCCGGTTATGTGCTCCATGCACCATTTGACATGAAGACATCCATTTTTATAGGTTTCCTTTAGACTATTGAGGGCAAAAGACGCAATTCACACAAATCCCGCCACCTCCAACCTAATCAGAACTCCCCCCCCCCCCCCTCCTTTCCTTCTCACTGAGCCCGCCACCACCAACACATTCCCCCCTAAACCCACCACGTCTAAACCAAACAAAATAGCCTTTGCTCCCCCTTGCTTAACCTCTCAGCACAACCCTTTTGGGGCTTAATTTCACCCAGCACCCTGTACTTAGGGGTCAGTTGCACCCAGCACCCTAGGGTTTTAAAATTGGCACCCAACACCAAATGACGGTCAAACTGCCTGTTGACTAGACGGCTGTTAGTTTTTCAGGGGCAAAATGAGATTATTGCCCCTAAAGCTTACATGTCATCCCAGGTAGTGACACATGGCAAATTGGCTGTCCACGTCATTTCCCTCCAACAACCTTTATTCTCTCTCTCCTTCCACATTTCCCTCCCACAGCCCATCTCTGTCGTTCTAGGGAGTTCGCCGGAGTACGGCCGTTTTCTCGGGATCTTCGCCGGAGACTTACGGACCCTTTGGGCTCAACTGCAAAGCAAACATGGTGTCTCCCGATATACGAACCAAATCGCCGAGGCTGTCGAATAAGCTGAGCATACCGGTGCTGCCGCCGGTTGACGTCGCGGATCTGGCGCCGGCGTCTGATTCGGCTTGCTCGGCCTACGAGCACTACCTGCGTCTGCCGGAGCTGAAGAAGATCTGGGACGCCGAGGCCGTCGAACAAGCTGAGCATACCGGTGCTGCCGCCGGTTCGTGTCGCGGATCTGGCGCCGGCGTCTGATTCGGCTTGCTCGGCCTACGTGCACTACCTGCGTCTGCCGGAGCTGAAGAAGATCAGGGACGCTGAGGCCGTCGAACAAGCTGAGCATACCGGTGTTGCCGCCGGTTGACGTCGCGGATCTAGCGCCGGCGTCTGATTCGGCTTGCTCGGCCTACGAGCACTACTTGCGTCTGCCGGAGCTGAAGAAGATTTGTGCTGTGTGAGGACGAGGAAGAGGAGAGCGAGACACGGGGGATGGCGCCGATCGTTGATTTGAGCACGTCGAGATGCGTGCTAGCTCGAGAAGGGAGCTCAGCGGAGGTGTGGAAGCTGCATGACATGTATGCTTTAAGGGGCAATAAGACTATTTTGCCCCTGAAAAACTAACAGACGTGTGGTCAAAGTGCCTCTTGACCGTCATCTGGTGCTGGGTGCCAAGATTTTTCAAATTTTTGGTGCGGGGTGCCCAAATTAGAACCATAAGGTGCTGGGTGCAACTGACCCCTAAGTACGGGGTGTAGCGTAAAATTAACCCCCCTTTTGGCCACGAAACTAGCCACTTCTAAACCCACCTGAATAGCCCCTCTCCCTATCAGATTGTGTTTGACTTGACTTTGAATTGCACCAGCGACGAGTGAAGGACGGTGATGATGGTGGCGGTGGCCACAACGTTGACTGGCAATTACAACATCTGCGTTTATGTCATTGTATGTGTGAACAATAGCAGCACCGTTGTCGTCTGGTGTCAACCGTCTGCCATATCATCAACAACCATCGATCACCACCTTCGTTACTCACCACCACTGATGTGTCACCCACTTCCACCATTGCTCACCACCAGTGACACGTCACCGGCCACACCACTAACTGCCGCACCCACCACTTTTATCGTACCCGTAAAAACTTTCGTCGTCACTGGCCGCACCATCGTCACTAACAACCAAATGTTGGAAAATAAACTTGATATAGTTATTTGGAGTGGTCATTAGTGTGACATGTTAGTGGTTTATTAAGTTGTGTCTTAGTGGGTGCATAAGTTACAAGTGCATTGTTATGTGTTAGTGGAAGTAGTGGCTATTATATTGTTGAAATAGTGGGTTAGTGGTAACTTAAGTACATGTCTAGGAGTTACTTAAAAGTACTATAAAAAAGTGTAAGTTGATACAAGTGTAAAGAGAGGAAGAACTATGAGATAAATTTTTTAAGGTATATTATGTGTTCTCTTCAAGTTCTCTCCATGTCCTCCTCATATAAGTGAGTGTATGAGTCTGAGTGCAACAAAGTGTGAGCTTGAGTGATCCATTTGTCTACAACAAAGTGGTATCAGAGCCACAATGGTCATAGTGGATGTTGTGGCGTTAATGTTTAGTCACTATACGGGTATAAAAAAGTATCCGAAATGGATATTTGCTGTGAGAAACTTTTGTTCTCAAATTATGTGAGAATGCGAGTGTCCTTTCATTGTATCTCAAATCATGTGATTTGTGGGATGTGGTCAGTGAAGAACCACATGGTAGCTTATCAAAAGGAGTTCGACAAAAGAAGGAAGAAAAGGCACTCTGGGTATTGTAGAAGGTCGTCCATACAGATCGTGCATTGGAGATGTAAGATCTTCAACTGTTGTTTGGCGAATGATCGAGGTCATTGCTTCCAACCTAGACGTGACTTCTTACATACCCAAAGAGTATTGGGTACAAAGCTAGGAAGAAAATGAGTTCACAAATAAAGATGGTGAACATCTCGAGGAAGAAACTCTAATGCAGGATGAAAACGAGTTTCGCGCTTTCAAAACTGAAGAAACAAAGGAGACAAATGATGAAGCAGAGTTCAAGGCATTTGAAGCCAATAAGAACGAAGAGTTGACAAATGGAAATGAGCCATTTAAAAATATGAAAGAGAGCGAGAGCATAGTTGGTGATGACAATGCTCAAAATAAAGAGATGGAAGATGAGAGCATTGACAAAGAGGTAAAAGTTCTTAGTGGTCAAGAGGTGAACACCACATGTATAACATTTAATTTTTACGCAAAAGAAGAAAATGAGTTTAAATCATTTTTAGTTGATGAAGAGTCACAATTTGAAAAGGTAGTGGAAACATTTCATGTGATTAAGAAAATTAAAATTTTACCTGAAGAATATGCCGTCAAGAATGATGATATTTTGGCAAATTTTGGCAATGATAATTATTTTGAAAAGTTTGTTATACTTGTCAAGGGAAGTGATTGTGTGAGAAACATAGAGTATTATTCTCAACTTGGCTCGGAGAATTTGTTAAGTGATACAAGTTGGGTAAATATAGAGATGTTTTTTGATCCAGACGAGTTACTTGAAATGTCCAAAGAAAATGCTCAAGATCCAGTATTCACACAAGTGACGAAGAAATATCAGAGGTGTAACAAAAAGATGTGCCACCTACGATACTCGTCAAAAGAAATGGTAAAGAAGATTGTTGATGTTGATGGAATTGGAGATGAAGACCATTATCGACACTTATCAAGCCCCTCAATCAAGAAGAATAATTGAAGACACAAATCAAGTTTAAAGGGGGGGTGTTGAAAAATAAACTTGATATACTTATTTGGAGTGGTCATTAGTGTGACATGTTAGTGGTTTATTAAGTTGTGTCTTAGTGGGTGCATAAGTTACAAGTGCATTATTGTAATGTGTTAGTGGAAGTAGTGACTATTATATTGTTGAAATAGTGGGTTAGTGGTAACTTAATTACATGTCTAGGAGTTACATAGAAGTACTATAAAAAGGTGTAAGTTGATACAAGTGTAAGGAGAGGAAGATCTATGAAATAAAATTTTTAAGACATATTATGTGTTCTCTTCAAGTTTTATCCGTATCTTCCTCATATAAGTAAGTGTATGAGTTTGGGTATAACAAAGCGTCTACAACACCAAAACCCACCGCCCATCAATCAAGACCCTAGTGGATCGAGACGGCCATGGAGAGTACAATAGCTGCACCTTGTCAATCTGTCACCGGCCAGGACCCTTAGCCCCATATTTAGTGGGCTAGCTAGTGTGGTGGCAGTTGCATGCTTTGGGAAAAGGGGCGGTGGTGGTGTGCTTGAGGGAAGGGTGGGATAACTAGGTTGGAAGCTCAGAGAGAATAAAAAAATGATATGTAGGTGGCCAACAAGGATAAGGTACGACACATGGCTGTGAAAAAGGATTTAATGTGAATGGCCTCTTTTGCCCTCAAAAATTTAATAGACATATAAATAAAAAATAATAGGAGGTCTTACCGTCAAATGGTATAACTGGAGATAACTGGAAGGATGAGGTGGTTTGGAGGGAATTTTTTTTTTTTTGGTGCAAATGTATGTTCTTTTGGACCATATATAGGGGAAAAAGGAGAAATTAATTG
>JAVXUO010000865.1:0-101120 GCA_033065855.1 Escallonia rubra
TTAAGCTAGAAACAATTAGAGTTAATCACTTCATCTAAGCAATATCATTGGAACTTCACACACACACGCACATATAAATACAAATTGTCAGCATCTAGCAAACATCAAAACTCAAAGTGGTCATTTTAATCAACCTTTGAGAGGGCTAACGTTTTGGTCATCGAAAATTGGGTTGCAAAAAGCATAAAACTTCGTGAAAAATAATTCACATTCTAACAATTTTAGGCGCTTGGGTTATGGTGAAGATCAGTTTAACTTGTTAGTAACGAGACTTTTTGTTGGCTTTTTAAACTGGAGACTATTACATGGTACCATTTAACCTAATTAACCCTAAAGGAACGCCAAATATAGGCCTTCACCGCTGATGAGTTGTTTTTCAAGTCACTTACAGGGGAGCTTGGTAGGTCAGGAAGCATTGACAAGAGTAGGACACTCCTTGCTTATCTATATGATCGCTAATGTCTACTATATATGAACTTCACATATAACTAAGCTATCAATTCAAAGATCTCATGCACTGAGAAGCTACAAGTTCAAAATAGCAAACACACTTGCACAAGATGACAAGATTTTCAACTCAAGCTGAAAGATCAAGTCAAACTATCCAAGAGAAAAATCAGTATGATTGAGGAGACAACAGTTCTAGTCAAAGTAACTAATCTATTTACCATCAACTGTATATATGGAAATGAATCCCTCTCATAAAAGAGCGAACGTAACCTAGTACATGACTTCCTAGGTCAGCCAGAATAATTCACGATGCATTCCAGAAATAAAAAAAAAAGTAATCCATACCCATCTCGACATTCAGATAATCAGTAGCCCAAGCAACTCTATCATTGAGCTGTACATTCATAGCGATAATTGTACTTACCAATGAAATAAAGCACTTCCAATAAGTCACCACCAAACCCAATTTACAATTATCAAGAACCCACTCCAAACCATTTAAGATTTGGTCAAACCCTCATCACAGAAGAGTAAAAATAGCAGCATCAAACCACACACATCTTAAGTTCAAAGTGTAACCATAGATTTCAAGTTAAGCCACTTTAATTAGACCTACCAAAATCATAATTAGCTAGAAAACCTCAAAACAAAAGAGGATTAAATTAAACCCTTACCCAGCTCAAATAGACCACGCCCAGTTCATAATCACCAAGAAACCACATTAAAAAACACAAAACTACCTATACCAACTACAAAAAACAAATACTAAACATGCCAAAATCAAGAAAAACACACCGCAGATCTTGATGGGCGCCTCAAGCTCCAAAAGATTGGGCTGCTGTAAGAAGATATCCTTGGACCTAAGGCAAAGTTGCCTGATCTCCAACTCGGAGAGCTGCACCTGCTTGGACCATAAAACAAAGAGATAGCACAAGAGAGAGTATAACTAAAAGATAACACTAAGTTCTTTTAAAAGGGTATGTAAATAATCCAAAAAGTTGTTCTTTCAACTCAATTAAACGCCAAAGGCTTACCTCTGCTAACTAACGGCCAGTTTGGAGGAAAAAGAGAGGCGAGCGGGCTGCTGCTTCCGCGACGGCGACGACTCCACGAGACCCAGATGTATGAAATTTGGAATCAGAACATAAAAAGCTTTTCAGAACATGATGGAAACAATCAATTGTACAACAATCATTGCATGGGTGAAAGAAATAGCTACCGGATTAGATGGAATCCCAAATGTGTTCAATCTGGAACAATCCTTCCAGAGAAGCGTCGAGACTTCAATCTTTGTTCAATCTGGACAGATTAATTGAGAATGGAGAAGAGAGAAGACCGAGGGGGGATGGAGGGAGGGAGGGATCACAGTCAGACTTTGTTAAGAGACGAACCTGACGCAGCATGGTATGGGTGAGTCGTGTAAGAGAGACGTGAGAAAGACTGAGAGAAAGAACAAGAGTCGTGTATGTAGTGGAATAAAGCATTAAAAAAAAGGAGAAAAATTGAATGTAAATCAGTATTTCCTATGCCGACGGTCAACGAGTCGGCTAAAACAATTAGACCGTCGGCGTAGATAGTATTTTAGCGCTAAATTTTGGCGATCATACTTTGGGGTGAAAATATCACCTATGACAGCGCCATACATTTGACCGCCGGCTTAAAACATTGTTATAGATTCTATAACGGCGGTCATGGTGGAGGCGTCGTCGTAGCCCATATACAGCAACGCCTTCGAGCGAGCGCCGACATAGAGCGTCGCGACAGATCACTTTTTTTGTAGTGGTGGCTCAGAAGTTTCTTAGTTGATATTAGGGGTGAGCACGGTTTGGTTTGGAGGCTGAATACCAAATTGAACTGACCAACCTCAGTTTGGAAAAAACAAACCGAATCACGGTTTGAGCTAAACTCAATTTTAGGTAAGTTTAAGGCCAAAAATTAATAATTTATACATGCTAATAAGCTCCAAACACTTAGTGAGATGTAGGCGGCAAGTGAAAAATGTGTGTTACGTCATTATGTGCCCTTGCATAGCATGGTGTTTTAGTTAATCTTTAGATATTTAAAAACATTTCAACATCAAATTTGACAAATATTAATATAAAATATTATGTTGCTCAAAACATGCAGCCATTAAACTATAAGACCCACTTTTTCTTTCCAGATGGGTTAGACAAATTAATACATGTTCCACCATCCCCAACAATTACAAGCTTGAAACTCGGGTAATCGAGAGTCTGTTGATTTGGCAAAGCCTGCAATACCCAAAATCCAAGACCCAGAAATAACGATACCCATCAAGAAAACTTCACAAATAAGTGCAAACCCAATCAAAGCAAATAAATTTCAATAAAATGTGAAGAACAATATACAGATCTCATTCGAAAAGACTTACCATGATCAAACCTTGTTGTGATTATGAGGGTTTGCAATGTTGCTGGAAAGGTTTTTGAAGACCTGGGAAAACCCCTCTTTGGCTTTAAGCGGGGGTGACTTTCTGGGCTGTTCGATCACATTCTTTTATCGGTAGAGATCGCATGTGCAAGTCGCGTGATTATTATTTGTTCCATAATATTTGTATGCTTTTTGGTAAAAATATGAGAATTACATTAAACAAGTCAATACATGACAAAAATCGAGAATAAGGTCCATGTTTTGATGGCCAAAGTCTACTTTAGGAATTTGTAAATGAAGGGGAAAAAAACCATACGTATGCTTTAAGTTATTATGAGTGGAACGTGATCCTTTACCCCTCAGGCAACTTAAATTAAGTTGTCATCACGATCTGATAGTTCATTCATCGTGGTGGACTGATCAGATCTAACTTTAACAAAACAAAACAAAAAAACATCATCAGCTACACTATGTAGCGGATGGAATTTTTGAGCAAAATATCCCGCAGAGATTTAATGAGTTGCTGGAATTCCCATGCAAATAGGAGGGCAGTGTCATAACTTTCGCGAGTCACTACATAATGTAACGGACGATGAATAAACGTAAAAAAATTATATCTATCCCGTCCATCCACGATGGATAAACGGTCCGATAGCATTGATAACTTAACTTAAGTTGCCTACCAAGCAATTGATCACCTTCATTTATGAATATATTGAAACTGGAGCATGTAAATGAAGTCATGTTGTCATTCATAACATGAATCAAATAAGTATTGCTAATCAAGATAGGGTAAAAATCAAAGGTTAACTCATATAGGCATCCATAACGCTAATCAAATAAGTCTTGCAACCAAGATATGGCAAAAATCAAAGGTTAAGTCGATGTTTAGATGTTCCAATTGTATTCTAGAAAGTTGCATACGATTAGGAAAGTTTTTTTTTAAATGCACACGTAGAGTATTGTTCGGAGTAAATTTCTAAACGAACCTTGAATTATTTTCCTTGTAGCAACTAAAACCTTAACTTAGAGAAGTTGCTTTTAAAACCTTAGCATTAACACCCAATGGAAGCCTCCATACTTTGCCAATTCTTGGCTTTAGAATCTCCATGATCCGTGACATGCTTCATTGTACTCCCTACGCCATGCCCATATATTGCACCTACGTTATCTGCACTAGTGCAACATCCCTCCATCGTGCTTGTGCATTGAGCCTATATATGTTGCTTGCTCCCGACACCACATGCCTTACCCGAACAATTGCACCATGCTGTCTCTATGCGACGTGCACTCAACGTTACATCATATCATTATGGCCCCAGCTTGGTCCTTGTCTTTACCACGCCATGCCCCTTATCTTTTGGTTGTGGAAAATGCTTAACACATATTCTGGAATGTGCAGCATCTCATTGGTTAGGCAACTCCTTTTGGACACTATCTCAGAGAGTTCCTTTCGGCACGTCAGCTCCTTTTTAGTTAGATAGACATGTCCTCACAATAGTACCTTGATCTATTGAGAGTAGGCAACTCCTTCGCGACAGTATCTTGGAGCCCTTTGTGATCAGTCTATGTGCTCTAGCATTAGGGTTCTTCATTGGCACCTATTAGGATCATAACCAACGTATCACTTTGAGAAGAAAACAAGTCTTTGGATGACTAGTTAGCCGGACGATGGGCATTAAGCTTCCCCACAATTGCGCCTGGTCCCATGCACCTCTTGACACCTCTATGGGACTTATCAAGGGTATTAACAAGGTGTTGCGTCAAGCTCCATGATTTGGCTTCCTGTCTTAAGTGATAATTCAGAACTATAAGGTATTAAATAATGGGAGCAGACTAGGCCGTGAACAGCCAACCATTGCACTATAAAAATTGGATATGTTAGATCTAGGGTTATTGGGTCCTAAAAAGATCTCTCAAATCCATCGAGTTATTCCAAAAGAACAGAATTGTGCTCTCCTCAATCAAATACTCATTTGGCCGAGGACTTGCGAACACATAGTAGGCTAAGCCAACGCTGAAAAATGAACAACCTACAGTTAATAGGGAAAGAATAGACTGAACTAGTGTTGTATGAGTCGGTCGTCCTATACAAACAAATCGAAGCTGTGCGGTCAGAGAAAGTAACTACAATGCTTGACTACCCTGCAAAAACCGGTATATAACGTGCCTTCCTCGAGGTTGTACCTCTGAGGAGCGTCATGTGTCAGTTGGTGACAAGGCGTTTTCTACGACCTGTAAGTATTGGACTTGAGAACTAGGGCCTTCTGCCTGGCCTACTGTAGATCATCCAACTCAACTAACAGTGCTTTTGTAAACTCAAGTGGGGTCGGTTGATGTTGCTCACCGATATTGATGACACAGGCATAATTCCTAGCGATCTCCGACCACAATCAAAACACCAAAATTCAGAACTGATCAGCTTACGATTAAGAAATGGGCTTTATTAAACCTAGAACAAAGACTTTTACGCAATTTGATTAGTCACGGCTAAGACTTCCCTTGCTTCTTTTAAATCTAATCCGATGATAATTCTTTGACAGGCCTTATCCCGTAAATGTCATAAAAAAATGGTGTAGTGCATCAGTGCATGAACGTTCATACTTAGGACTTTGGCGGACGGGAAGAAGAGTTGTTTAAGATGGGCTGTTGATGCCTCCTGGACAATGAAGTCGCTCCCAAGGTAATCTTAGATAAAGCATCGAAAATGAGCCTCCTCTATAAAATAAGGGAAAAACCCGGACAATGGAGTCAGCTCCCTAGGTGACCTTGGGGAAAACATTGAAAATGAGTCTGCTCTAAAAAACGAGGGATAAAGTCTCCATAAAACAGTGTTAACAAAAGCTGTTTTTACAAGAATTCATTTCATTTCACACTTTCACTTTCTCACTCTAAAATTTTAAGGCAAAGGAATTCTAGAGATGGAAAGCAAACTCTATTACATACCTGACTCTAGACTTGTGCATTGGACCTTAACATTTATACCGTCATTCCCATACTCATTCTATGCCTATCCCTCAAAGTACAACTATTCCACGGACTCTGTCTAAGTTGCCTCGGTTCCTGTCATTGCTGATGTCCTAGCTCTGTCTCTCGCATTATCATACTTGACATCTTATTTGGGCTATATTCTTTGGGGTAGTCCGTTGGAAACCCACGTAATCTGGGTCACCCTTAACCATGCTTGCAAAACTTTTTTCACTCGAAGACTTGTATGCTCCTTTCTGATCATTCGAGCTCTATTACAAAAGCACGTGAGGTTAGAGGATATAACATGCAGTTAAGTCTTTTTTTTTTTTGGAAACCAAGAGAATTTTATTAAAGTACTAGAGTTGAGTCACACGGCTTGGGGTGACTCTCCCACATATGTCAAAATTCAGGAAGTTAGACAAAAAAAACCGGCTCATGATCCCATCTGTGGTATCCATATTGCTGATTTACCGCCTGCTTCGCCATTTCATCCGCACAAAGTTGGTTTCTCTATATACATGAGTAAGAGTCACCTGCCATGGTCGCTCAAGGAGTTCCCTGCAATCCATAACCAAAGTTTCAATGTTAAGGGAGAGGGGGTCAGGGGGTTCAGAAGCATATGAGCGACGCTAGTGTTATCCACTTCAAGCAAAATATTCCGGAAATTTTCTTCCCATGCTAGGATGAGTCCGTCACAAACTGCCCACCATGCAGCGGCAAGGCAATCAATCCATGGGATTTTTGAAGAGCAACCCCGTAGCCATTTGCCCATGTGGTCACGGATTACGACACCAGAGCCTGCAAAAGTGTGTTTTAGTAGCGCTACCATCGGTGTTTACTTTGACCCAATTTGGCGGAGGGGGTTTCCATCCCACAAGAATGGAGTTAGTGTGTCGCCTTGGTTTACCGTACCGGTTGGTGAAGAAAATATAGTCCCTAGCTTGGAGTGTGACCATTCTGTGTGCTTGGATTTTTCATTTTAGTATTAACTGAAAGCATCAAGTTTCTGGCCCCTTGAAGTCTTCTAGGGGATTAGCCATGGAGATTATCATTTAGCATAACTCTAACGGATTGCAGTCCTTTTTCACGATTCCGGTTATGTGCTTCATGCACACTTTAATGTGAAGATATCTGTTTTTACAGGTTTCTATTAGACTACTGAGGGCAAAAGAGGCAATTCACACAGAAGCCCTATTTTGACTATGAATTGCCGCATCAGCCCTACTTCGACTATGGATCACCCTTAACCATGCTTGTAAAACTTTTTTCATTCTAAGACTTTTATGCTCTTTTCTGATCATTCTTTACAAAAGCACGAGAGGGGAGAGGATATAACATGCTATTAAGTCTACATACGAGTGGAGTGTTGTTCTTGGATTCTTCATTTCAATATTAACTAAAAACATGGAGAATTGGCCATGGAGATTATCATTCAGCATAATTATTCTTAAGGATTGCAATTCTTTTTCATGCTTCCGGTTATGTGCTCCATGCACCATTTGACATGAAGACATCCATTTTTATAGGTTTCCTTTAGACTATTGAGGGCAAAAGACGCAATTCACACAAATCCCGCCACCTCCAACCTAATCAGAACTCCCCCCCCCCCCCCCTCCTTTCCTTCTCACTGAGCCCGCCACCACCAACACATTCCCCCCTAAACCCACCACGTCTAAACCAAACAAAATAGCCTTTGCTCCCCCTTGCTTAACCTCTCAGCACAACCCTTTTGGGGCTTAATTTCACCCAGCACCCTGTACTTAGGGGTCAGTTGCACCCAGCACCCTAGGGTTTTAAAATTGGCACCCAACACCAAATGACGGTCAAACTGCCTGTTGACTAGACGGCTGTTAGTTTTTCAGGGGCAAAATGAGATTATTGCCCCTAAAGCTTACATGTCATCCCAGGTAGTGACACATGGCAAATTGGTTGTCCACGTCATTTCCCTCCAACAGCCTTTATTCTCTCTCTCCTTCCACATTTCCCTCCCACAGCCCATCTCTGTCGTTCTGGGGAGTTCGCCGGAGTACGGCCGTTTTCTCGGGATCTTCGCGGGAGACTTACGGACCCTTTGGGCTCAACTGCAAAGCAAACATGGTGTCTCCCGATATACGAACCAAATCGTCGAGGCCGTCGAACAAGCTGAGCATACCGGTGCTGCCGCCGGTTGACGTCGCGGATCTGGCGCCGGCGTCTGATTCGGCTTGCTCGGCCTACGAGCACTACCTGCGTCTGCCGGAGCTGAAGAAGATCTGGGACGCCGAGGCCGTCGAACAAGCTGAGCATACCGGTGCTGCCGCCGGTTCGTGTCGCGGATCTGGCGCCGGCGTCTGATTCGGCTTGCTCGGCCTACGTGCACTACCTGCGTCTGCCGGAGCTGAAGAAGATCAGGGACGCTGAGGCCGTCGAACAAGCTGAGCATACCGGTGTTGCCGCCGGTTGACGTCGCGGATCTAGCGCCGGCGTCTGATTCGGCTTGCTCGGCCTACGAGCACTACTTGCGTCTGCCGGAGCTGAAGAAGATTTGTGCTGTGTGAGGACGAGGAAGAGGAGAGCGAGACACGGGGGATGGCGCCGATCGTTGATTTGAGCACGTCGAGATGCGTGCTAGCTCGAGAAGGGAGCTCAGCGGAGGTGTGGAAGCTGCATGACATGTATGCTTTAAGGGGCAATAAGACTATTTTGCCCCTGAAAAACTAACAGACGTGTGGTCAAAGTGCCTCTTGACCGTCATCTGGTGCTGGGTGCCAAGATTTTTCAAATTTTTGGTGCGGGGTGCCCAAATTAGAACCATAAGGTGCTGGGTGCAACTGACCCCTAAGTACGGGGTGTAGCGTAAAATTAACCCCCCTTTTGGCCACGAAACTAGCCACTTCTAAACCCACCTGAATAGCCCCTCTCCCTATCAGATTGTGTTTGACTTGACTTTGAATTGCACCAGCGACGAGTGAAGGACGGTGATGATGGTGGCGGTGGCCACAACGTTGACTGGCAATTACAACATCTGCGTTTATGTCATTGTATGTGTGAACAATAGCAGCACCGTTGTCGTCTGGTGTCAACCGTCTGCCATATCATCAACAACCATCGATCACCACCTTCGTTACTCACCACCACTGATGTGTCACCCACTTCCACCATTGCTCACCACCAGTGACACGTCACCGGCCACACCACTAACTGCCGCACCCACCACTTTTATCGTACCCGTAAAAACTTTCGTCGTCACTGGCCGCACCATCGTCACTAACAACCAAATGTTGGAAAATAAACTTGATATAGTTATTTGGAGTGGTCATTAGTGTGACATGTTAGTGGTTTATTAAGTTGTGTCTTAGTGGGTGCATAAGTTACAAGTGCATTGTTATGTGTTAGTGGAAGTAGTGGCTATTATATTGTTGAAATAGTGGGTTAGTGGTAACTTAAGTACATGTCTAGGAGTTACTTAAAAGTACTATAAAAAAGTGTAAGTTGATACAAGTGTAAAGAGAGGAAGAACTATGAGATAAATTTTTTAAGGTATATTATGTGTTCTCTTCAAGTTCTCTCCATGTCCTCCTCATATAAGTGAGTGTATGAGTCTGAGTGCAACAAAGTGTGAGCTTGAGTGATCCATTTGTCTACAACAAAGTGGTATCAGAGCCACAATGGTCATAGTGGATGTTGTGGCGTTAATGTTTAGTCACTATACGGGTATAAAAAAGTATCCGAAATGGATATTTGCTGTGAGAAACTTTTGTTCTCAAATTATGTGAGAATGCGAGTGTCCTTTCATTGTATCTCAAATCATGTGATTTGTGGGATGTGGTCAGTGAAGAACCACATGGTAGCTTATCAAAAGGAGTTCGACAAAAGAAGGAAGAAAAGGCACTCTGGGTATTGTAGAAGGTCGTCCATACAGATCGTGCATTGGAGATGTAAGATCTTCAACTGTTGTTTGGCGAATGATCGAGGTCATTGCTTCCAACCTAGACGTGACTTCTTACATACCCAAAGAGTATTGGGTACAAAGCTAGGAAGAAAATGAGTTCACAAATAAAGATGGTGAACATCTCGAGGAAGAAACTCTAATGCAGGATGAAAACGAGTTTCGCGCTTTCAAAACTGAAGAAACAAAGGAGACAAATGATGAAGCAGAGTTCAAGGCATTTGAAGCCAATAAGAACGAAGAGTTGACAAATGGAAATGAGCCATTTAAAAATATGAAAGAGAGCGAGAGCATAGTTGGTGATGACAATGCTCAAAATAAAGAGATGGAAGATGAGAGCATTGACAAAGAGGTAAAAGTTCTTAGTGGTCAAGAGGTGAACACCACATGTATAACATTTAATTTTTACGCAAAAGAAGAAAATGAGTTTAAATCATTTTTAGTTGATGAAGAGTCACAATTTGAAAAGGTAGTGGAAACATTTCATGTGATTAAGAAAATTAAAATTTTACCTGAAGAATATGCCGTCAAGAATAATGATATTTTGGCAAATTTTGGCAATGATAATTATTTTGAAAAGTTTGTTATACTTGTCAAGGGAAGTGATTGTGTGAGAAACATAGAGTATTATTCTCAACTTGGCTCGGAGAATTTGTTAAGTGATACAAGTTGGGTAAATATAGAGATGTTTTTTGATCCAGACGAGTTACTTGAAATGTCCAAAGAAAATGCTCAAGATCCAGTATTCACACAAGTGACGAAGAAATATCAGAGGTGTAACAAAAAGATGTGCCACCTACGATACTCGTCAAAAGAAATGGTAAAGAAGATTGTTGATGTTGATGGAATTGGAGATGAAGACCATTATCGACACTTATCAAGCCCCTCAATCAAGAAGAATAATTGAAGACACAAATCAAGTTTAAAGGGGGGGTGTTGAAAAATAAACTTGATATACTTATTTGGAGTGGTCATTAGTGTGACATGTTAGTGGTTTATTAAGTTGTGTCTTAGTGGGTGCATAAGTTACAAGTGCATTATTGTAATGTGTTAGTGGAAGTAGTGACTATTATATTGTTGAAATAGTGGGTTAGTGGTAACTTAATTACATGTCTAGGAGTTACATAGAAGTACTATAAAAAGGTGTAAGTTGATACAAGTGTAAGGAGAGGAAGATCTATGAAATAAAATTTTTAAGACATATTATGTGTTCTCTTCAAGTTTTATCCGTATCTTCCTCATATAAGTAAGTGTATGAGTTTGGGTATAACAAAGCGTCTACAACACCAAAACCCACCGCCCATCAATCAAGACCCTAGTGGATCGAGACGGCCATGGAGAGTACAATAGCTGCACCTTGTCAATCTGTCACCGGCCAGGACCCTTAGCCCCATATTTAGTGGGCTAGCTAGTGTGGTGGCAGTTGCATGCTTTGGGAAAAGGGGCGGTGGTGGTGTGCTTGAGGGAAGGGTGGGATAACTAGGTTGGAAGCTCAGAGAGAATAAAAAAATGATATGTAGGTGGCCAACAAGGATAAGGTACGACACATGGCTGTGAAAAAGGATTTAATGTGAATGGCCTCTTTTGCCCTCAAAAATTTAATAGACATATAAATAAAAAATAATAGGAGGTCTTACCGTCAAATGGTATAACTGGAGATAACTGGAAGGATGAGGTGGTTTGGAGGGAATTTTTTTTTTTTTGGTGCAAATGTATGTTCTTTTGGACCATATATAGGGGAAAAAGGAGAAATTAATTGGTGCAAAAGGATTTGAAAGAGCTTGAGGCCAATTGGTGAATTTACAGAGTCATCACGTTTCCAACGGGAAATTGCAGATGGTACTCCAAGCATCAAACCGAGCATAAATCTGCGAGTCCTAAGATGTATGTTAGGAAGAAAACTCGATCTCCGCTTGTTGCCAACGACAGGCCGTTCCTTGAAGACCTCTTCCCATATCATTGCAATAATGCAGATAAGGGCAAAAGATTGGTAAGAATGGTACTCGGTATTGTCGATCAGTGATGCATTTTTAGCTCCTAGAGACTTATGATTCGAACATAATTCTTTGGGGAAATACTAAGCTCCGAACTTGTGCAGGAGATGGGATATCTTCACATGGTGCCTTATACTTGGTTTTCCTGGCATATAATAAATCCAACCAACTGAACCAAGGTCATTTCCTGATTCAAACTCATTCGATATTTTAATTTTCTGATTGAAAGTGATTGAGTAATATTTTCTGATTGCTCCTTCTTACAAGAAAAGGAGTTGCAAAATGAATTTGTGGCTTGCAAAATGCATGCCATCAGCAAGACGGCAGATGCCAATCGATAGAGATATGAAAATAGTAATAGACGCATAATTATTTTTGTATGTAAGTATTTGTTTGTAGTGGGAGTGTATCAATCAGAGAGGGAGAGAGAAGGCGATGGGGAGGGTGACGTCTTTTCTTGTATTTGTTTGTCAAGAACAATAGTTTTCTCTGCAAAAGATCCCAGACACCATTATATGGATGTATGCATGTCTTTGTATGTTGCTCATTAGCCACCTTGTTGGCGACGTCAAGACCAAGGTTATAGTTGATTTAATCGAAATGCTGGGTGTAGTCCAAAATCTACACCGAGTTAGGCATTAAGGTGCCTTGTGAGGCTATATATGTTTTCAGGAGTCAAAATATACTGAAGCATTCAACTGTGAGTGCTTAATGCAGAAAAGAGACCAGAGTAGAGAAGTGCAAGTCAAGAGATGAAAAAGGTTTGGGGCTTCGTTGGGGCATGACTGGATGCGGTATTGGCTATGCGTTCATTTTCTTCTCTTGGCAGAGATCAGTAGCTCCATACCCATTTCACACTGAGAAAAAATTCTGGCAAGTTTTGCTGAATATGCCATTTAAAAATGCAGCTTAAAGTTGGAGTAATTCTCCTAATTTCAATCCTTTTCTCAATTCTAAAACTACAGGAGACGAGAACTCCCATGGCAAAGCCTCATTGCCAAAAAGAATGCGGTGACATAATTATTCCTTATCCATTTGGAATAGGTGCAGGCTGTTACCTCGACAAAGCATTTGAAGTTTTATGCATCAAGATCCATTTTTTTTCCCACCTCGTCTTTCTAAACGGCTCAACTATTTTGCATATCTCGCTTGATCATGCAGTTGTGCATGCAGAGGGACAACCGAATGTATATTGTTACAACCAGTCGGGAGAAGACCCTACAACTTCTGCAAGTGTTCATCTGAACCAACAGTTTAGTATTTCCTACACCCGCAATAAGTTTGTAGCCGTAGGATGCGACATCTTTGCTTATATCCTTGACTCGGGAAGTAGAAACTACACAAGTGGGTGTGCATCCCTTTGTGATGACCCCAACCCCATTGTTGACCTTACTGCTACTTCTTGCTCAAGTGTCGGCTGCTGTCAAACTACTCTTCCAAAAGACATCACATCTTTTGATATGCGAATGTTCAGTATAAACACATTTAATCGGTCCTGGACAACCAAGCCATGTAGCATTGCCTTTTTTCTTGACAACAAGAATTTATCCAGCTACACATTCAATATCTCACAAAATATTTATCCGGACTTGTTTGCCTTTCCTATGGTGTATAATTGGGTAATTGGTAACATCACTTGCCATGAAGCTCACGAAAGAGGAAATCTCGTGTGCGGTATGAACAGTGATTGTATCGACAATGCTGAGGGCCTGGGATACTGGTGCCACTGCAAGCAAGGGTACCAAGGCAATCCTTACCTCCCTAGTGGCTGCCAAGGTAATGTTCACTCCTTAATGGTCGGTATCGCTATTACTCTGACAGTTTAATTTATCTGTAGTCTGACACAGAGAAACAACCTAACCACCTTTTCTTGTTGTTTATGAACGTTTAAAAAGATATCAATGAATGCGAAGATCCAAACACCAGTCCTTGTCAGAATGGAGCCGTTTGCTTTAACACACCAGGCGACTACTCTTGCAGATGCCTAAATGGTTTAGTTAGTGATGGCAATGAAGCTGGACATGGATGCGCACACAAACAAGCGAGACACCGAATAGATGTTGCTGTTTCTTTAGGTAAACTTGATCACCGTATAATAGTTTCTGTTTCCAAAAGATAAGAGGCATCAATAGCCTTTTGTCCAATCTATATTTATGGCAACCTACCCAATCTCCCCAAGAATTAATATACTCACTTATCTTGCACAACGCAGCCACTACAAGTGCAGCTGGTGCTCTAATCCTGATTGCCTTTGGTTCATTATTATATCTCAAACTTGAGAGATTGAAGAGAAATAATATCAAACGGAAGTTTTTCAAGAGGAACGGAGGTTTAGTGTTGCAGGAGTTAATCACTTCTAGTACAGCAAGTGCTCTCAAGACAAAGCTTTTTTCTACCAAGGAAATTATGAAGGCAACAGACAATTTCAATGAAAGTCGGGTCCTAGGAAAGGGAGGACAAGGTACAGTATACAAGGGGATGTTGCCGGATGGAAGCGTAGTGGCTGTCAAGAAGTCTAATAAAGTTGATCAAGATCAAGTAGGTCAGTTCGTTAATGAAGTTATAATCCTTTCACAGATAAACCACAGGAACATAGTAAAACTATTGGGTTGCTGCCTCGAGTATGAAGTTCCATTGTTAGTGTATGAATATGTATCAAATGGCACCCTTTCACATCATATCCGAAACGAGGGGGACGTTCCCAAACTATCATGGGAAAGCCGCTTACAAATTGCAGGGGAAGTTGCAGGAGCACTGTCCTATTTGCACTCATGTGCTTCGACAGCCATCTTTCATCGAGATATCAAATCTGACAACATATTACTAGATGAAAACTACAGGGCAGTAGTATCTGATTTTGGACTTTCAAGGACGATATCCCTTAGCAAAACTCATTTAACCGTAGTGGTAGGAGGCACATTTGGATACCTGGATCCTGACTATTTCCGATCGGGGCAATTCACAGAGAAGAGTGATGTTTATGCATTTGGGGTGGTTCTTGCTGAACTTCTTACCGGAAGAAAAGCCGTCTCTTCTAGTAGCTCTGATGAAGGCCTGGTTATTTATTTTCAAGCATTAATGAAGCAGAATAGTCTATTTGAAATTCATGATGCTCTAGTTGCAAATGATGGTCAAATAGGGGAGATCCTTGCTGTTGCCAAGCTAGCTCAGAGATGCCTCCATTTGAATGCCAGAAAAAGGCCAATCATGAAAGAAGTAGCAGCAGTTTTGGACCAACTAAGAAGAAAACAATATAGGCCACCATCTCCAAGGAAGTTGAAGCAGCAACTACTGCTCATAAGCGAAAGAGTGCAATAAATATAAGTTCGTGCAATACTTTCTAGAGCAAAGTGCATGAGTAATATATTCATCTTTCTTTCTGGTTAGTCAATAGCTACACTAGTCCTTATTCTAGGTAAAGCCATAAAGCTCTCCTTTTCTTGCTCCGTTTTCATGATATCTTGGCATGTGTATATGATGACCCTCAATTAGAACAGAAGTTTCAAAGACAAGACTTGTTATACATGCCAAAGTGTTGTCTAATAGCCAATCCACTGCTTGTCTAAATGAGGTTTCCAGTAAGAGTGAGATCCGGTTCAGCTTCTTCAGCATTAGCTGGAGAACTCTGTGAGATAGTAAGGGAAAAAACCAAATGCAGCAAGAAGCTAGCTGATGAAATGTTTCATGCATAAACTTGAATTAAGAAGGCTCAACAAGAGATCCAAATCTTCGGAGTTTTTCTTGTTTTTAGGAACTCCACTATAAAGCTTCATGAAACTACCATTTCTCGTGTGGTTAGCCTTTGGATTCACAGTAGCGGATAGCTAGCCATTGGCAGGCTTAGCGCGAGGACAGCGTACACCATTAAATACCTCATTCCTTCCGGGGTGGGTGATATTGTAATGGCTTGCGGAAGATGCTTAAGACTGGTATCTTATAATCCAGTTGCGCTCTCAAGACCATCATTTAGCAACAAAATTAGAAGGCAAAACCATCTTTTATTTTTTCCATTCTGTGCAACAGCATGTTAGGGTGGTTGTCTTCAATAAGCTTTTTGGTCTGAACAGAAAGCAGATATGCTAAATGACGATCAGTCTATCTTCGGGAGACCATTAGGCGAAGTCTGGATTTGAGAGCAATGTCCACAGGACTATGAAGGCCGATGCTTCCCTTTTACTTTTTTGCTTCCTTCCTTTCCAACTTTCACGGGCCCAAGAATGTGTATGTATGTATAATCTCCTCGTTTAGTTAATCGATGCTAAAGCATTCAGGGTGAGATCACAGATTCAAATCTCAACAAAACCATGTGTACTAAATTACTCGTCAGAAAGGTTTATTCTTTGAAAGAACAAAAAGAAGTAGAATATCTTGGCGGAATTGGTTGAGATCTCAGGATCGGAGTGGCTGCCGTGGAGCCGTCCTGATTGGCGTAGTCTTCGTAAGAGCAAAGAATGTCATCCGCAGCAAAATCGAACCCCTTGGAAGCCGAACTGTTGCTACCCGACGATCCGGAAGCCATGGCTACAGATCCGAAGTGAGGATTACAACACCAAACTGATACTTAGGACTTGCAGAGAACAAAAAAGATCCCAAGTGAGGATTGCCGCTGCCATGGCGAGGTTGAATCAAAGAGAAGAGAGAAGGAAGATCGGTATCGCTGCCATGTCGAGGTTTAATCAAAAGAGAAGAGAGAAGGAAGAGAGCTCATGGAACAGAACGTCGAGCAGAACAGTGACAAAATATAGTGGCTTCCAATCGTAAGTTTGAAGTTGGCTTTAATTTTATAATATAGTTTTAATTTTTTAAAGTTGGACATGAATGGTAATTCTAATTCTAAATAAATTGTCTAAATAACTGAATTATAATTCTCAAATTTCAATTTCAAAATCAACCTTAATTCTAAGGTTAATTCTGTGATCTAATCGGATCCTTAGGTTTTGGTAGATGGATAACAAGAGGAGTTGGGCTATACTTTTGAGCTTTTTATTTGCACTCTAAATTTATGACTTGGGCTGTACGTATAAATTGTTTGGGTATGTAATTAGGCTTGCATTGGTTTTAAGCAAATTAAGTTTAGGGTTTCCATGCCTTAAAAATATATTTATGGATATTAGCATAATATTTTAGCCGTTAAACGTAAAAAGTAAAAAAAAAAATCATATAGAAGAGTCATTCACGAACATCGTAAACATTTTGAGTGGCTCGTTTAATACACGAGCTTTAAAATGCTGTTCATATTTGGTTGTATATTATACAAACGAACAAGAACGACTTCTGCAATAAGTTGTTCATGAACGATTCAGTTCATTTATGACTCTACTTACCATCAAATGGTGCTTCGAGTATATAACCGGAAGGTGGGGTGGTTAGGAGAAAGAAAAAAAAAAACCTTGTCTTAACGGGTCAAAATTATGGAATTTGCATATCATCCGTCTTCTGTGTGCTGAAAATTTGATATTTCTTTAGAAGCATAGAGGAAAGAGGAGAACTTAGGGTCTGTTTGACAGAATTTATTTTTTTTTGGTTTTCAGTTTTTAAAGAGCAGTTTAATTTTATTTTTTTTAACAAAAACAAGTGGGTGTTTGATAACCCTTTTTTTTTTTTTTTTTTTGTGTTTGGTAATCCTTTTTATTTTGACTTTTTTTTTGTGGCGGTGGTCGACGATGGTGGTGGCCGACGGTTGTCGCCGGCAGTGGCTGCCGGTGGCTGGAGGTGGCTGTAGGTGGTGGCTGCTGCCCGTGGTTGCCGGAGGTGGTTGTCGGGCGACGGTGGCTGCCGGAGGTGGCTACCGCCCGGTGGTGGTTGCCAGCGGCCGGAGGTGGCTGTCGTGCGGCGGTGGCTGCCGGCGGTGGTGGCCGGAGGTGGCCTCTGGCCAGTGGTGGTGGCCACCGCCCACCGCCGCTCGATGGTGGCTGTCGGTGGCTGCCGGGCGGTGGTTGCCGGCCGTGGGTGAGTTATGGTGGAGGTCTCCAAAAAAAAATTTAAAGTGAAAACAAAAAGAGCTTTTTCCTCTTTTTTTTTTTTTTTTTTTTCTTTATAATTTAAAAAGCCACTTTTTAAATTGAAAAAAAAAAGTGTTACCAAACACTCCTAATAATTTGGTGCAAATGGATCCGAAAGAGCTTGAGGCCAATTGGTGAATTTAAAGAGTCATCACTCATCAGTCATTTCCAAGTTCCAACAGGACGTTGCCGGTGGTAGTCCAAACATCAAACAAAACATAAATCTGCGAGTTCTAAAATGTATGTCAGGAAGAAAGCTCTTCGCTTGTTGCCAAGGATAGGCCGTTCCTTGAGGACCTCTTCCCATATCATTGTAGAATGCGAGCAAAGGGCAAAAGATTGATAAGAATGGTTCTCGGTATTGTCGATCAGCGATGCAATTTTAGCTCCTAGAGACTAATGATTCGAACATAATTCTTTGGAGAAATACCAAGCTCCGAACTTGTGCGGGAGTCGGGAAATCTTCACGTGAGGCCTTAACTCGGTTTTCCTTGCATATAATCAACCCAATGAATGTCATATCCTGATTCAAAGTCATTAGGTGTTGTAATTTTCTCATTCAAAGTGATTTTAGTGAAATTTTCTGATAGCTCCTCCTCATAATTAAGCAACGGAGTTGCAAAATGAATTTGTGGCTTGCAATAAATGCATGCCATTAGCAAGACGGCAGATGCGAATGTGTAGAGATGAAGATAGTTATACAAGCATAACTACTTTGGTATTATCTTATCTGCAAAAGATCCCAGAGTCCATGTGTTTGTACGTTGCTTATTACCCACCTTGTTGGCGGCGTGAAGACCAAGGCTGTAGTTGATTTGATCGAAATGCCGTGTGCAGTCCAAAGTGCTACACCGAGTAAGGCAATATTAAGATGCCTGGTGAGGCTATAAATGGAGTCAAAATATACTAGAGCATTCATTCATCTATGAGTGCTTAATGCAGAACAGAGAGCTGAGCAGCGAAGTGCAAGTCAAGAGATGAAAAAGGTTTGGGGCTTGGTTGGGGCATGACTGGATGTGGATTTTGGCTATGCGTTCCTTTTCTTCTCTTGGCAGAGATCAGTGGCTCCATATCCATTTCACATTTAGAGAAAAAATTCTGTCAAGTTTTTCTGAATCTGCCATTCAAAAATGGAGCTCAAAGTAGGAGTAATTCTCCTAATTTCGATTCTTTTCTCATTTCTAAAACTACAAGAGACGAGAACTCCCATGGCAAAGCCTCATTGCCAAAAAGAATGCGGTGACATAATTATTCCTTATCCATTTGGAATAGGTGCAGGCTGTTACCTCGACAAAGCATTTGAAGTTTTATGCATTAACAAGTTCCCTTTGGTTTCCCTCCTTGTCTTTCTAGACGGCTCAACTATTTTGCATATCTCGCTTGATCGTGCAGTTGTGCATGCAAAGAGACAATCGAATGTATATTGTTACAACCAGTCGGGAGAAGACCCTACAACTTCTGCAAGTGTTCACCTGAACCAACAGTTTAGTATTTCCTACACCCGCAATAAGTTTGTAGCCATAGGATGCGACATCTTTGCATATATCCTTGACTCGGGAAGTAGAAACTACACAAGTGGGTGTGCATCCCTTTGTGATGACCCCAACCCCGTTGTTGACCTTACTGCTACTTCTTGCTCAAGTGTCGGTTGCTGTCAAACTACTCTTCCAAAAGACATCACATCTTTTGATATGCGAATGTTCAGTATAAACACATTTAATCGGTCCTGGACAACTAAGCCATGTAGCATTGCCTTTTTTGTTGACAACAAGAATTTATCCAGCTACACATTCAGTATCTCTGAAAATATTTATCCGGACTTGTTTGCCTTTCCTATGGTGTATAATTGGGTAATTGGTAACATCACTTGCCATGAAGCTCACGAAAGAGGAAATCTCGTGTGCGGCATGAACAGTGATTGTATCGACAATGCTGAGGGCCTGGGATACTGGTGCCACTGCAAGCAAGGGTACCAAGGCAATCCTTACCTCCCTAGTGGCTGCCAAGGTAATGTTCACTCCTTAATGGTCGGTATCGCTATTACTCCGGCAGTTTAATTTATCAGTAGTCTGACACAGAGAAACAACCTAACCACCTTTTCTTGTTGTTTATGAACGTTTAAAAAGATATCAATGAATGCGAAGATCCAAACACCAGTCCTTGTCAGAATGGAGCCGTTTGCTTTAACACACCAGGCGACTACTCTTGCAGATGCCCAAATGGTTTAGTTAGTGATGGCAATGAAGCTGGACATGGATGCACACACAAACAAGCGAGACACCGAA
Organism: Escallonia rubra; assembly: GCA_033065855.1. Lineage (NCBI taxonomy): Eukaryota > Viridiplantae > Streptophyta > Magnoliopsida > Escalloniales > Escalloniaceae > Escallonia > Escallonia rubra. The sequence continues at coordinate 20,021 of JAVXUO010000865.1, forward strand.
TAGATGTTGCTGTTTCTTTAGGTAAACTTGATCACCGTATAATAGTTTCTGTTTCCAAAAGATAAGAGGCATCAATAGCCTTTTGTCCAATCTATTTTTATGGCAACCTACCCAATCTCCCCAAGAATTAATATACTCACTTATCTTGCACAACGCAGCCACTACAAGTGCAGCTGGTGCTCTAATCCTGATTGCCTTTGGTTCATTATTATATCTCAAACTTGAGAGATTGAAGAGAAATAATATCAAACGGAAGTTTTTCAAGAGGAACGGAGGTTTAGTGTTGCAGGAGTTAATCACTTCTAGTACAGCAAGTGCTCTCAAGACAAAGCTTTTTTCTACCAAGGAAATTATGAAGGCAACAGACAATTTCAATGAAAGTCGGGTCCTAGGAAAGGGAGGACAAGGTACAGTATACAAGGGCATGTTGCCGGATGGAAGCGTAGTGGCTGTCAAGAAGTCTAATAAAGTTGATCAAGATCAAGTAGGTCAGTTCGTTAATGAAGTTTTAATCCTTTCACAGATAAACCACAGGAACATAGTAAAACTATTGGGTTGCTGCCTCGAGTATGAAGTTCCATTGTTAGTGTATGAATATGTATCAAATGGCACCCTTTCACATCATATCCGAAACGAGGGGGACGTTCCCAAACTATCATGGGAGAGCCGCTTACAAATTGCAGGGGAAGTTGCAGGAGCACTGTCCTATTTGCACTCATGTGCTTCGACAGCCATCTTTCATCGAGATATCAAATCTGACAACATATTACTAGATGAAAACTACAGGGCAGTAGTATCTGATTTTGGACTTTCAAGGACGATATCCCTTAGCAAAACTCATTTAACCGTAGTGGTAGGAGGCACATTTGGATACCTGGATCCTGACTATTTCCGATCGGGGCAATTCACAGAGAAGAGTGATGTTTATGCATTTGGGGTGGTTCTTGCTGAACTTCTTACCGGAAGAAAAGCCGTCTCTTCTAGTAGCTCTGATGAAGGCCTGGTTATTTATTTTCAAGCATTAATGAAGCAGAATAGTCCATTTGAAATTCATGATGCTCTAGTTGCAAATGATGGTCAAATAGGGGAGATCCTTGCTGTTGCCAAGCTAGCTCAGAGATGCCTCCATTTGAATGCCAGAAAAAGGCCAATCATGAAAGAAGTAGCAGCAGTTTTGGACCAACTAAGAAGAAAACAATATAGGCCACCATCTCCAAGGAAGTTGAAGCAGCAACTACAGCTCATAAGCGAAAAAGTGCAATAAATATAAGTTCGTGCAATACTTTCTAGAGCAAAGTGCATGAGTTATATATTCATCTTTCTTTCTGGTTAGTCAATAGCTACACTAGTCCTTATTCTAGGTAAAGCCATAAAGCTCTCCTTTTCTTGCTCCGTTTTCATGATATCTTGGCATGTGTATATGATGACCCTCAGTTAGAACAGAAGTTTCAAAGACAAGACTTGTTATACATGCCAAAGTGTTGTCTAATAGCCAATCCACTGCTTGTCTAAATGAGGTTTCCAGTAAGAGTGAGATCCGGTTCAGCTTCTTCAGCATTAGCTGGAGAACTCTGTGAGATAGTAAGGGGAAAAACCAAATGCAGCAAGAAGCTAGCTGATGAAATGTTCCATTCATAAACTTGAATTAAGAAGGCTCAACAAGAGATCCAAATCTTCGGAGTTTTTCTTGTTTTTAGGAACTCCACTATAAAGCTTCATGAAACTACCATTTCTCGTGTGGTTAGCCATTGGATTCACAGTAGCGGATAGCTAGCCATTGGCAGGCTTAGCGCGAGGACAGCGTATTTTTTCCATCTTTTATTTTTTCCATGCTGTGCAACAACATGTCAGGGTGGTTGTCTTCAGTAAGCTTTTTGGTCTGAACGGAAAGCAGATATGCTGAATGACGATCAGTCTATCTTCGTGAGACCATTAGGCGAAGTCTGGATTTGAGAGCCATGTCCACAGGACTATGAAGGCCGATGCTTCCCTTTTACTTTTTTGCTTCCTTCCTTTCCAACTTTCACGGGCCCAAGAATGTGTATGTATGTATAATCTTCTCGTTTAGTTAATCGATGCTAAAGCATTCAGGGTGAGATCACAGATTCAAATCTCAACAAAACCATGTATACTAAATTACTCGTCAGAAAGGTTTATTCTTTGAAAGAACAAAAAGAAGTAGAATATCTTGGCGGAATTGGTTGAGATCTCAGGATCGGAGTGGCTGCCGTGGAGCCGTCCTGATTGGCGTAGTCTTTGTAAGAGCAAAGAATGTCATGCCGAACTGTTGCTACCCGACGATCCGGAAGCCATGGCTACAGATCCGAAGTGAGGATTACAACACCAAACTGATACTTAGGACTTGCAGAGAACAAAAAAGATCCCAAGTGAGGATTGCCGCTGCCATGGCGAGGTTGAATCAAAGAGAAGAGAGAAGGAAGATCGGTATCGCTGCCATGTCGAGGTTTAATCAAAAGAGAAGAGAGAAGGAAGAGAGCTCATAGAACAGAACGTCGAGCAGAACAGTGACAAAATATAGTGGCTTCCAATCGTAAGTTTGAAGTTGGCTTTAATTTTATAATATAGTTTTAATTTTTTAAAGTTGGACATGAACTGTAATTCTAATTCTAAATAAATTGTCTAAATAACTGAATTATAATTCTCAATTTTCAATTTCAAAATCAACCTTAATTCTAAGGTTAATTACGTGATCTAATCGGATCCATGGGTTTTTGTAGATGGATAGCAAGAGGAGTTGGGCTATACTTTTGAACTTTTTATTTGCACTCTAATTTTATGACTTGGGCTGTATGTATAAATTGTTTGGGTATGTAATTAGGCTTGCATTGGTTTTAAGCAAATTAAGTTTAGGGTTTCCATGCCTTAAAAATATATTTATTGATATTAGCATAATATTTTAACCGTTTTCATATAGAAGAGTCATTCACGAACATTGTAAACACTTTGAGCGACTCGTTTAATACACGAGCTTTAAAATGTTGTTCATATTTGGTCGTATATTATACAAACGAACAAGAACGACTTCTGCAATGAGTTGTTAATGAACGATTCGGTTCATTTATGGCTCTACTTACCATCAAATGGTGCTTCGAGTATATAACCGAAAAGGTGGGGTGGTTGGGAGAAAAAAAACGAAAAAAAAACCTTGTATTAACAGGTCAAAATTATGGAATTTGCATATCATCGGTCTTCTGTGTGCTGAAAATTTGATATTTCTTTTGAAGCATAGAAGAAAGAGGAGAACTTTTTTTTTTGGTCGAAACTGAAATTGCATTACACTAAAACACCAAGTACAACCTAAAGAGCACAAACAAATGTTTGGCTCTAGAAACAGAGTACCCAAAAGTACAAACAAAAGGAGTACAAGCATAATCTTGACCCCGGAACATAAACCGGCCAACATGGCCTAAACAGAAAATAAAAAAGATAAGTATTACCATTGCTGGATTTACAAAATCCAGATCAAATGGTAACAAAGTGGAAAAGTTGCAGCGAGACATCAATTCCAAGGGCCGCTTGAAATGGCAGTTTAGATTACTGCCGCGGTTTTCTTCGGATCGAAGGGAGGTGGAGCGAATTCCCAAGGCCGGAACTGAAAGATCCGAAGCTCGAAGGGTCTCCATCTCGTCTGGATCCGTCCTCTTCCCGCCACAAACCCGCCATATCGGACCCGCGTCGAAGAAGTCAACCCAAACTAATCAGATCGAAAGTCCGGCGACCATGACGGATCTGAAAAAACCTTTCAGATCTGAGGGTAACGAGTGGGAGGGAGTAAGAATGTGGCTGAAGGGCTCCCGATCTGTGGGTGCGGGAGGAGATCGGGCGGTGGAGGATGGTGGTGGCGAATGGTGCAAATGGATCCGAAAGAGCTTGAGGCCAATTGGTGAATTTAAAGAGTCATCAATCATTTCCAAGTTCCAACAGGACGTTGCCGGTGGTAGTCCAAACGTCAAACAAAACTTAAATCTGCGAGTCCTAAAATGTATGTCAGGAAGAAAACTCTTCGCTTGTTTCCAACGATAGGCCGTAGGACCTCTTCCCATACCATTGTAGAATGCGAGCAAAGGGCAAAAGATTGATAAGAATGGTTCTCGGTATTGTCGATCAGTGATGCAATTTTAGCTCCTAGAGACTAATGGTTCGAACATAGTTCTTTGGAGAAATACCAAGCTCCGGACTTGTGCGGGAGTCGGGAAATCTTCACGTGGTGCCTTAACTCGGTTTTCTTGGCATATAATCAACCCAATGAATGTCATTCCTGATTCAAAGTCATTAGGTGTTGTAATTTTCTCATTCAAAGTGATTTTAGTGAAATTTTCTGATGGCTCCTCCTCATAATTAAGCAACGGAGTTGCAAAATGAATTTGTGGCTTGCAATAAATGCATGCCATTAGCAAGACGGCAGATGCGAATGGGTAGAGATGAAGATAGTTATACAAGCATAATTACTTTGGTATTATCTTATTTGCAAAAGATCCCAGAGTCCATGTGTTTGTACGTTGCTTATCACCCACCTTGTTGGCGGCGTGAAGACCAAGGCTGTAGTTGATTTGATCGAAATTCCGTGTGCAGTCCAAAGTGCTACACCAACTGAGTAAGGCAATATTAATTAAGGTGCCTGGTGAGGCTATAAATGGTTTCAGGAGTCAAAATATAGTAGAGCATTCATATATGAGTGCTTAATGCAGAAAAGAGAGCTGAGTAGCGAAGTGCAAGTCAAGAGATGAAAAAGGTTTGGGGCTTGGTTGGGGCATGACTGGATGTGGATTTTGGCTATGCGTTCTTTTTCTTCTCTTGGCAGAGATCAGTGGCTCCATATCCATTTCATACAGAAAAATTTCTGTCAAGTTCTGCTGAATCTGCCATTCAAAAATGGAGCTCAAAGTTGGAGTAATTCTCCTAATTTCGATTCTTTTCTCATTTCTAAAACTACAAGAGACGAGAACTCCCATGGCAAAGCCTCATTGCCAAAAAGAATGCGGTGAGATAATTATTCCTTATCCATTTGGAATAGGTGCAGGCTGTTACCTCGACAAAGCATTTGAAGTTTTATGCATTAACATGTTCACCGTGCTTCCCCTCCTCGTCTTTCGAGACAGCTCAACTATTGTGCATATCTCGCTTGATGATGCAGTTGTGCATGCAGAGAGACAGCAGAATGTATATTGTTACAACGAGTGGGGAGAAGATCCTACAACTTCTGTAAATGTTCATCTGAACCAACAGTTCAGTATTTCCTACACCCGCAATAAGTTTGTAGCCATAGGATGCGACATCTTTGCTTATATCATTGACTCGGGAAGTAGAAACTACACAAGCGGGTGTGCATCCCTTTGTGATGATCCCAATCCTATTGTTGGCCTTACCGCTACTTCTTGCTCAAGTGTCGGTTGCTGTCAAACTACACTTCCAAAGGACATCACATCTTTCGATAGACGAATGTTTAGTATAAACACATTTAATCGGTCCGGGACCACTAAGCCATGTAGCATTGCCTTTTTCGTTGACAAGAATTTCTCCGGCTACACATTCAATATCACTGAACATATTACCCCAGAACTTTTTCTCTTTCCTATGGTGTATAATTGGGTAATTGGTAACATTACTTGCCATGAAGCTTTCGAAAGAGGAAATCTCGTGTGCAGTATGAACAGTGATTGCATTGACAACATTGAGGGCCTGGGATACTGGTGCCACTGCAAGCAAGGGTACCAAGGGAATCATTACCTCCCTACTGGCTGCGAAGGTCACTCCTTATTCTTCGGCATCGCTATTACTCCAACAGTCTAATTTATCTGTTGTCTGACACAGATAAATTGCTAACCATCTTTTCTTGTTGTTTATGGACGTTTATAAAGATGTCAATGAATGCGAAGATCCAAGCAAGAGTCCTTGTCAGAATGGAGCCATTTGCTTAAACACACCAGGCAACTACTATTGCAGATGCCAAAATGGTTTCGTGAGTGATGGCAGTGAACCTGGACATGGATGCACACACAAACAAGCGAGATATCGAATAGATGTTGCCGTTTCTTTAGGTAAACCTGATCACCATATAATAGTGAGTTTCTGTTTCCAAAAGATAAGAGACATCAATACCCTTTTGTCCGATCTATTTTTATGACAACCTACCCAATCCCCCCAAGAATTATACGCACTTATCTTGCACAATGCAGCCACTTCAAGTGCAGCTGGTGCTCTAATCCTGATTGCCTTTGATGCATTACTATATCTCAAACTTGAGAGATTGAAGAGAAATAACGTCAAACGGAAGTTTTTCAAGAGGAACGGAGGTTTAGTGTTGCAGGAGTTAATCACTTCTAGTACAGCAATCGCTCTCAAGACAAAGCTTTTTTCAACCAAGGAAATTATGAAGGCAACAGACAATTTCAATGAAAGTCGGGTCCTCGGAAAGGGAGGACAAGGTACAGTATACAAGGGGATGTTGCCGGATGGAAGCGTAGTGGCTGTCAAGAAGTCTAATATAGTTGATGAAGATCAAATAGGTCGGTTCGTAAATGAAGTTTTAATCCTTCAACAGATAAACCACAGGAACATAGTAAAATTATTGGGTTGCTGCCTCGAGTATGAAGTTCCATTGTTAGTGTATGAATATGTATCAAATGGAACCCTTTCACATCATATCCGAAACGAGGGGGATGTTCCCAAACTATCATGGGAAAGCCGCTTACAAATTGCAGGGGAAGTTGCAGGAGCACTGTCCTATTTGCACTCCTGTGCTTCGACAGCCATCTTTCATCGAGATATCAAATCTGACAACATATGACTGGATGAAAACTACAGGGCAGTAGTATCTGATTTTGGACTTTCAAGGACGATATCCCTTAGCAAAACTCATTTAACCATAGTGGTAGGAGGCACGTTTGGATACCAGGATCCAGACTACTTTCGATCAGGGCAATTCACAGAGAAGAGTGATGTTTATGCATTTGGGGTGGTTCTTGCTGAACTTCTTACTGGAAGAAAAGCCATCTCGTCTAGTAGCTCTGATGAAGGCCTGGTTATTTATTTTCAAGCATTAATGAAGCAGAATAGTCCATTTGAAATCCATGATGCTCTAGTTGCAAATGATGGTCAAATAGGGGAGATCCTTGCTGTTGCCAAGCTAGCTCAGAGATGCCTCCATTTGAATGCCAAAAAAAGGCCAATCATGAAAGAAGTAGCAGCAGTTTTGGACCAACTAAGAAGAAAACAATATAGGCCACCATCTCCAAGGAAGTTGAAGCGGCAACTACTGCGCATAAAGGGCAGAGCTCAATACACGTAAGTTCATGCCATGCTTTTGGGAGCATAGTGCATGAGTTATATATTCTTCTTTCTGCTACATATTTACTCAACAGCTACACTGGTCCTTATTCTAGGTCTTGCTATCAAGCTCTCCTCTTCTAGAACAGAAGTTTCAAAGAAAAGACTTCATATCTTTGCCAAAGTGTTGTTTAATAGCCAATCCACTGTTTGTCTAAGTAAGGTTTTCACTAAGAGTGAGATTTGGTTCAGCTACTTTAGCACTAGCTGGAGAACTCGATAAGATAGTAGAGGAGAAAAACCAATTGCAGCAAGGAGCTAGCAGATGAAATGTTCTCAGGTGCATAAACTTGAATTAAGAAAGCTCAACAAGAGATTCAAAACTTACGGAGGTTTTTTTGTGTTGTTGGGAACTTTAGTACAAACTTTCATGAAATTACCATTTCTCCTGTGGTTAGCCATTGATTCATATTAGTAGTAGATAGCTAGCCGTTGGTAGGCTAAGAGCGAGGACAATGTACACCATTAAATTAAATATGTAAAAAGTATGAAGTCTCATCCCCTGAGCCCCTGAGGGGTGGGTGATATTGTTATAGCTAGTGGAAGATGCTCAAGACTCTCGTAGCTTATAACTTAGTCGTGCTCTGAAGGCCATCATTTAGCAACAAAATAGCAGGCAACCAATCTTTCATTTTGTTTTTTTTATGCGACTCTGTGCAAAAGCTTTTTGGTCTGAACACAAAGCAGATATTCTGAAGAACGATTAGTCTATCTTTGGGAGACAAATTAGGCAAAGGCTGGATTCGAGAGCCATGTCAATAGGACTATAAAGGCCAATGCTTCCTCTCTTTTTTTTTCTTTGTTTCCTTCCTTTTCAACCGTCATAGGGTTCAAAAAACGAGTGTTCGTTTATTCTTCTCATGTAGCTAATTGGTGCTAATTATAATGGCATTCAGGGTGAGATCACACGTACGAAAACTGTAATCATATCTAAGTTGTACTTCGACGAGATGCGTTTTAGCAAACATGAAGTTCTAGCGAACATGAAGATTCTCCCGAAAACTCAATTCTTTTGAGTATCAACATTACGCAAAGCCTGCTATTTTTTCTCCTGACGAATGGGCGGATTTTGCAGCAGAAGGGTAAAACGGATATAATGTAGTTCTAGGAATCGCAACACAGACGAGTGATAAACGAGAGCATCAAATGGTGCCTTAGCCATGGAGTTTCCTTGCGCTAACCAGTTGACCCCAACAATGTGTTTCCTAGTACCAATTGGTTTTAAGAGAGGGGCAGAGCGACAAACGAGAGCATCAAATTGTGCTTCTATGTAACATACTGGGGTAGAATTCGAGACCAAACGCAGCCGTTTAGTGCACTTTTCTTTGTTCAGTTTAAAACTTGATAATTAGTGAGACTTTCTGTTGTTTCAGTTTGTAACCACCTTCTCTTTATAAGAGGCGTGAATCTGTTACCGAAGGGATATTAAAAATGTGAATCAAGAAACCTTTGTTCTCTCTCTATCATTTCTGAAGCTTTCTCTCTCTATCTCTATCTCTATCTCTCTCGTTCATTCTCCTTCTCTGTTCTTCAGTATCAAGTGTGTGTAGAAGATTGGAAGAAATTGAAGAAGCGACGTGGACTTTGGGTCGTGGGTGGTGCATGGTACGATGTGTGCATGGGTTATGAGGTGGCGGAAAGTGGCTGTGGTTGTGGATGTGCATAGCAAAGGTGGCGGGTGCGTCGGTGGTGTAGCAGGGGTGAAATATTGAAGAGATCGATGGAGTATGTGGGAAATCAATGGGGGTTTGTGAAGAATAGAGATCAGCCCAAGTTGGGCAAGAATTCCGGTAAGGCCCATAGGTTCAAGTAAAAGTCTAGGGGTCAAGACGCTTCCCATCGTAGTGGCGCTGCTTGTGACCTCCCAAGGCTTGTCCAGTGGAGAAGGACTTCTGGCGAAAACCAGTTTGCAATTGAATCATATTGGTTTCCGGGAACTAATCACATTTTCATGGGTTAACCTAGAAGAAAAAAAATAATGATTTGATCTGACAAAGACAAACCATCTTATGGGTTTCATTGAATTTATGTGAGTTCATAAGCTCAATATTTGTGATTGAACTATACCGATGCGTCACCATTTTGTGTGTGAGTTTGTGAGAGAGGAAAAATTGGAAGAAAGTGAAGATGGCATTGTAGAAAACTGGTAAATTGGAAGTGAAAGGCATTCAAGAGGGGCTGTGGTGACTGTTGGAGGGGGGGGGGGGGGGGGGTGGTTCTAAATACTTACTTAAGGGAAGTATTAATATTTTCAAAGTGCGAAATGACCTAGAGATGGCAATTTGGTCTTCAACCGGTAGATATCCAATCTGTCCCGATCGGATAGGAGCGAATTTTTTTAACTTTGACTAGGTTATGGGGCGAGTATGGTATTTAAAATTTTAACCCGTAGCCGGTGCGAGTCGAATTTGGTATTTAGTCTAACCCGCCTCGGTATCCGATCCTTACTCACTCTGATGTAACTTATCCTTGCCCTAAATTTGATCACAACCGTCCATCTTGGTACTATATAAATAGAGTAAAGGAAAAAAAAAGTACCCCATACTTTTCTTCTCTTCTTCTCTCACTTCTCACTAATGACACTCAGCCTTTCACTTCTCCCTCACCCCCGCACCATACCCCTCCACAGATAACCTCACCACCAGTGGTGGAACCAGGATTTCACTCCAGGGGGTGCAAAAAATATATCGAAGTCACTGCTACTGTTTCTAGGACATTAAAACCATAACTGCAATAATGAACAAAAGGGAGCATACCGAAGTTACGACAATTTGAAGCACTGACCAGAAATAGTTGAGAGTGAGTTTAAATCCCGACTAAATAAATTAATCAAATTTTTGTTTTTGGCTAGTGACGGTAGAAATCTATTGAGCCTAGATGTTGTACCTTTAGTGTTTTTATATCTATCAAAACTGAATAACAAAGTTACACACACTTCAAGTTGACTATGCTACCACTTCTTGAAATTTTTTATTTAGTCTACACTATTATTAGTGTAAATAGGTTATCTTCAGGTGTAAAGAGTTCAGCGAAAAGGTTATGTATTCCTTTATTAAGTAAATATCACCAATTTCATAACTATCACATATAATAAATCTTTATAATCGGAAATGTGAAACCAACAAACTTTTCATGAGAAAGTACAGTCAACCATCAAAGTTTCAACTCACCACAACACTGTAGAAGAGTGCTTCAGTTGTAGTTGTTGTTCTCAGCAAAAGACATTAACTCATTGGTCCAATTATATGCAGTAGAATACCTGTGATACGCTGAAAAAAATAAACATAATGGCTCAGTCATTTTGCTCGAATTGGAAGAATGTCTACAATTGGCATGCCTCTATGTAGCAAGACTTCCATATGTGATGGATGTGTGGTAAAAACCAAGAAAAGACTATTTTTTAGTTTGATTCTTTAGAACAAAAGTATGATGAACATATATGTGCAATTTAAATGCAAAACTAATATGTATCTGTTACATGATAGAATACCGATAATTTAGAAGAAAGATATGGTCTAAAAGCTTGTTAAGCCACAACAGACCTACTAGAAAATCAAAGCATGTTGTATTATCCTCAAAATTCCATACATATTCATCATTTCTTCAATGAAAGTTCTCTAACAAAACGAGCAACAATATATTACAAACATGAAGTTCAATAAAGATTGTTTCCATTATACAGAAGGCGAACAGATGTCTTTCACGAAACAATGGAAGAGCAGATTGAGAATTTAATCGTAATTATAAAACAACTATGTCTAAGAGTAGTGCCGGAATGTACTTGAAAGACGCAGTAAAATGAGGATTGCAACATTTACATCAAGGGCGTCCCGGAATGTATCATGAGATGGAGAAAACTTTTCATGATGGTGTGTTAACACATCTTTTCATGCTTATATAAGCATCCCCTTTCAGAGAAGCAACCATCGTGCTCGAGTACTCTGGAGCTACATAACGGAGATGAGTTTAACCTTAAGCTACGGTAAAAGACGGGAGGGAGCCAACCGAGGTCCTTGTCATTGTTGCCGGCTGAGGGATGTCGGCCGGTGGAGTCCTCGTCGTTGTCGCCGGTCAGTCGTCCACCTCGCCGTCGCCGGCCGCCAATCTTCTCTCGGATCTGGAATAAGAAGGCCGGTCTTTTCTCCAATCTCTTGGCTATCTTGATTCAAGGGAGAAGGGGAGAGAGAGAGAGAGCCTTTTTCGCCGTCCCACCGTCGCCTGTGGGCCAGGGAGAGATACGAGAGTGAGTGGGTGTCTGGCTGAGAGAGTCGGGCAGAGAGAGAGAGACGATAGAGTTACGGAGATTAGAATGATAGTCATGGAGAATGCAGACAGAGAGGCGATGGAATCATGGAGATTTGTGAAAAGAATTTTTTTTTTTTTGAAGTTCAGGGGGTACATCACCCCCCCCCCCCCCCCCCCCCCCAATCACCATGTGGTTCCGAGAAGTGATTGATTCTTACCCTCTTAGCCATGTCGTCGAGGCTCCCATCTGAGAAGGAACGACCCCATGAGGAACACCAGGTAGTTGAATCCCATTAATCTTTCCTTCACAAGCTCTTCTGCCCTAGCTTTTAAAAAACTCGTCCAGTCCTTTTTTTTTTTTTTTTTTTTGTCAAACGGCAATTGCATTAATTAAAAACACAGAAGTACAACTAAAAGAGCACAAACTAACGTTTGACTCTGGAAACAGAGTACAAAAAGTACTAGATAAAGAGTACAAACAACAACAGATGCTTGACCCTGAAGCTGGCCAACATGGCCTTGGAGGAAAACAATAACGATAAATATTACCACTGTTGGATTTTGAAAATCCAGATCAAGTGGTAACAGGGTGGAGGAGATGCCGGTAGGCATCAAATCCATGGGCCGCATAAAGTGACAGTTTACATTACTGCCGCGGTTAATATCGGAACCAAAGGAAATGGAGCCGGTTCCCAAGGCCGGATCTGAACGAACCGCAGCTCGAAGGGAACCAACATCATCCATCTCTGTTAGATCCGCCATCTTCAAGCCATAAGTCCACCATATCGGACCCGCATCGAAAAGCTCAACCCAAACCAACCGGAACAGAGGTCCGGTGACTGCGACGGATCTGGACAAACCTGTCAGATCTAAGGGTAGCGAATGGGAGGAAGTAATTTTATGGCTGAAGGGAAGCCGATCAGAGGGTGGAGGTGGAGATCGGCGGGTGGAGGAGGGTGGTGGCGGATGGAGGCAGCAATGGGATGCCCAGAAAGGATGAACAAAAGATGTGGAAAACAGGAGCAAAAGGAAATGGAGGAAGCGAAATAGCAGTGAGAAGGCCTCCCCTTCCACCCTCACAGCCATGGGAGTTGGAGGGGGAAGGGGCGGCAAGCTGGGTCTGATGGAGAAGAAGGCTACTGCTGGGTCTTTCCTCTCTACCGTTCGCGTTAACTCGTCCAGTCCTTGAACATAGAATAATATACCTCTTTGACTTCTTTCTTGGTCCATGTGCAATTGGTTTTTCCTTTGTTTCAAGCAGGAGAGTTTTTGTCTTAACTTCTTCAGAAACCTTAGAGTCCCACTATTGGATGATTGCTACTCGCAGTTGACTCCGGTGTCGATTCAGATGGAGGACGAGGAGGGTGGGAGCTGGTTAATAATAGATGATGTAAAATACCTTGGGTTCAGCAGAATATTTGAGGTTTGCTTGTTCTTCACTTGTTTTCAGCATAATTTCGTTGGTTTTTCTTTCTTATTTTTGTTTCTAAAATTTTGATAAAAGAGAAACAAAAATCACTATTGTTTATTGCCAGAAATAGTCTATTGGGGCGAATCTGGGTTGGGCCGGGTTTTTTAGTAGTGCATCAGACCGGGGGGGTGGGGCGCGCAATAGGACTAATTCGCATCCGACCTGTCCCATTACCATCCCTAAAATGGCCACGTCACTACAAAGGAATAAGGCTTGTAGCGACGGGGAAACCCGTCGCTAAAAGCCTAAAATCCGTCGCTAAAACTTTTAACGACGGAAGTACCGTCGCTAAAAGTCCCTCGTATAAAAGGTCGTTACTAAAAATTTTGCGACAGAATTATAAAATTCGTCGCCTAATATTGAACGTTTGGTGAGGGATTAATTTATAAATTAGCGACGGAATATCCATCGCTAATTCTGTTTTATGTATTTTAATTTATTTTCTTTTTTATGAAATTAGCGATGAGATAAATGTTTTAGCGACGGATTAATTCCGTCGCTAAAAGTTGTTTTTTTTTAATGTCCAACCCTGTAATAAAAAATTCAAACCAATTGGGTCTCATCCTCTGTCAACAATCTCAATATCTCAAATGCACGATTAACAATCTAAAATCATCAATTAACAACCTAAAATCATCGATCAATAATCACAATTCTCAAATGCACAATTAACAACCTAAAATTATCAAACAAATAATCAATGTTCAAATAACACAAAATTGTTCAAAATGCACAGATCCGATGCGATTAATTTAATTTAGGGTTTAATTAGGGCTCAGAATTCAATATTGGGGGAAAGCTTTTTCACAAGTGCTTTGATCAAACACCAGCACTTGTAAACGCATATGCCCCATGTGTTCAAAGATTACAAAGTTCCCTAGAAGGAGGTCATGCTGTTGCACGAATTTGTTCCAACCCTCTGAAACAAATTTCCTCTTGGCCGCGCTTCTTCTTGATTTTAAAAAGCCATGACCCCTTGCGGCTGGTTAAAGTTGCTTCATTTGATCTTATTGTGGTAAGCAATTTGCAAAAGGCTACCGGTATGGCCTAATATATTCATAATACAGTAAGATATGTAAGTTTTTAACCAAAGATAAAACTTTTAACACACACGAAAACACAAAGAAAGAGGGATGGTATACAAGTTTTGTATGAAAACCAGGCATCATGACCTTGAAGAAGTGCCTACCGAGTGAAACGTCCCTGTTCACCGAAGCAGTAGCCATTTAACCTACTTTAACATAAAAAATCAATCGAGCATTATTCAATTGATGAGCATCAATTTCATAGCTGAATTAAATATATTAAATATCACACTGTATAAGACCTTTAAGCTTTTAGTAACTAAATCAATACCACAGGCCCAAATGTGACATTTCAATTCGGTGTCGGTGTCGATCAGATTTAATCCAATTGGGTAGAAAATTATGTTAAAGTGATGCTAAAAGTGCAATCCACAGTGAGTTGTAGCTAAAATGATAGGAAAGATAAACCTCAGCAACAGCACATAAAACAAACGCAGAAAACACAACAAGCACATCAAACTAGCCTACTTGCATACTTGTTAAACCATGTGCGTCACATAAATCATCATTTTACCTTAAAAATAACCAAAACCAAAAGATAATACTTGTCGTGTCCCTTTGTCTTGTGTTTTAGAAATTACATGAATCTGAACTTCGACATGTATTCAACCCGGACACTCGTACCAAGTCCATGTAACATCAGTTTTTGCCCTTACTCTTTCCTATTCTTCTTTTCTTTTCCCGTTCCGCCAATAGCATCACCACCGCCATTGATTTGCCATCACCTTTTAACACTGTGCCACCTTTAACAGCCACCAATTTTATGGAATCATCACCGACATACAACACACGGCCACCATAGTTACTCATCAAACTAAACAAGAACTAAATAAACGCGAATTGAAATTAACAAAACATATCAAAACATCACCCAATATTTTTCATCAAGATTGAATTTGAATCAAGAAATTGAAGTAAACTCTTTTTCGGTATCGACCAACAATGTCGCGTTGCCATTAACTCACCACCACCTTCAAACTCTACCATGCACCACCTTAATAGCCACCATACAGCTTCGATGTCACCCCTGCAACCAACTTGTCATCAACTACGCACATCATCATTTCACCACCCAAATAACCACATATACTATTGAATGTCACTCACATATTACAAAATGAGTGTGTTGCTATGGTGGTTCAAAATGAGTCCTTCATTGAAGTCGGGTGCAATTTGAATGGTCTCGGCAATAACATGGTTTTTAAGTAAATACTAAAGTATATATGGGCGCAATTAACATGTTACATGCTCCTATGTGCTTGACAACTAAAAGTATCCACACTGAACAGAGTTTGTACCGATTATTTCAGTACTTAAACTAAACTTTCAAGTTCCAAAAAGCTTCTGCTCCTTTTTCAGTCACCTTGTCATTTTATAAAGGTAAAACTTTGATAAGAATTAACGTACTGATAGTGTGCAAAGCAAGGTGACTGGTGAACTGAGACAAAGTATTACTTCATACTCCATGTATGCACATTGTTCTCCAGCAGAATGAATACACACAACTGGGAAAAAATTCTTGGAAAGATTTAAACAAAACTAGAAAGTTGCAATAACTTTTAATTGGACATCATATTCAAATTTGAGTCAGATTTGCAACAAGCCACTTCACAGAGAAACAGAGTACGTACTCTGTAAGTACTAAAAATATCACCTCCTGCCTTATATTTAAAATTTTGGGGTGTTAATTTATATTTGAACTGTATTAATTAATTTAATTATTTCTTTGGCAGGATCCTGGAGAATATGGCGAGGACGAAGATCGGCGTTCTTGTGAAGGGCCGATTCTTCGAGCCACGCCTGTACTGGAAGGACTGGGATGCCGCTGCGAGGGAGGCCCTATGGGAAGAGTGGCTTGTACGGTGACGTATTTTTTTCAGCGTTAGTAAATGTTAAATTACGGTTTGTTTTATGTTGTTAATTTGTGTTATTGAATGCCTTACAGGAGGGGTTCACGTTTGACACGCCTCAGCAGCAGGTACTGGGGTAGCAGGCTTTCTTTGCCTACATCGGCAAGAATTACCGATGATGGCTCCACGATGCACGGGACCGGGCGAAGAAGGCGCTGCCCGCGGGTGCCCCGATGACGGACATGACGAGATATCCCCCACATTGGATATCTCACCGTGTATGGGGGGAGATGATAGATCGGTGGGCTGCGGATCCAGGTTGGGACGCCAAGAGTAAGAGCGGGGCTGAGAACAGACAGAACAGAGATCCGACGCACATGGGGGGTCGGTGCCACACGACATCGTCCGACACATGAACGCGGTCGAGCACCCGGATCTGGAGGAGGATGAGGTCATAGCTCTGACCTATACTCAGACGCACGTGCGGAAGAAGGACAAGGACGAGACCCACCGGGCGGGCGATTATATTTCAGATATTGCTCGGCGGATCGATGTGAGTCAATTTATTTAAGTTGTTAATGTTTTTGCTTTCTATCCTCAATGTCCGTTTCGTTAATTAATGCCCTAACATATCGTTAAACCACTATTTTTGCAGGCCTCGTATGAACAGCTAAGGGGGTCCGAGCAGCAGTCCGGACAGCCATCAGCGTCCACTAGTACGTCTGCGAGTACTGGGGGGTTGAAGCGATGGCTGGATACGCCGGAGGTCGTGAATCGGCCGAAAGGCCGCATACGCGGCCTGCCTAGCACGACTGCTCGTGCCGTGATAGGAGCGTCCTCACCCCCTGCTGCCCCTCCACAGACACCGGCTCTTCGTCCTCAGTTGGACGACGAGGAGATCCAGCGCATTGCTACAGTGGTGGTGAGGATGATCAGGGAGCAGGGCACTGCTGGACAGGCCGAGCCGGCCCCAGATCAGCAGGATCCAGATCCGGGACTCGGGAACCCCTGATGAGCCCCTTCCCGTGCCCGTTCCTAGCTTCCCCCCCCCCCCCCGCGCCCGGCTAGTACTCTTCTCCCCTCTCCTAACCGGCTGTATCCGGTTCCCGACTTGTACATATATGAGTTTTTTTTATAATAAATATTTTTTATAATTGATTATTGTTCACAACCTATCCGGACCGCACCCCAGGGCCCGCTAAAAGACCCCAGTGGCACCACACGTCACCCGCTCGGCAGTCAAACATGCTCAACATCATTGCTCGGTCAAAGCGCTCCGATGCTCAACATCGTTGCTCGGTCAAAGCGTTCCGCGCCTTAAGCATTCAAACGGCGATCGAAAGTGCATTTCCCCCCCCCCCCCGAGGGGTCGGCCACTCCCCTAAGAATGGGGTCGGCCACCCCCTAAGAAGGGGGTCGGCCACCCACTTTGTAAGGGGGTCGGCCACCCACTTTGTAAGGGGGTTCGGCCACCCCCCTGAGAAGGGGGTTGGCCACCCCCCTAAGAAGGGGGTCGACCACCCACTTTGTAAGGGGGTCGGCCACCCCCCTAAGAAGGGGGTTGGCCACCCACTTTATAAGGGAGTCGGCCACCCCTCTTAGAAGGGGGTCGGCCACTCCCCTAAGAAGGGGGTCGGCCACCCACTTTGTAAGGGGGTCGGCCACTCCCCTGAGAAGGGGGTCGGCCACCCACTTTGTAAGGGGGTCGGCATCCCATGTCCTTGGGGGGGAACCTGCTGCACGGCACTGGCTTCTCGCTCTAACAACACACCCCCGCTATCTTCAGTAGCGCGACGCTCATTGTCGCCGGCTTAAACAAACTCGCGGCGAGACGGGCTCGCAACCACGAAGCCCTCCCCGACTCAATCAAACTCGCGGCGGGACGGGCTCGTAACCATGAAGCCCTCGCTGGCTCAATCAACTCACAAGGCTCCGGCCCTCGCCGCGGGACGTGCTCGCAACCCTAATGCCCTCACCGGCACAATCAACCGGGGGCTCCGGCCCTCGCCAGCACAATCAACCTACGGGCTTCGGCCATCGCGGGCACACTCAACCGGGGGCTCCGGCCCTCGCCAGCACAATCAACCGACGGGCTCCGGCCCTGGCAAGCACAATCAACCGGAGGCTCCGGCCTTCGCATCAAGGATGGGCTTACAACCCTAAGGCCATCGCCGGCACAATCACCCGACGGACTCACCAGGGGGCTCCGCTCGTAGTGCTCCGGCACGAGGACCCCTCGCCACGGACTTTAAGCATTGAGTTGTGAGCATGGCCGCTCGTGTTACCATTGATCATCGACACCGCCAGGGCAATGACCCCCGGGTCACTCCAGGACGGGAGTAGGTCCTCGGAGGGCATCACACCTAGTCCGCCTGGCAGTTGGCTACAGGGGCAACCCTCGTCGCTGTCAGGATCTCCGCGCGTCTCTTGGCGCATCTCGTGGGATTCAGTAAGGGCTTGGACTGGAGGCTGGGGCAACGAGCTACTCTGACCATGCTACCGCGGTGTGGTCAGTCTCCTCAGACAGGCAGAGGGACGCTGCAAGGGCAGGACGACACGAACTCGGGGACCGGCAATTCGACGGACAATCAAGACTGTGGGACCCCCTACGGCAACGTGTCACTCCCGGAGGACGACACGTGTCGACTGATGACACAAGCATATTTGTGCCTATATATAGTGGATTCTGGAGCTTATTCAAGGACTTCTCTCTCATTTGGCATTTTCACTTTCTCTCTCTAAAACCCATTCTCTCTGGAGTTCTAGTGAGAGAAACACATTTGGACCCCTGACATCGGACTCTTGACGCTGCACCCTTGACACGGACTGTCAACCGCTGGCCTTGTTCGTCGTCACCCTGCCTGCGCGGCGCTGCCAGCCCTTGCGATCTGTCTGGGGAGCCTTGCTCTCAGCCCTTACTCCATCCTTGTTGTCTCCCACTTTGCATACTTGGAAACCAACTCAGACTGCATCTTTTGTGGCACCTCGACGTGTCAACGAACCATCTTTCCTTGGCAACAATTATATATATTTCTTTCTGTATTGATTATTGCGCGTTGTTGTTGAGAATTGAAAATTGTATTACAGGTCTGGGTAATTGAAAAAAAAAATTCAAAAAAAAAAATTGACTTTTGGCGACGGATTAATTCCGTCGCAAAAAGTATTCCTACAATCAGTTATTTAGCGACGGAATATTTTGTCGCTAAATAAGTTGTTTAGCGACGGAATATTCTGTCGCTAAAATATTAAATCCGTCTCTAATTGGACAAAAAAAAATTAATATTCTAAAAATATAATTAGCGACGGAATAGCCGTCGCTAATGAAAAATAAGTTCGTCGTTAAAAATTACATATTTAGCGACGGATTTAAAAATTCCGTCGCTAAACTATTAGTGACGGGCTTTTATACGAGGGATTTTTAGTGATGGTGAATCCGTCGCTATTGGGTTTTTAGCGACGGATTTACCCGTCGCTAAAAGCCTGTTTTCTTGTAGTGTACAAGCCATTTCCAAGAGAAACAGACTCGCCAGGTTAAATGGAAAGGAGATACTACAAAAATCCATATTAAGAGCACTAAAATCTCAAACCACATATTACAAATAACATATTACAAATAACAACCACAAAAATCTCAAACCAATCACTGAATGAAAACTAACCCTAGTGCAAATCCAATCACTGGATCTCCGCGAAGACAAAAACAAAACCACCAAATAAAATCACATGAGTTTGATTTTAACCGGCAGTGTCCAGGGGAGGACGGATCTGTTTTCGAAGGTGGCGCCGCGTCGGGGGGAGGCACTACAAGAAAAGGTAGATTTAACGACGGATGTTTAACGACGGAATGTATTCCGTCGCTAAAAGGTCTATCAGCGACGGTAAACGTCGTCGGTAAAAATCCATTGGTAGAAACCATTTACGCTACGGAATATGGCCGTCGCTAAAAAGTCCGTCGGTGAAAATGGACTATTACCGACGGACTTTTATCGACGGACTTTTCCCGTCGATAAAAGTCTTTACAAGTTCAGATCTGATCTCTTTATTTTCTTTCTCCCGTTTCTCTCTCTCTTAATTAAAAACTTTCACCGGCGGCGGCAACCCACATCTGGCAAGCCCCTCTACGGCAACCCACATCCGGCACCTCTCCGGCCACACCCTCATATTCCCCCCGACGCCGCGCCACCTCCGGCGGCATAGTTTGCAACTCCGGCCGGATCTAGCGTAGGCAATTTATAGAATCGAGCTCCGGCCAACTCCGGTAAGTCTCTTCCTAGATATTATGGTGGCATCCATATTACTTAGTATCTAATTTTGCTCAAACTGTATCTAGATTGCAACATCTCTTTAGGTTCTAATCATGATCATGTCACGCAAAGGTGTATTCACTGCATTATACAGTCACCATAGTCTTCAGGCAAAGCATGCTCAAACTGTCAATCTAAGGATTTTTTACGATCCACAATAATGGAATTTTGATTAGTTCGGTTCGTCGGATTGAGGATGCTTTGAATTTGGGTTTGGTGTCTCATGCTGGTGATGACTAGAATTTAGCCAGACGTGACCAAAACCTCGTCGGTGACTGGTCAAAGGTGCAGCAACAAATGTCTAATCTTGCTGCTTTCCCAGTGTTTTCAATGTTGATGTTTGGAAAAATTTTCTCCCTTACGGAGCGTGAGGGTGGTCTAGGTCTTGGGTGGGGGTAGTTCAATCTCTCGGTAGACCCAAACATTTTTAAGGGTGAGGGTGGGTACTTAGGACCTCCTTCATTGGTTTTGGTCTCTTGCCGTAGTTGGTTTAAGTCTCCCTCTTTAGCGATAGAGTTGCATTGGTACGTTGATCTTACGGTGAAAGGCAATGTAGAGTGGAATGATGGTGGTCCATTGCTCCTTGCTGTGTTTTCGATAGCGAGTGGATTTACTCTCGATTTGTTCTGCCACTGCGAATTTTGCATCTGGTTGTCATTGTCTCGTCACTTGTGTTTATATGTTTGTTTTTGTATCTCGTGAATCTATATTAGGTTAGTCATGTGATGCCATGGCTCTTTTTCTTACGTTAAAAACGTAAAGCCAAAAAAGGCTAATCTAACAAAATCTATGTAACCTTTTAATTTGTTATTATTATTCTTTTATTTACTACAAAAAAAAAAAAAAAAAAACAAGAGTAACGTAGAATGAGTCGGATCACTAAAACCTATTCCACGCTTGTTTAGCTATAAATGAGTTACACGATGGAGGACAGCCTTCCATATACTTAGTGTAAGTGAGATAAATTTTGATGCCGCTTACCACCAAAACATCACTGAAATAATTTGTTCAACTCATCTCGTGATGTTAAGAATATCTTACGCTTGCAACTTACGTTGTTATTTCTTTTCATACCAATCACTCCGGAAAATTTTGGAGGACTCGTGCTTTGTCTTATTGAAGCTTGTGTCTTGATCTACTATTCAATAACCACTGAATATTTATGTAAGTGGCGACAATTCTCGACTTTGAAGACAAAACCATAAAGGAATAACAACTATTTAAGATAAGGACATGTATATATTTTCCTAAATAAAAAACAAATGAAAACCAAAATGATGTATTAGTGAGGAGGAACCACAACTTCCAGGCTGATAAGTGATAAGAAGACCCAACAAAGTGGTTGAGAATGTCTTAGGCCAGCTCACAGCTTGACATCCTTCCCATCTTTGGACCTACTAGACTACATTGCCTTTATTAAGAGCACGAGTTATCAAAAATTAGTAATTCAGGGCAAGGAAATGTAAATTTTTTTCATATACATATAATTGATATACTCAGTAGTCCTATACAATGAGTAGCATTTAATCTAATTATTTCTAATCGAATCGAACTCTAAATTAAACTAATTGAACCCCTAATTGAACCCTAAATTGAATGCACTAATCCAACTGAACCCTAAATTGAACTAATTGAACCCTAAATTGATTGCCCCAAATTAACCGAACCCTAAATTGAACTAATAAAACCCCCTAATTGAACCCTAAATTGAAGTAATTGAACCATAATTAAATCCTAAATTAAATGCTCTAATCGAATCAAATCCTAAATTAAACTAATTGAACCCCTAATTGAATGCCCTGATCCAACCGAACCCTAAATTGAAATAATTGAACCCCCTAATTGAAACCTAAATTGAATGCCCCAAATCAACCGAACCCTAAATTGCTGTAATTGAACCCTAATTAAACCCTAAATTGAATGCTCTAATCGAATCGAACCCTAAATTAAACTAATTGAACCCTAAATTGAATGCCCGTATACAATCGAACCCTAAATTGAAATAATTCAAGCGCATCGGATATGTGCATTTTGAACAATTTTTTTCCATTTGAACATTGATAATTTGTTTGAGAATTTTAGGTTGTTAATTGTGCATTTGAGAATTGTGATTATTGATCTGTGATTTTAGGTTGTTAATTGATGATTTTAGGTTATTAGCTGTGCATTTGAAGTAATTGCAAGTATTAATTGATGATTTTAGGTTGTTAATTGATGATTTTAGATTGTTAATTGTGCATTGAGCATTTGAGATATTGAGATTATTGAAGGAGGATGAGACCTAATTGGATTGAATGTGTGATTTTTGTTAATTTTTATTCCATTGAGCATTTGAGAATTGAACATTTTTATTCCAATTTTTTTCATTTATTATACCAAAGTACCGAACCACCCTGTAAATCACACTAGTATACATATATGATGATCAAACCTAGTATCTCAAAGACCCTGCAGCGTTGTGCACTCTTAGGGCAATGGTAACACCACTTTACTTCCGTACAGCAAAAATACTTGTACTTTTTAGTCTGCATCAAGATCAGCAATGGCTACTTCATACAAGTTTACGCGGGCTGCGAACGCTCAACAGTTTCACATCATCAACCACAGGACCACAAAGCGATGAGAAGTCATCACTTCTCATGGTGTAGAATGTGCTGAGGAACATAATGCGAGTCCTCGTGCTCGTAGCCACGAAACGCAGCACAGCGCGCTTGTAACCGCCTTTGCCCTTGGATTCATACGGGACTTTGATCGTGTCTTTACCAGCAAAGGCCTCGACGATCATGGACCCTTCGCAGGAGTTGCTAGCGTCCCCAACAGCGAACGAGAGCTGGTAGGCTTTGCCCGGGGTGGTTCGGGCTACTTGTGCGATTGCACTTTCCTTTCCAGCCACCAGTTCGATGGCTCGTTTGCCCTGTGGTACCGAGAAGTGAGCGGAATCTATGTACTTGACAGCTTTGAGGGATTCGACCATCCAAGCAGGCAACGGAGAATGATCATCCTCGATGTTAGGGGGGATTAGGACACCCCAATTCGCCTTAGGGAACATGTACGGACCTTCTTCGAAATCCCCATTTTTCAATAGGTTTTCTGCATGTTTTCGAATTTATCAGTACGTAATATCAGTAAATAAATGACTGCATCCAAAACAATTTCATTGAGATGGATTTTGAGAAGTAAAATCTAGATATAGCAGATTGCTCTACCAGAAAACATTTCTATAAGATTTCAGCGTGTATATCATTACTTCTTCTTAGGTCCAGGCCATTACATCAATTTGGATGTTAATTTCCGAATCATTGTTATCGGCCACAGCTTGCACCAACTATTTTTTGCAAAATTTAATTTTCGGGTCCCCCGAACAACTGGACCAATTGATGCAGGATGAGGCTACAGCCAGTAATCTTAATGGCATACACTTATAGTTAGGCCAAGAGGTTTGTGGATCCCAAAACATCCCCAATAACAGGAAGAGAAGCAGATGATGTAGTAAAAATGCAATGAACGTTCTGTCGTAATTGAGTGTACGGTGGCTGACCAATCAATTAATGATGTTCAAGTAATTGAAAGAAACAGGACACTCAAGTCAGCATCAAGGCTGGCTTTTGTTCAACAAGTGCACGCAATGGGTGGTGGTCCATTCTTGAATCAGTACTACTTTTGGGACGATCTTGAGCTAAATGAGTTCTGCATCACACCACGACCTTTGTACTAGGCACATACCGGTCCAATTGGATGATAGAGAGGATACAGATATGTCAAGGTATCTACATATGCATTTTTTGTCATTTCATAACATGCATGCATACGGCTTTGGCCTATCATAAATTGCTCATCAAGATGCTCAAAATTGCAACCTACGTCTGAAAGAGGTAAACGATGAACACCACCGGTCCACCACATAAAAGTGGTCCTATACCAGCGCATATATTATTGGTGATTGGATGCAAAACGGTGGTGCTAATGCGGTCATATTTGAATATGATAGCCGCTGATCTGTGATTGACTGTTTGTCATTCACAGATCCAACAGCAATCAGAGATCACTCTCAAAAAAATAATAAGATAGATAGACGGGGAGATTAATAATGAACTTACGGTTAGTTGCTTTAGGAGGGTATAAAGCTCTCATGGCAATTGAATCGATAAGTGGTCCGCAAGCGGGATCCTCCTCGACTCCTGGGTTGTGGATGACAATCTCCGCAGTGGGAAAGTCTGCTTGAAATGCCCATGCATACGAGTCCCATCCATTACTACTATACAATGTCTGCATCGGTAGCACCCCAAAGTCGGGTGCTACCGACACGTTCAACTGCTCCTCTTGCGCGCAAGTTCGGGCAGCGCTGAACGTCAGGGAGTAGTACATTCCCTTGGTCACTTTCACTCTTTGCTTGATCGACGCCTCATTGCCTAGCCTAACTGCGAAGGCTCCCTCGGGCACCACTAGCAGCATGTCGCCTTGCTTTTGCCCCGATTTTATGTACTCCACAAAGCCGGATAGTTCCCATTCCGGTAGGGCATTGCGGTGTAGCATCTCCGTGCCATTCAAGTCTGAGGCCTTTGGACCAAGCTCGAAGTCCCCGTTCTTCAATAAACCTGCATTTAACGGGTAAATTTTGAACTAAGTTTTAACTTAAGTTCTCTACTATGACACATTACACTTGTAGCAACATAATAAAGAACCATATTAAGCCTTATAAAGAAAGATTTTTTTTTTTGGGTGGTCGGTAATGAGTATCATTAGGCTAATTTTAACCTCAACGTCTCAAACTAGGTCTTCTTCTTGAACAATTTAAAGGGCACAGTCCTAACATCAACGTGGACCACGTTACGTGGTGCATTTCGATGAGTATTTTTTCTCAAGGTAATGAAGCAAAATTTCAATTCAAGAAATAAAGGAAGAAGTAAACCTCATTAACCATCGCTAACCTCTTACAATTATAAAGAAAGAACTTAACTAAATTATGTACCGTTCAAAAAAATGAAAAACCAGCAGGGTGAATAGCTTTTACCGGTGTACAATTTAATACTGTACTCTGAGAAATAGAGTAAATGGTCCTTACTTACTCTCTGCAAATTTTGGTAACTTTCTGATAAAGAGATAGCTTTATTGAACTGAAAAATCGTACTGACAGAGTGAAGGCCTCTCAGTTCACTCGTTTTGGTATCCGTGCCTTCAGATTTAAACTTACAGAATCTCCTCTAAGGGTGAGTGAGACCTATCAGTGGGGTACATAAGACAATTTGCAGACCATGTGAATATCTCGCCGAAAAAAGGCCTTTATGAATAGACTCTTCATTTTATTTTGAGTGCTCATTTTCAAAAGGAAAATATTGTCTTTTTTCTTTTTGGTATTGCATGGGAGTTTAGATGGTATTTTGGACCCTGTACAAGTCTCTCATTCTTGGCAATAGCGTGAGCGTAGTGTACTAAAACTGTCTTTATTTTCTACAGTTCTAAATTTACTCTGTATTTACTTCGATTCAACTAGCGAAAACTTAAGAACATGTATGATTTATGAATCGGAGAATAATAATGCTTCTAGATTACGTAATCCAACTGCATCACCTTGAGACTAATTTTATGAATTTGAACTACTTGGAGAAGGGCAATAGGTTAACACGTGAGATCACTAAGACACCAAACTTGTAGATGATTTGGTAGCTTATATGGAGGAAATATCTCAGTTAATTACGTCATCTATATTAAAGAACGTAAATCATTTAAAAATAAAATCACGTGTTTATCTCGAAAAAGGGTAGTTCAAAATGCAAAAAAATTGCAAAATGAAATGACATCTGGACGACAAGGATAGATGTGTGTACAAGTTTGTATTAAAAGCATAATTCCCATAATTCCAAGTACTTAAACACCTTGGTCTTAAATGCTCATTAAAGGTGCAGAACCCAAATGCAGGGTTGATTGAAGCTGGTAGGTTGGGCTCAGTGCCTCAGTGAATACTGGATTCAATGAGCTACATAGTTAACCCACGGTCAAAAAGCATTTCTCTCCCATGAGAGTCTATGCTGGAAATTATGAAGCCTGTTTAAAGGACATTATGAATCTAAGGCCATTGCCACTCAGAATTTTCTTCGGTGCAACCATTGGCACTTAGTCTTGAGGTTAGCAAATGCAGACACCAAGTACACATGACAATTTAGTTTCAAAACCCAACTATACTTGTAACGTATTCTGAATTACAATCCGAAACATAGTTAGTGACTTGTTAAATCATGCTTATTTTTGTCTTAATTTACATTTGGGCATAACTTCTTGATCATAAAATTCTACTAATTCAGGAATTATTAGCTAAAAACACAAAGATTGTTTTGAAACGGGAAGAGGAATGAAAAGCAGTATGAGAGCTCTAATCTTACCATTTGAGCTTGTTAGATATCTAAAAAGTGTTGCTATTTACTCTCACTAAGCTACAAGTGGAGCGCAAATAGCTAAAACTACAGCCTAGATATCAATGGCCAAAGGTACTAGAATAAGGCAAAAAAAAGAGCGTTATGTGTCTAAGCAAGACTTCTTCTATGCAGATCAAAACGTATTGGCACGAGTCATACTACTTCATGTATCAGCAGTTGACATCAAAGAAAATTGTCCCGACATTGTTCTACGCTTTCACACACTTTTACCGCGACATATAGAGTACATAAAACAGTAACTGCAGAAAAATACCCAGGAAACTTAAACTAATTCAGTCACTGTTTCCCAATGACAAAATGGTCATCTTTTAGTCAATGGTAAGTGGTAACAAACTTAGCCTACTAGGGAGATTTCAAGGGGCTCAAATTAATATGGAGCATGATATTAAAGCAAGAGCTTGCACAGGCAGTAAGCTTACCGTCGGTGAAGGCCAAGGCAATGCTGCAAGTGGCGCACAGTAGCACCAACACTGCAGTGACGGCCGCCATTGCTGAAACTCTGTGCATCTTTTGGAGAGAAGAAGTGAAGGAGATCGCTGGTGTTATGTGCTGGGAGGAAAGGGGGTGGACACTGGCTTTTATGCATGACAATGAAGCTAAGTACCCTGAGATTTCAGGAAAACAACCTTATTGCCATTCGTGAATGATTTGCCTGTAATCTCACGTGGGGGGACTGGTGACGAATTTCCCCTTGGGAATTTAATAATTGTGTGTCTTAAATTTTGGATATATTTTGGTGGGCATTTGAAGACAAAAGCTGTTTGGGGTCACATGGTTTTCCTCCCTAATCTGCTGCAAAGCATCCTGTACCATGACAAGCCTTTAACTCCTTTTCAAAAATTCGTTGGAGTGTATTGTCGTAATTTTGGCAATTCCACCCTCTTATTTTTTATTTTTTTTTGGTGGGGTGGGGAGTTGGGATGGGGTGGGGTGGGGTGGGGGGGGGGGGGGGGGGGTGAATAAATTAGTTTGCTATCTGTTTGGGGTGAATAATTGCTGAATATAGTCGGTATTATATTTTATAATACTTCCAACAACGATTGGTTAGTTGCACTTTTCTAACATCACTAAATAAAAGTTACAAAAAATATTTAGTAACCATTAATAGTTTTATATAGAGCTCATAGAATGTCTTACTTTGATATGTATTCTTCGCGCCTCACTAAACATTAAAGATGTTAATGGTTTACTTATGGGAATGGGCTAGGGTTATGATTACATTTATAATCCATACAGTCGATTCCATGATTATAAGTTCAATCTATACTGGACCGGTTCGAAATCCTTATCTTGGAATAAGAATAAGTGGAAGAAAATGTATTGGTATTGGTTCGATCTGATCCATTCTCATACAACAATCCTGAATCTGATGGATCTCATTCCTTTTTTTTTTTTTTGTTAAAACATTCAAATGAAAAGCTCATATAATGTCTCGCGTTACTTCTTCGCGCCTCATTACATTAAAGAGGTTAATGCTTTGTTTATGTCACACTTCTTAACTACGCATGAGAACGTGAAAAGGCAAATTGAAGTAGACTTTAAACCTAAATAGCAAGTAGTACTTTCTTATGCATTGTTTTAAATGTCCTTCCTGCAGTGCCCAGAGTAACATGTTCATGACAACAGGCCTTCCCCAGTAATCGACTCAAACAGAGAGATTCTTCTTATAAAGGTAAACACATGCATTTCAATATATGAATGATTGATGCTTAGAAAAAATATATATATGAATGATTGCTTATGGTAAAAGCCAAAAGGTTAGGTTCTTTATCTTGTAATTAAGTGACTCACCTTGTACTCAAGTCTTGTTTGGACTGGATAAATTATTCGGTTACATTAAAACAAGCACAAAAAGAGCATGTCTCCTTTAATGGGATTAGGATATATAAAATTCACAATTAAATCCAACATTTTGTAATTGATTAGGCCTTTTGACCATTACCGTTTCGCTTTCGTGGTAGAGGAATAATAAATTTTATTTTTTTGAATTATTGATTTTGAAATCGTTGAATTAAGTAGTCTCATGTGTTATGAAGAGAGTCTAAGGAAGATAAAAAGTTATCTTATGATATATCCCACGGTACTAAATAATCGGAAACATTAGTCGAGGACCATCCAATATTTTGTAGCGGTGAGTTTGCCACAGAGAAATTGTTAGGCGAAGAGGTATTCGAAAACGGTGATTGAATTAGTTGCTATCGAAGCATTTGAGGCTATTACATAAAATTCCATGGTGGATCCGAAAAAAAGTATTATTATTATTTTTTCAAATTTTCAACTTTGACAAGAAAATTAGTACTATAAGATGGTGTTTATTTGACGGGACAAATAAGTTAGCGAAGACTAGTATTTTGAATCCTGTTGGACTTAATATGCTTCGCATAACTCCAGCTAACTTGTTGGAAGATCTGGCTAACAATGAGTGTGGTGAACAGAGGCTAAGGCAGTCTTCTTAGTTTTCAATTTTTTTTTCCCCGTACCGATACACACCAAAAAAAGTAGAAGGAAAATCAAGATCACCTGTTACGAGGTTTTCCGTTAGTTATGCAAGTCTTTTTGAACCTCTGTTTTCTTCTCCTTGCATTTTGGGTTTTTTTTTTTTTTTTTGAATTGGCAATTAGAAAAGAATCCAAACGCACCTTAAAAGTGTCTGTAAGCTGGATTGAGATTCTGCTGTAACTATGGATTACAGCAGGATGCTGAAGCTGTAACCAGCAGTGTGTGAGAGAGAGAGCTGCTGTAACTCACGGTGACAGCAGGATCCATATTACATGATTAGCTCTGCCCATGAATCAAAAGTACGATCTTGTCTTGTCAAAAGTAAACTTTAACACAGATCATGTAATCATGATACTGTACTTTGTTAGATTAGTTGACGTGACCCTACCGGTTGGTTGAGTTGTTTATAAGAAGATCTAGGTCTTGCTTTGCCAAAACAAAATTCTTACTGTCTTGCACAACTTATGTTGTCATGAATCATGATATGCTTCTTCATGGGTTATTTCCAAATAGGAAAATTCAAACAAAGTTACGGAAAAAAAAAATGTTCAACTTGAATTCGTGTCGTACTTCCAAATAGGTAAGTAAGACGAAAGTTAAGATGTTCAACTTATTTCACAATAGGTTAGTAGATCATAAAATTTTTAAATGACTAAAAGAAGACAATTCAGACTTTATCGGAAGCTCTTGATGAGCATTAAGCTGTTTAATAGAACTTTAGACCAACAGAGTTAAGGCAATTCAAACCTTCTTGAAGCTTTTAACAAGTACTAAGCAGTCCCTTAGATATTTAGGCCAACAAAGTTAAGTCACTTAAGAATGCACTCACAAACTTCTAGTTCTGGATTTTGTTTAACCAAATTTTAAGAGTTCAATTAAGCGGACATTTTCAGGTTGATATCAATCTTACACCATTTCCAAATGCCACTCCGTGCACTTAAGAATACGAACACCCGACTCCGAGAAAGACACTTTCATATGCTTGTCAACTGCCGACTACTTAACTTCTAATCCAATAATGTGTAACTTGTGTATGAACTGCAAAAATAGCTAGGAATGCAATCCTCCGCTACAAAGTACCTGTATTCTGCTTAAATTGTAAACAAATATAATAAACAAGAGAATATTAAAGTTCCGAGACATAGAACTTCTCAATTCTAACACAAGGTACTTATTAGATTGGATTAGTACATATATTCAAGCTAATAAAATGATCTTGCCGTATCCAAATTAATACCGATCCAATCTATTTCATGAATAGAATATGACCAATTAAGCAACTCGTAAAACTACTTGTACTAATTGATAATTTTTTTCCTTTTCCCTAAAACTTGCTAGAAAGCTTTCATTAATTCAACCCCTTTCTGATGAGTGCATGAGCGGTGGTCTTTATGGTAAATTCTTCGTGTTGCAAGTCTATCCTATGTCGGATAGAGGTCAATTATGTCGGAGAAACGATGAGGACCTTCCAATTCGAAAGGTGGTCCCTAGCCAATTGACCTCAATAAATTCATGCAACCTCCACATTTTAACTCATTGGTCATTAAATTAATCCCTAGTTCATTTGTTAATCAAGTGAGTAATCATTAAAATCATTTGATTCCCCTTGATATACCATGTGACAACATTTTTATGTCGAAGGTGTTCACCCACATCGCAAGATGTCAGAGGTTTTGGCCAAGACTCTGGTGAAAAAGGGACACTTATTTTGTTGCCATCTTCTTAGAAAAATGATGGAATGGAAACATTCATGCACTCACTCCGACCAAGTTTTAAAAACAATGGCACCCTTTTGTAAACTTGTGAAAACAAACGAATTTCTTGTATAATCCTGTTGTCTATGACACGAATATGGGTACAAAAATTATTTTATCGAGATCTTTTCGCTTCCGCTCTTTATCTTATGGTGTTCAAACTTTGGGGGTCATCAGCATCTAGAAAAAAAAATGTTTAGTTGAATGCACCAGGTTGATGTGGTTGTGCGCTTTTAAGATCATCCGAAAAGAGGAGTTAGTCTCGATTGACGTCAAAGCTGGTGTGAGGATGTCCTTACTGTCCAAAAAGAAAGTACATGTTTATATAGCCTAATCCGGGGTTTGGCTAAACCTGTGAGATTACTTATTGTTAGATTAAACCTTCTAACTCTATTTACAGTCGCAAATATCCGTAATACAAGAGGAACCGAGTCCAGATACACAAGCGCCGCTCAAGAACAACCAATCTCACTAAAAGTTAGGGGGGTGGAGGTCGGAGGGAAGGGGGTGCACAGTGGGCACGTGCTCACCCCCTCCTTTTGAAAAGATATAGTACAATGTCTATTTTTCATAATTACATTGTAAGCTTTATCTTGAAAACTAGTTATTCACTTCCATTCCTCAAAGTGAATAACCAGAGCCGCGTGAATAAAAATCAAAACCAAAATAAAAATTCCATTATGTTTTATCTTATGTAGGTCATTCAGTTAAAACCCGAAATATTTGAATAACCATATACGGCGTATTATATATGCTACTTATATCTTCAATGTGTTCCACATATATATAAACTCTAAGTTTTCATCGAATAAGAGTTTTAATACCCATAAGTTGAACAATGAAATCCAGAAACTAAAATCAATGACGGTTAACTGCTAACTATTTCCACCCAGTATATACTTTTTTTGTTGCTAAAAATATATATTCATGACAAATGCGACTTTTCAATAATAAAATAAAAATAAACTAGCATACTAAGAAGTAAAAATAGCCCTTGCCTATGGAGAAAATATAAATTTCATAAGCAATAAACGTCACCCTAGATGGGAGGGGGGCTAGGTGACCCACATTAGGGAGGTGTAGGCCTAACTGGAAAATGTAGCTGACCTAATCCAGGAGGACCCAAGATCGTGGCTTGTTTCCGGCTGGGCTCACAAGGGTGGGCCAGCAAAGCATGTCGACCATTTAAGTCTCCAAACATTAACATGAGGGGCGTGGGCCCTGATGAAACCGCAGCCTCATCTCCACGTGGCCCATGGAGCTCAGCGCCGGATCTCAAGCCTACTCTGATCTGACCGACTCCTTCCTTTTATCGTTTTTCTCCATTCTACGGGGTTTTGTTGTCTCATCTAAAAGTACTAGCTTGACCTCATTTGCACATTTTTAGCTTACTGCGTTGCAAGAGAATATAGAGAAATATTTCAGGTGATATTATTATCTTATTTTGGATAAAAAATAATATAATTTAATTATGTTCTTAACTTTTTGTGAATTTTTTTAGAAGAAATGTTATTTGATTATCGCAATTGTAATCAATTCAATGTTTGAAAATATTCTTTTTAAACTTTGGATCGAAGAAATGTTTGATAGTACTGTTGAAAATAAAAACAAATAGATAAGTTAAAACAATTAATTTACGTCTTTATTTTTATAAATTATTAAATTTGTTAATGGTTAAGATTTGTAATTTTCAAGACCAGGTCCTTTATATTTCATCAATAAAAAACACAAAACACTCAGTTTTCAACTGCAATAACCGAACATATTTTCAATTCAAATTTGCACTATATTTGAGCCTTGTTTTTTTTATTTAACTCTTTTTTTTTGTTTTCCTAACAATTTTCTGTTTCTTAATTGATTTTTCACGTATTTTAGATTCTTTATGTTGTTTTTGTTTTTTAGTTTTTCAATTGGTTAATTGTTTACTAACCTAAAATGAAGAAAGAAGATTACAATTCTCATTAACCAGGTCAATATCTAATATTTATTTTATTTTAACTAAATTAAAAGAATATAATAAAGGAACTTTTTTGTTATGTTTTTCTTTCTCATCACACTTTTCATTTTTCAATCAATGTATAAAATAGATTCATTACCCAATATTATTTTAATTTCTTCAAATTTTAAAAAGAAGTAATAAAATAAGGGTAATAATGTAATTAACGGAAGGCATAAACGCCAAAAAATAATTTATAAAATTTATACTTTTAGAAATAGTGCGCGCGCGCATACACTCACACACACGCATACATATATATAAATATATTTTTAACAACTACATATTTTGTTTCCCAATATGTAAATATTGATTTAGATTAAATTTATAACATAATGTTTTTTAAAGTACAAAAAAACTAATTAGGCAAGGTAAATTTGTAATTGAAATAATTGACGGAGGGTAAAACCCAAAATGATTACACAATTAGTAATTAACAATAGTATTTATGAAAGGGAAGGGTAATAATGAAGTAGTAATTATTAAAGGATAAGATTGTTATTAGAGTGATTAACGAAGGACAAAAATAGAATAAAAAGATTTACACGATTCGTACTTTTATAGGTAGTATAGATACTTACTATTCCCTCTGCACCCTTTGACTTTTAGCATATTCTGTATTACGGTACATCTAAACGTTAAACTTTATTTCTTATTTTAAAATTTTTATTAACTTATCAAATTGTGCTTATATCACCTGTCATTATTATTTGAGTTCAATTTTATATTTACGTTGATTAAAATTATCTCAGAAGTTTGTCAGAAGTAAGATAGGAGAAGTCTAAGAGAAGGAAGAGTGTGTATTTGATCAACTTAAGGATCTTTGCTCTGGCCAACATCCGATTTACAATGTTAAAAGGCGAAAACGGATTTTAATATAAGGGGTTATATCGATTTACCTTCTTCTATTTTGGGTAAGTTACACTTTAAATCCTTGTATTTGTTGAGAGGGTTTATGATGGAGTAGGCTCCTCTATTTTACCAAGGGCGGGTTTATGACATGTGAGGATAGACTATTTTGAAGGTCAAGATTCACATAAAGTGGTATGGATTTTGACCATGACTAACTTATGGCTTTATCTTTCCTCTTTCTTTTTTCATGAATAAAATTCCTTCAACGGAGGTTGGATCCATTGCCATCAACTCCACCAGTACCACCATCGCAACCATTAGCTAGTCTGAGGGCCGACCCACAACTACGGTAAGCCATACTTTTGGTGACACGTCTCACATTTTTCACTCCAACTTTGAGAGTGTCATTGAAAAACATCTCTATAACAAAGCATGGAGTAATTGACTGAGGGTGAAATAGGGTTTGAACTATAATGTAATTGGGATAGAAAGCGATAATTTTGATAAGCTGGAAAAATATCTATCTTTAACGACCTTTGGCA
The DNA here is from genome assembly GCA_033065855.1 of Escallonia rubra. Taxonomy (NCBI): domain Eukaryota; kingdom Viridiplantae; phylum Streptophyta; class Magnoliopsida; order Escalloniales; family Escalloniaceae; genus Escallonia; species Escallonia rubra. The sequence continues at coordinate 54,397 of JAVXUO010000865.1, forward strand.
AAAAAAAATGCAGCTACTTTTGGCATATTAGTAACACTTACTTTACTAGCACACGTTTGTCACAGAAACAATCCTCAGTCGAAAATTTTTCACTTGAAGAATCCAACTTCCAAGAAAGAGAAAGGGGGAGAAGAGAAAGGAAGAGAAACTAAAAGAAAGAGTTGTAGGTTTCTCTCACTGTATTTTCGAGTTTAAAGTGGAAGAGGAAATTATTAGTTTTTTGTATTTTTGTGAGTTAGAGAGAGAGGAAAGCAAGTGAAACTTTTTGAGTTATTGTATTATAATAATGCCCTTTTATTAGAAATGTTAGTTTTTGTTAGAAAGATGAAAGGGTAATGGTGGTGCTCCAAATATCTAATGTGTTGGCTTTCATTTCCTTTCTCTCCATTTCTTCTCAATTTCACCTCTTATCTTTCCATTTCTCTTATTTTCTTCCCTTCTAAAAACTCGCAAACTAGAGAAATAGAGAGAAGAAGCTCTTCCTTTCTATTTCATTTGTTCTCTCCTTTGTTAAACTCACAAACAGGGTGACAGTGAGGTTTCCTCTCCGCGCTGTCAAGCTGGGGAAAATTGACAGATGACCAAACCAATAGAATTATCATGTGAAATTGTAGCCACGATCCGAAAGCTTAACTCATTATACCATTTTGTGTTGGTAATATTTAACACATTATATAAAAAAAACAATCAAACCCTCCGCGTCATATTCATCCCTTCAAAGTTGGATCGACCATTCACGTCTGGCCTCAGAGAGAAACTTTAACGCTAATTAAATTGTGGTTTGGCGAAAGGAAAATGGTTAAATATCAACTGACAAGTCTGTGGATTGCCAATACAGAGTTTTTATTCACAAGTTTACTAAAAGAGTAACAATTTTTTTTTTTACGGATGCTAAATGCTTGTCTAGTTGCATGCTCAAGTTTCCCGTGCATCCAGTTGTTTTGTGAATACTCCATGTTACCCTCTTTAGATCAATGTGATATTCGCTATAAAAACTTTATAGAGACAGAGATACAGAGAGAACGTTGTTTCGTGTTCTGGAAAGCATACTGTCAAATTATAAAAATAACATAAGTAACATTTATAATGTCCTAATTAGAGTGAGACTTTTTGACTGAGTCGTCAAAGTCATGGGTTAGTTGTTGTTTTAACTACCCACTTTCTCTCCTAGTTGTTCTCCGCATGTGCCTATAATCTCTTCACTATATTTTTTTACTTCGAAAAAAAGAGCCGTTACAAGATAAGTCAAAGTGTAGGTAAAAAGAAGAGAAGACAAAAGGAAAAAGGAAGACGTTATTCTCTCCAAAAACACTCTTCTTTCTTCTTTCATTTATTCTTTATTCTAAAATCATACACATTTCACATACTATTTTGAACCTCCAACTATACTCCTTCATAATATAATAACTTTAAATTAAAAAAAGAAGAAGTAATCTAGATAATTTTTGAAGAATTATTACAGGTGAATAAATAACCATTATACCTCACTATAATTTAAAGTTCTTCTTTATTCCTATGATTCCAGCCGCTCCACTCAAATATTCTACCGTCAAAACGTTTACTCCATTTTTACTTCTTTCCCTTTCGTCTCCAGTTTTATGGTAACTCATTTTCTTTTCATGTACCTTTTATAATTTGTGTCGATTAGATCTTTATAAGTTTGCTTTAAATACACACCATGCATAACCTGTGCTGACGACTTATAGTTTTATGTTGTTTTGAGGGGGAAAAAAAAGGCAGTTATAATCGAATTCAACTAGCTTAATTATCTCTTTTTGTAATTTTATAAATTGCTTTGATCGTGACTAGAATCAGAATTCAAGTTACAATTAATCAAGGCTCTTCTTGCTTATGAATGAGAAATGTGTTACGTATGAACGTATGATCCTCCTTCACCATTACCCTAGGTAATTGTACAATTGAACAAAAGAGAAATTTGTTAGCCGAATATACAATAGCACACAAAAAAGGCGCTAAGGCATGCACCTGAGCAGCCATGACCAAATTCATTACTACTTTTAAAGTCATATATCGATTATACATGGGGATGTTGATCGATTCTTATCTATAATTGATGGAATTCTCTTCCTCTTGAGCACGTTTTTGGATTGGAGTTTGGACACTAAACTTTAATATGGTATCAGAAATAGGTCTCGTTGTGCTTGTGCTCCATGGTTTTCGGTCGCTACCTCAGAATTCATGCTTTGCGGGGGCTCATCTTTACTCGAATCAAGACTTGTGATAACCTCATATTCCATGTTATGTGTGTCAAAGTCCTATATCAACTATATAAAAATTGAGATCGATTTTATATCTGGTGGGCTTCTCCTTCTCTTGAGCATGATTTTACGTGGGATACCAGTCTTTAATAACTACATCCCTATCATTTGCCTATTTCACATCTTCCGTAAGAGCTAAAACTTATGCTTATTTTATTTATTTATATATTTTTGGTGCGATAAAAGAAATATATGTTGATGAAAAGGACTGCTTTCAACAAAAATCCCCAAAATATCTTAGATCTCCCACACCAAACACAAACCTATACCGGTACTAAAGCACACAAACCACCATGTGTCAGGAAACCGGTGGTGGCGGCGGCAACGACGAATCAAAAAATTAGGGATAAATAGCTAATGACCCCCTGTACTATACACGGTATGCGATTTCTCCCCCTCCACTTCAAAATTAACCCCCCCCCCCCCAACACTTACTTAAATTGGGCACCTTAGACGAAAACTGTTAAACTAAACAGCGCGTGGTCGACACATGCGCTGACTAATTTATTTTTTTGTGACAATTTTGCCCATTCTTTTATCTCTTCTTACTCCCACTTGAATACCCTTGGTCAAAGGGTCTTTTATTTTCCTTTTTCCAACCAGAAAACAACAAGAAGGGAGAATAGAACTCCATTGTTGGTGGCCATTGGTGGGCTGAGTTAGCGGTCGTCGATGTTGGTGGTCGCAATTATGTTGGGGGCAGTGGCCGTGGGTTTTGGGATTGGTGGTGGCCTGTGGTCGTCGATTGTGGGTATTGGTTACTGCAGTGGTGATCTAGGTGGCGGAGAAGTGGGGGGGGGGGGGGTGGGGAAGGCAGTTATAATCGAATTCAACTAGCTTAATTATCTCTTTTTGTAATTTTATAAATTGCTTTGATCGTGACTAGAATCAGAATTCAAGTTACAATTAATCAAGGCTCTTCTTGCTTATGAATGAGAAATGTGTTACGTATGAACGTATGATCCTCCTTCACCATTACCCTAGGTAATTGTACAATTGAACAAAAGAGAAATGTGTTAGCCGAATATACAATAGCACACAAAAAAGGCGCTAAGGCATGCACCTGAGCAGCCATGACCAAATTCATTACTACTTTTAAAGTCATATATCGATTATACATGGGGATGTTGATCGATTCTTATCTATAATTGATGGAATTCTCTTCCTCTTGAGCAGGTTTTTGGATTGGAGTTTGGACACTAAACTTTAATATGGTATCAGAAATAGGTCTCGTTGTGCTTGTGCTCCATGGTTTTCGGTCGCTACCTCAGAATTCATGCTTTGCGGGGGCTCATCTTTACTCGAATCAAGACTTGTGATAACCTCATATTCCATGTTATGTGTGTCAAAGTCCTATATCAACTATATAAAAATTGAGATCGATTTTATATCTGGTGGGCTTCTCCTTCTCTTGAGCATGATTTTACGTGGGATACCAGTCTTTAATAACTACATCCCTATCATTTGCCTATTTCACATCTTCCGTAAGAGCTAAAACTTATGCTTATTTTATTTATTTATATATTTTTGGTGCGATAAAAGAAATATATGTTGATGAAAAGGACTGCTTTCAACAAAAATCCCCAAAATATCTTAGATCTCCCACACCAAACACAAACCTATACCGGTACTAAAGCACACAAACCACCATGTGTCAGGAAACAGGTGGTGGTGGCAGCAGCGACGAATCAAATTAGGGATAAATAGCTAATTACCCCATGTACTATACACGGTATGTGATTTCTCCCCCTCCACTTCAAAATTAACCCCCCCCCCCAACACTTACTTAAATTGGGCACCTTAGACGAAAACTGTTAAACTAAACAATGCGTGGTCAACACATGCGTTGACTAAAGTATTTTTTTAAATGACAATTTTGCCCATTCTTTTATCTCTTCTTCACTCCCACTTGAAAACCCTTGGTCAAAGGGTCTTTTATTTTCCTTTTTCCAACCAGAAAACAACAAGAAGTGAGAATAGAACTCCATTGTTGGTGGCCATTGGTGTTGGTGGCCATCGGTGTTGGTGGCCATCGGTGTTGGTGGCCATTGGTGGGCTGAGTTAGCGGTCGTCGATGTTGGTGGTCGCAATTATGTTGGGGGCAGTGGCCGTGGGTTTTGGGATTGGTGGTGGCCTGTGGTCGTCGGTTGCTGCACTGGTGATCTAGGTGGCGGAGAAGTGGGTCTCGTCTGAGGGTGTTACTGTCGGCGACCCTTGGATATATTGGATTGCGGTTGGTGTTTGTGGGTGGTCTTGGGTTGGCAAGAAAGGTGGTTTGTGGGGACATAGTGGCCGGCGGTGGTGGGTCGTTGTGATGGGCAGTGTGGCGGCTGCGGGGTGTTGACGGCTGTTTTGCCGGCGGTGAAGCCCCAACGGGTGATCCAGACTTGAATTGTCGTGAGGGTGTCACTGCCATGTTTTTGTTGTTTGTACAATATGGTGGTCTTGATCTGAGCAGATCTGTACAGTGGTGTGCAGATCTGAGAAAAATAAGTTTGAAGAATGGTATTAAACTTAAATAGGGTAAGAAAATAAAGATATTTTGGTCATTTCATGCTATTCATAACGGATCCGTCGAAAGTGCCCAATTTTCATAAGTGTGGGGGGTTTAGTGGTTAATTTTAAAGTGGATGGGGAAAAATTGCACACCGTGTATCGTAGAGGGGGTCGTTAACTAATTATCTCATCAAATTATTAAGTTGGACAGGAGAGAGGGATTTTTTAGGGAGCTTATGTACATTACACGCAGTGAAGACCCTACCTCTACAGTCCAATTCCATAAGATAAGTTGCCTCCCTCAAGTCTCTTTCTTTCTGTCTGGTCAGACACTCTTTTCTTGCTAGGTCATGGACAATAACAGCTTCGTTGCGCAAGTGTAAAAATCAGCACATAAACACCAGATGTCACAACATACTTTCTGTTACCGATCCATTCAATGTGTACAAGAAGCATTGACATATGAAATGGGCTTCTGGGTGTCTTGCCAATCGACATTGTACCCCTCTAGCAATGCCACAGTGCCAACTCTACCTTTTAGTCAAGGGCGGACGCACGTTGGGACAAAGGGGGCTGAAGCACCCCCTGACTTCAGGGAAAAAATAATTTTTTTTTCTGGGGAATCGTACTGACCCCGTTCCCGAGATCCCGTTCCTCGAGACCTGTTCCCCAATCCCCGATACCCCGTTCGGCTGTTCCCCGAGAGACCCACACACTCTCTCTCTCTCTCTCACGGTCTCACCGGCGACCGGTGGACAGTGAACCGACCGGCGACAGATCCCACCCACCTTGACCTTCAGTCCTTCACGGCTTCACTCCTTCAGACAGTAGCTTCGACGACGACGAGGGACGACGGAGTGACGTCGTGAGCCCGTGACCGGACGACGACCTCCCACAGTCCCGCGACTGCCGCGAGTCCATCGACGCCCTTGAAGAACCAGATCTGAGACTGAGTCACTGAGATCTTGTCATCTTGACCGCCGACGACCTCCCGCAGTCCTGCGCCGACGCCGGTCGCCGGGTGCCTGCTGGGGCCTGCCTGGGAGTGCCGTGCCGAGTGCTGGCTGATGAGGTAGCTAAGCTGCTCTGCTGAGTGCTGACTGCTCACAGCTCCCTGGCTCCCTGCTGCAAAGTATAAGTTTGTCTGCCTTATTGCCTTAAGCAGTTAAGCCCTTCGGCCCCTTCCAGCTTCCACTGCCTCACTGAGTCACTAGACATTTAGTGACAAAAAATAGTGTGAGGCTCTTCAACTTTTATCATTTCTTTCTTGCTTTTGATCTAAAATTTTGTACAATGGTCAATGCTGCAAAATACTGCTTCTACTTGTCTGCTTCTAAATTCTAATAATTTGTACAATTTTGCTTGTAAACGCTCGGAGTATAATTTGTATTTGTATTTTTTTTTTGTACTTGTAAGCCCTTCGGCCCCTTCCAGCTTCCACTGCCTCACTGAGTCACTAGACATTTAGTGACAAAAAATAGTGTGAGGCTCTTCAACTTTTATCATTTCTTTCTTGATTTTGATCTAAAATTTTGTACAATGGTCAATGCTGCAAAATACTGCTTCACTGCATCTGCTTGTCTGCTTCTAAATTCTAATAATTTGTACAATTTTGCTTTCAAACGCTCGGAGTATAATTTGTATTTGTATTTTTTTTTTGTACTTGTAAAGAGTCTTTAATGACTCTCGTGAAACTTAATAATACTTTTTATATGCTTTATAAGTGCACTTTGTTTTTAATATTATTTTAATTTAAAATTTGGTATTGGACATATAATTTTTGCACCCCCAAAATATTCCTAGTTCCGCCCCTGCTTTTAGTTACTCTCTTCCTCCTCTTTCGACCAAAGCAAACCTCATTTCTCTATAGGCTATGCAATCTATGGCTTTATTTATTTTGCTTTTTGCTAAATTTACCAAATGAAGGCTTCAACTTGTCGTAGACTCATATTCTGCATAAGTGTCTACATATTGCTTAGTTTTGTTTTGAAAATTTTTGGAAAACTGTTTTCGAGATAAATTGTCTTGCTTTCATTCGGTCATCGATCAGTACAAGTAATCCTTCTTGTTCTCATTAACGCTAACCTAGCCTAATGAATGGTTTGGGAGATCCCATTCATATGGTAGGATGTGGGGTACCTTAAGTTTTTGGAGAGCTACAACCAATACTCAATAGCTATCATTGTCCCCACAATTTATATGTTTGTAACCTCATATGCAAGGGCTAATGCATTGAGACAGATTTCAAGATAGTCTAGCGCACTGTTAAAGTTATTTTCAAAATAAATATTGTGAAACCAACCTTATCGTCGAAGTTGTTCCGCCCTCTAAAATGAGCCACAGTAGTATATTGTCAAATTAAGCTACAATAACTTTGACAATAAGATCCCACAAGATAAGATTTATGTAGTGTATATATGTTTTGACTGATTTGTGGCCTCCCTTCATATGCAAAAAGTAAGGAGGTCACTTGCAGCAGTACCTTTAACTTGTAGATTAGTGTGTATGCACACACATGCATATCGATTGTCCCTATCATCCGGCCCAACATTAAAGCTGCACGTGTGTGTGAGAGAGAGAGAAAAATAGGTAGGTTTACGTCGACGTTGGATCAAGAAACTCTCTTGGTACTGGGACTCTTGAAATTCTTCACTTTTTTAATGGGGGTCCTATGTTCTTGAAGTAGATTAAACAAGGAAATTCTATCTACTAGACATTCCATGTGATACCCGTAGCCAATGCTTTAATGAAGGAGTGCTGCTTGTAGTAGTAAACTAAAACCATCCTCCATTTTGTCTCCTAAAATCTATGTCATAAATGGTCATATATAGTTGTAAGGGCAAAATTGTCTTTTGTACTTAAACGCCGTTTAGAGCCTGTTGGGCATTGCTTATGATAATCGCTCCCTAATTGTTTGGCATTACTAGTTTATGTTCACTCTAATTGACGATAAGGTGACTATGACAAAAGCAAACCTTTGCCTGCCTGTTTAAGCCGAAAAAGCAAATTTAACTTCTTTTTTGTTTCCCCCGCCTAACAGATGAAAAAGAATAATGATATCGTTCCGATGCCATTTTAGCTCATGTTTTGAATCTCACCTGACGTGTCAGTCATATCATCATGCCACATCATGTCACATCAGCGCGAGAAAAGTTCCATTATTTCTCTTTGAGTGTATTTTTCATCCCAGCCAAATTTAACTCCTGTCCACCACCACAACCCAATTGTTTCAATCACCCGCCATAACTACCACCTTTTCCCTATCATTGCGGACCACCCATCCCACTATATCAACTATCACCCCCACCCCCACCAATACCAACGCACCCTCATCACCTACCCCCCTTTGCACCACAACTATTACCACCCCCTACCATTTCAGCCCCCCCCATCCTCCTCACCCTCTTGGCACCACCTTCGCCCGGAAACCAATCTTTCAGACCACCACCACCACCACCCAAAGCCATATTTTAGGCCACATACCACCACTCTGCCACCGTCAACTTGTGGTGATGTAGACCTCGTCATCGTTAGCTAAACCCTAAATCTGGTGGTAGTGGGTTGAGGTCTTGGATATGGCTGTCCATGGGCTGGGTTGGGTTCAATGAGTTTACGCACAAAAATTAAAAGCTTAAAAAAGCGACCCGACCCAACCCAGCTCGGCCGGGGTTGGTTCTGGCTAGGCCCAGTCGTAATTCTGACTTGACCCAAACTAGCCTGACCCTGTACCATATGATTTTTTTAACGATTTTTTGTATTATTTACCTAGATTTTGGTACATAATTATAAGAAATAAAAATTAAAAGCAAACTCATCTTTCTACTAGTCAATAATCCTAATTTAGATATTAATTGCTACTGTCAAAGAGCTGATGCCATCATAATTTTTCACTAGAGATGCCCCCATAAAACACATATAATTGATATATCTTATGTATCTATTACCCAAGAAAAATCGATCCTTATTACATGTGTAAATCTTGGAATCGGGTAATAGAAAAGAAGTTAAGAAGTAGTTTTCTTCGAAAGAGAGGCAATAATTAAATATATCCAATAATCTAATCCGAAGAAACCTCCTAATCAGCAATGTTAGGATACTGTTGAAATAATAGTTCACTTGACAACCATAATGCAAGTGTGTATTACCTTCATATTCCATTAGAAAATGTCACTCGGCAGCCTAACTGCAAAGACTGCTACTAAACTTCTAATTACGTCTTTAGGTTTCGATGCCATATAGTCATCACTTGCACGAGGTGGATACCTGAGCAGCAAACATATAGGTGACATTTCCTGAGGATAGCCAGCTAACATCCTTCTCCAACTTTTTTCACCAAATGTTGACCGTGCATGTCTGAGTATGGACTATAGATAAGATCTCTCGAATCTACTATCACAGGTTAGAGCAAACTTTCCGGAATGAAAGATCAATGTGACTATGGTAAGAATTTCAGTGACAGATCAATTCAATTCATTGATGGTAAGATATTCAGTGAAAAGTAGGGGAAACGTACGGTATAATTTTGTCTATGTTTTCGTGACATATACGGATGCAACATTTCTCCATGACTAATACTGCATCAAAAACCAATCCCCGCAGCCAGACACGTGCATTCGCGCGCACACTAGTTTCTTAATCAATCATATCCAAGCATTAAAAAAAAAATATTCCTCTATTTGCACAAACTCAAGTTTCCCTTTCATTCAGGTCATCCCCTGATTGCATTACTGCCTTTTAAGAATCTTCAGCAAAGACCCCACTTCAAAAACAAGTATAAACTAAGAAAATAATTTGATGAAGAATACATTCAATCCTGAAATGAATAAGGAGAACAGAAAAAGGAACTTAAAGAAGAACAAAAGAACGAGACACATACAAAGACACAAAAATGACACAACATTCTAGCAAATACAGAAAACACAGTATTTTAGCTAGATATAAAAGACACAAAATTTGGCGTACAACATATAAAGAAACGAAAAGGGTCCAACACCCACTAATATTTTCAAAAGATATAGTTGTACTTTACGGTCGCTATAAGGAAAACGCCTTAAACTAGGAGCCTCCTGGCGCCATATGCCCAAAGACAACCGGCATAGGTTGTGCCGCTGGCACGAGGATTCCTCTTTTGCCTAATATAGGCGATTCCTCCTTTATATTACTTCAGCTCGTCAGATAGGCAATTCCTCTTGAACACTACCTTGGTGTGCTCCAACCGAAGGAGACATCACAGGATAGGCGATTCTTTTGGAAAACTATCTTTTTAGGTAACTAGTCTACATATTCTAGAACTGAGGATCTTCATCGGCACCTCTAAGGACCATGACTCCCATGTCATACCAAGAAGGGAGCAAGTCTGCGGAGGGCATCGTGCCTACTCCGCCTGGCAAATGGGTGTTGGGCATTAACCAATTCCAATTCTAGTTCAAACAACTAATGTTAATAAGAAGAAACAGCGGAAAAAGAAGTTGCGTTTGTTTCGCACCACAAACCAAATATGCTAGCTAGTTATACAGAGATGATATAGCATGTACAGTGACACTACAAGAATTATGACTTTTTGCGACGGAATTTTCCGTCGCTAAAAGTGGATAATCCATCAGTGAAGACTTTTAGCGACGGATTGTCCGTCGCTAAAAGTCCGTGGGTGAAAACCCCATTGCTAAAAGATTAGCGACATATTTTGGTATTCCGTCGGCAAATAAATTACTTTTACCGATGGAATTAAATACTTTTAGAGACGGAAAATTCCGTCGCTAAAGATATTTTCTAAATTTTTCTTATTTTCTTATTTTCTTTTGAAAAAACTTTTAGCGACCGAATCTCCGTCGCTAAAAGTCCATTACAAAAGTCTTCAACAACGTTACTTCCGTCGCTAAAAATGTTTACTGGTCTGTAAAAAGACTTTTAGCGACAAAATTTCGTCGCTAAAAATTCAATTGTAAAAGTTAAAAAAAAAGTTTTTGATTTATATACTTTTTAGAAACCAAACCTGTTTCATAGAATTAACCCTAATCAACCAATACAACAACAATTTAATTCTTTAAACTAGCATTCATCCATCTAACAACTTTAAGTAAAACAAATAAGATTTGAAAAATATACACTTCAACTACCAAAATTAGATGTTCACTAAAGATAACAGTATCACATCGTACAAATCCCAAAAACTTAATCACAACTTTCATTCAAGCCAAAAGAATATAAATCAAGAACTTTGCTCCAAAATCTCCCACAGACAGAGGACATCACAGCTACTTCTATACCATCTTCCAACTTTTTGTATTCTGAGTCTTTATAAGAATCAATTGAGAGGATTAGAAAGTACATAAGTATAGTATTGCTGGTAGGTCTAAACACAAAGCCTCAATAATGCCACAGTCAATCTCTATGTCCACAGTTGCTACTTGTAACTCTTTGTCGATCACAGCCTGATAAGGATAATCTGTTGTATAAACAAAATGAATAGAAGAAAAATACTTGTTAAATTTCAACCAAAAACAGCCAACACCAGTTGCAAGATATAATGCAAAATTCATGGAGTCCTTTCAGATGTAATGAACTAAAAAAGAACACAAAGCAATTAGGGATAAAAAGTGTTGGTGCAATGAACTAAAGAAGAACACAAAGAAGAATTTTTTATCTAATAATTACGTGTGTCAACAAATAACAACCTTGTTATTTTAATTACGGGTCTATATTCGAAAGTTGAACATCAATGTTTGTTCTAAAAACGTCATTGTCATTTGAACAGGAATGTTTCGCGGTTACAATTGAGACAAGAAATTAGAAAGCAGGTTAAAAAAGGGGGAAACAGCTAGAAAAAAAGCAGGCAAAGGCAATGGGAATATTATTGTAGCTTGAAGTTTGTTTTGGCAAAGTTTAAAAGAATTATATAAGGCACTATAAATTTATATGAGAATGTGGAATAGAAAAACCTTTTCTTGCATCTCCCCTTCATACAGTTAGTTGGAGAGAGAAACAAGGCCAATCAAAAACTGATGTTGCAAGCTGGGATGCCAATTAAAAATGTGGTGATTCAAGACACATAAAAGGAGTTGTATTTGAAAACTTACCGAACAGAGAATTGACTTAAGAAGAGAAGCACAGCCAGAATCAGATATGCTCATTGCAAGATATTGCTTCTACATAAACACATCTTATGCAGAGCCACAACATGTGGTGCCATTGTACCTGCAAAACTCAATAGGAGTCTTGGAGGTAGAGGGAGCCCCTATTACAACATAAAGAGGAACACATCAGCAATTCAAAATGCAAATAACGAAATAAATCATGAACATAAAACGTATTTGAATCAGTACATAGAGGTTGTGAAAAAGAAGGAATAAGAAGCTGCAACAAACACAAAAACAAGAGTGTGATCAAACAACCATCAGCCATGGCTAGCTCTAAAATGAGGGAAACAAGAAGTTCCCAATTCAACAATCTCTTCCAATCTACTGCCTGAGAAGCTTATGTAGGCCTAACTCTGCCCCACTTTTCAACAAAAATGCATTGATCAGAGACAAAATAAGCTTATCTGCAGACATAGCTTTCTCGGTGTGAGCCATCCTGGATATTTCTAACACTTTGTTCTCACTCTCCCTCTATTATTGGCTCATATCTCCATTGATCTCTTTTGCATCTCAGCCTCAATATTCTAAAAGTAGGAAGATCTATCTATATTCCTGTTAGTCTCTTTCTAACAAGAGCATTTGACATTGATGGTTGTCAACAAAGAATGGAGGCAACTAGTGGGTAGTTTATATAGTTTGACTTGGCCTCAGTTCTTACAACAAAATCATCTGTAATGGATATTCCAAATTGGGTGCCCGAGGGTTAACGATTTGAAAAGCAGTAAACAAACTCTAAACAACGAGATACTGACTAGAGTGTCTTAAAGCCCATAGTATTTTCTAGTAAACATAACTTTTAATCTAACATCTTAGCAACAAAAGGCAGACCCAACTTTGTGCGTCCAGTGCATTACACTAAAACAAGAAAGGCGAAAGATTTACCTGAGTTAGGGAGAGATGGGGCGTGAGCTAGGCGATAGAGTGGGCTTCGCAGATCTCTGAGCTTTGCAGCGTCCTGTCCTTGGCAACAGCGACAAGGACGACGATGGCGAGAGAGGCGCGGCGGCAGGTTACGTATGGAGGTTGGTGTGGTAGGGAAGGGGGCGAGAGAGTGAGGCGGTAGATGTGTGGTGAGGGTATGGAGCGTGGGTTGGGTGCGCGCGTTGAGTGCTTCGTTTGGGCGACAGTAGTAGCGGGGGTGGGTGCCGTGGGAGGCGACCGGGAACAGGAGAGGCGGCGCAGTGGGTACGTGGCAGCCAACAATCAGTTGTGTGTGAGAGAAGGGGATGGGGGTGAGGAAAGGAGAGGATATGAGAGGAGAAACAAAAGAGCGGCGGGGTACAGAAAGAAAAAATTAGGGTTCGATTGATTTATAGTCATCATTTCCGATATAAGAAAAATTCAAAAAAATGAAGAAAATACAAAAAAATACTTTTAGCGACGGAAAATCCGTCGATATTTTTGCGTCGCTAAAGATTTTTATCAATGGAAAAATCCGTCGGTAAAAATCTTTAGCAACGAACTTTTAGCGACAGGGAAATCCGTCGCTAAAGGTGACATTTAGCGATGGATTTGTGTCTGTCGCTAAAAATCCGTCGCTAAAGATGTATTTTCTTGTAGTGTGATTTAACGTACGCTTTGGCGAGGTCAAACATTAAGCGGTAGGAAGAGTGTGTGTTAGGTGAGATCCCCATGATTGCCTTGAATTTCAAATTCCTAGGTTCTGATTTTAGGGTTTTGAGATTAAGGAGGAAAATAGATAAGAAGAATGGACAAAAATGGTGTTCTGGTAGCTGACGATTTATCATTATTCTGGTGGGTTCTACTCCCTCTTTTTTAAACTTGTTGTTTGTCGATATTTCAACTTATTTTGTTAACCTTTTTTAATGGACACACGTTAATGATACAACTTGTTCGTATGCCATTGGCATTTTCTTAAACAAAACGGGTCGTCGAGTCTTTTCATCGAAGGCGTAGACGAGACAATAGTTATCAAATTCTGAATGTTGTATTCCTACTCTAAATACTAACCACCAATCCCTACATTGCTTTCCACTACCATAAGCATAAATCGTGCCAAAACTTGTGGATGCTACGCAATTTCCCGAAGCAATGTCCATATGCGAGAGAGAGAGAGAGAGAGAGATGAATTCAGGGTTCCTCTTAGAAGGAAATTAGCTTGTTGGTACTCCCAAAGTTAATGGTCACGTGTACTATCTACATCACGGTCTTTTGCTTCATGACTTGGAATAACATGTCAGTGTCAGTACTACAAGCAAGTCTGTTCCATAAAATTTAGACCAATTTGAGTTGCCTATATCAAAATCATATCAGCTACATTCCATGTCATGCAAAGCTGAATGTTTCTGTCGATTTTAAGTTCAATATGTCTCTATTTATAGTCTAGAAAACCTTATTGTTACGCTCAAACCCAATTCAGTATAAAGTGACAATCTAAGCCATAGACAACTTGAAGCTCTGACCTAAAAGTTTGGTAAAATGGAACCAATCTAAAGATTATAATGGTTATGCTCCTGCAATTGTTAGTAGATTTGTTAATGGCAGAGGGTAGATGCAAAGTGAAGTACTTAGTCTAATTTCTTGAATACACGCAGTGTTGAGGAATGCCATACCTTTCTCCATGTGCTAACCCTCTTAAAAAATAACCAAGTAGATATACACTATGCAGAAGCAAACCAAACAAGGAAGTAGCAATAACGCAACTAGCCACACAAAACCAACACAAGATTTAACGTGGAAAACCCTTCAATGTGAAGGGAAAAACTACGACCAACTCCGGAGAATTCTTCCACTATATCAAACAATGAAATTACAAGGTTTTCTGTCTCTAGCTCAAAGTAGAGGCTAACAAGTATCAAAACATCAAGAGAATAAAGCTCTTGGTTCACCACAACAAAGAGACTAGAGAGATAAAACAAAAACGAGCTGATATATCTCCATATCTAGTGCAAAAACTCACCATTGGATGTTAAGACCATACCCTCAGGAACATGCACAGAAAATTTGAGCTTATTCAGACCATGTTTAACCCTTTGGTGAAGCCTCTGAAACTGGCTAACAAGATTTTCTCTCTAGGAAGAAAAACTGCACTTTTTCTCTCTTTGCTTCTCTAACCACTTAGGGTTTTTAATTCACCCTTAATCTTTAGCCTCTCAACAAAAGGCTAAATAACCAATAGACTGGCCACTATAACTAAGTTTAACACACTTATAAGCCAAAGGTCATAAGTCACACTCCTCCACATGGAGGGATATCCCAACAAACTCCGCTTCCCACCTATGTGGAGGGATCTACTATACTCGCTGCACTCCTGCATAATTCATGCTTCTTGTTGCATAAGGTTTTGGTCATTATATCGGAATCATTCTTGTCTATATGGATCTTCCCAAGTTTAACATCCTTCGAGTCTAACACATCTCGGATCCAATGATATCTAACATTGATATGCTTAGACCTCGAATGGAAACTTGGACTCTTTGCAAGATGAATTGCACTCTGACTGTCACAATGCAATAC
Source organism: Escallonia rubra (assembly GCA_033065855.1). Classification (NCBI taxonomy): domain Eukaryota; kingdom Viridiplantae; phylum Streptophyta; class Magnoliopsida; order Escalloniales; family Escalloniaceae; genus Escallonia; species Escallonia rubra. Next base: position 69,785 of record JAVXUO010000865.1, read on the forward strand.
ATACCTCTCTTACTTACATTCCCAACTCTTCTAAGAATCTTTTCATCCTTAATATCTCTTTGTAAGCTTTCACTGTTGCTATAAACTCAGCCTCTATGGTGGAAAGAGCAACACATTTTTGCAGCCTTAGTTGCCATGACACATCTCCCCCTGCATAACTAATCAAGTACCCGGAATTAGATTTTATGGAATCAATATCTCCAACATATCAGCATATGTGATGCCTTCTAGAATAGGCTTGTCAATTTCGAAGTAAATGCACAACTTTTGAAGTATTAACTACAACCCAATGTTTTCTCCCCAAATTGGAGAGAAATCTGCTTACAACACCAACTGAACGAGTTATGTATGGTCTTGTACACACCATAGCATACATCAAACTTCCTAAAGCTGAAGCATAATGAAGAATCTTCATCTATTCTTCATAAGAATGATTTTTCTTTATACTTAACTTGAAATGATTAGCAATAAGAGTAGTAACTGCTTGGCTTTGTCCATGTGAAACCTCTCAAGCACTTTCTGAATATACTTTTCTTGTGATAACTGTAACTTTTTGACACTTATATCATGAGCAATTCTCATGCCAAGGATTTGTTCTGTTGGTCCTAATTCCTTCATAGCAAATGCCTTATTCAAATATGTGTTCAACTTGCCAATTTTCTTGACATCTTAGCCAACAATCAACATTTCATCAACGTAAAGTAGAATGATGATGAAATCACCATCAAGGAAAATTTTCACAAAAACACAATGATCAGAAGTTGTCTTCCCATATCCATGCTCCCTCATGAACGGTTCAAACTTCTTGTACCATTGCCTGGGTGCTTGTTTCAACCCATACAAAGTCTTCTTTAATCTATAAACCAGGTTTTCTTATCCTCTGACTTGGAAACTCTCTGGTTGTTCCATGTAGATCTTTTCCTGTAGACCATGAAGAAAAACTATTTTTACATCAAGTTGTTCAATTTCCAAATCCATGCTAGCAAGCAAACCAAGAACAACTCTAATAGATGACATTTTTACAACTGGAGAGAAGATTTCTTGAAAATCAATTCCTTGCTTTTGAGTGAACCCCTTTAAATCCAATCTAGCCTTGTACTGTGGATGTGATTTTTTTTCTTCAGTCTTTAATTTGTACATCGCACAAGTTCTTGAGTGCTCTCCTTCCCTAAGGCAATTTTACTAGCTCGTAAGTGTAGTTCTTGTTGACTTGTTGATTTTGATGATTTCTGACTTAACTTATCTAAACTTTAATCTGACAATATTATTAAAGGTAAAACATTTCAGGTTTTATCTTAATCAAACAAAGACATAATCTTGACATGGATGACAGAGATTGACAGAGATTTTGCACGACCTTGACAATGGATGACAAAGACTTTGGACTCAAGCTTTGGACTACACAGAAAGATTCAAGATCTTAAAGTATATCTTTTCTTGTTTTAGTCTTTTCTTTAAACAGCCTTTCTTAAAGGATCTGACAGAAATTCTAGTAAAGAACGAAGCCAAGTGTTTTTAGTCGAAGTCAAGTTTTTTAGTCGAAACCAAAACTTTTTAGTCGAAGCTAAGACGTTTAGTCGAAGCTAAGACTTTCAGTCGAAGCTAAGACGTTTAGTCGAAGCTAAGACTTTCAGTCGAAGCCAAGTGTTTTAGTCGAAGCTAAGACGTTTAGTCGAAGCTAAGACTTTCAGTCGAAGCCAAGTGTTTTAGTCGAAGCTAAGACGTTTAGTCGAAGCGAAGACTTTCAGTCGAAGCTAAGACGTTTAGTCGAAGCTAAGACTTTCAGTCGAAGCCAAGTGTTTTAGTCGAAGCTAAGACGTTTAGTCGAAGCTAAGACTTTCAGTCGAAGCCAAGTGTTTTAGTCGAAGCTAAGACGTTTAGTCGAAGCTAAGACTTTCGGTCGAAGCTAAGACGTTTAGTCGAAGCTAAGATTTTCAGTCGAAGTCAAATGTTTTAGTCGAAGTCAACTTTTTTATTCGAAGCAAAACATTTCAGTCGAAGGCGAGACTTTCAGTCGAAGCCAAGACTTTCAGTCGAAGCCAAGACATTTGAGTCGAAGCTAAAATGCTTTAGTCGAATCCTTCTCACTTGGCTTTTCTACCTAACTGTCCTCTATTTCCTTCCTGTATAAATAGGGAATCGGTTAGCGCATTTATTACCTTTTTCTCTCGCGCAAATTTTCATTCTGAAACAACTCTCTCATCTCAATCTCTTATTCTTATCAATTATCTTTTGAGTGAGTTCACTTTAGAAAAAGTTCTGTGTAAGCTTCTTGGTTTTGTTCTTGAAAGGATTTAGATCTTCCCACCTAAGAAGGCTTAGCTTTAAAACTTTCATTGTATATTCTGCTCAAAAAGGAGCCTGCTTATTGCATTCAAATTGTAATCTCTTTTCACTTGTAATCTGTTGGAAACCTAGGAAGGGTTTCGGATATTGTACTGAGGTTTGAGCTAGCACCCGAAGCTAGCTGGTATAGTGAAAGGCTCGAGTAGGTCTCCCTTGTGTGGAGTGCTCGAGGACTGGACGTAGGCTGGTGGGGCCGAACCAGTATAAATCTCTGTGTTAATCTTGTTATTGTTGTATCCGTCTTTACGTTGTAATCTTAATTTTTAAATTCATATCTTAAGTTGAAAAACACCTATTCACCCCCCTCTAGGTGTATTTAGGGACCTACATGTGGTATCAGAGCCTTGTGCTCTGAAATTCTTCTGTGACTTAATCGTCAAGAGCAAAAGATCGTGCTATGGAAGAAGGATCAGCAACCACCAGGCCACCATTGTTGAAAAATGACAACTACAGCTACTGGAAAAATCGCATGAGGAACTTTCTGAGGCAGGATATTCACGTATGGTATGTTGTTGAAAATGGTCCTATAATTCCTATGAAGGATGGACTGGATGGAAGCAAGATTCCGAAAGGAATTCTTGAAATGGATAATCATGAGGCCCAGCTCTTCTCCATGGATGATAAAGCCAAGAACATTATCAGTTGTGGCCTCGACATAAATGAGTACAATCGAGTCTCAGCTTGTGAGACTGCTAGAGAAATGTGGAGATTGTTGGAGGTTACTCATGAAGGAACAAATCAGGTAAAAGAGACCAAAATCAACATGTTGGTCCAGCAATACGAAGCCTTCAAGATGAAGGAGCACGAGTCCATAAATGAGATGTATTCCAGATTCACTCTCATTATCAATGGGCTGAGACTTTGGATAAAACTTACCCAGAAAATGAAGTTGTCCGAAAAGTTCTCAGATCTCTCCCAAAAAGATGGGAAGCAAAACTCACAGCCATTCAAGAGGCGAAGGACTTGAATGTGCTGAAGCTTGAAGAATTGGTGGGCTCTTTAATGACTCATGAAATTATGATGAAAATTCATGACGAAGAAGAAACCACCTCCAAGAAGAAGAACTTAGCTCTTAAAGCTGAGAGTTCTCATGAGCCAACGGAAAGCAGTGACGATTCTGATCCTGAAATGGCTCTCATCACTCGGAAGTTCAAAAAGTTTCTCGCAAACAAGAGAGATGGGATGTTCAGGAGAAATCCAACAAACCAATCACATCAAAGAAATAATGGTGATTGGAATGCAAGGGAAAATTCTGACGCCTGTTACGAATGCGGCAGAACTGGGCATATAAAGAAATACTGTCCACAACTCAAAAACAAGACCGCAAACAGCAACAGTCGAGACTTCAAGGAGAAGAAGTTCAAATCAAGAAAAGCACTGCTAACTTGGGATGACTCTGATGAAAGCGATAAGGAAGGAAGCGAGGATGAGGACGTAGCTCAACTCTGCTTCATGGCAAACGATGATGATCTCAAGGTAACTCCGGAAAAACATTTTAACGAACTTCAGTCAGCTTTTCTCGAACTCAGTAAAAATTATGAAAAGTTGAAAATTAAAAATGCAGATCTAAAAATTAAGGCTTTTTCTTTGATAAATACTGTTGAAGAGTTGGAAGACGAAAAGGAAGAGTTGCAAGAAAAAATTAAATTTTATATTTCTGAAAATGTTTCTTTAAAAAATAATGTAAATGTTTTTAAGAAAGAAAATTTTCTTGAGCATTCTGAAATTAACTTTCTCAGAGAAATCAAAGTTCCAGTTGAAAATGAATCTTTAAAATCTCAACTGGAGGATATAACTACACAAAAAATAATTTTAGAAAAAGAGATTGAAGACCTCAATTTTACTCTTTCAAAATTTACACAAGGAAGAGAGAATTTGGATATTCTTTTGGGTAAACAAAGATGTGTCTTTCAGAAAAGTGGAATTGGTTATGATCCTTCAAAGAAGCAAAAGGACTACAAAAATTTCTTTAACAAAAGTTTAGTTTCCTGTTCACCATTCACTCTCTGTACTGTTTGTAACAAGAAGGGACATTTAGTTAAAAATTGTCCTCTTAATCTTATTAAAAAACAGTCATCTCCTTCTTTTACTAAGAAGAAAATGAAACATGTATGGGTGCCAAAATCTTCTTTATCTAATCTTCCAGGACCCAAGAAAGTGTGGGTACCTAAAGGAACGAAACCAGAATCTGTTGTAGGTATGCTTCAAAGCAAGGGTAGACTGCAACAAATGGATTCTCGACAGCGGTTGTTCAAGACATATGACAGGTGATCGTTCTCTTTTCTCTCACATCACTCCGAAAAATGGCGGGCTTGTCACTTTTGGAGACAACTCAAATGGTAAGATCATCGGTAAAGGTAAAATTGGCACTGGCTCCATTTCTATTGACAACGTATCCTTAGTTGACGGGTTAAAGTTTAATTTGATAAGTATCAGTCAACTAATCGATAGTGGTCACAAAGTTCAGTTTGAAGGTGAAAAATGTCTTATCAGTCATGCCTCGGATGGGAGTACGCTGATCGGTAAAAGAGATGGTAACATTTATACTCTGTCTTTTGATGCATCTGACTATTCCCGTGAAGTATGTCTTTCTGTTCAGCACAATGATATTTGGTTGTGGCATCGTAGATTAGGTCATGTTCACATGGATCTAATCAAGAAACTTCTCTCGAAAGATCTCGTCAGAGGCTTACCAAATTTGAGATTTATCAAGGATAAAATCTGTGATGCCTGTCAATATGGTAAACAGTCAAAAATTTCTTTTCAAGCCAAAAATGTTGTTTCAACCTCTCGTCCTCTTCAACTCCTTCATTTAGATCTTTTTGGTCCTACTAGAATTGCTAGCCTTGGTGGTAAATTTTATGCTTTCGTCATTGTTGACGATTTTTCAAGATACACCTGGGTTCTTTTTTTAACTCGTAAAGATGAAGCGTTTGAAAAAATTTTCAGTCTTGTTAAACAGCTTCAAAATGAGAAGGAGTTGAAACTTGTCAAAATTCGAAGTGATCATGGCGGTGAATTTGAAAAAGATTTTATTCCTTTTTGTATTCAAAATGGCATTTCACATGAGTTTTCTGCCCTTCGGACACCCCAACAAAATGGAGTTGTTGAGAGAAAGAATCGTACTCTTCAAGAAATGGCCAGAACTATGCTTCAAGAAAACTCTTTGCCAAAATATTTTTGGGCAGAAGCCGTCAACACTTCCTGTTACGTATTGAACAGAGTACTCATCAGACCAATTCTTGATAAAACTCCTTACGAATTGTTCTCAAATCGAAAACCAAAAATCGATTATTTCAGGGTTTTCGGTTGCAAATGTTTTATTTTGAACAATCGTGAGAATTTAGGAAAGTTCGATGCAAAGTCTGATGAGGGAATATTTCTTGGTTATTCACTAAAGAGTAGAGCATATAGAATTTATAACCGTAAGTCTTTGACCATTGAAGAATCTATGCATGTTGTTTTTGAAGAATCTAATGTTGAACAAACAAGTAAGATTGCAGGTGATGATGATGAAGAACTCTCCATGGATTTGAACAACAATCTTAACGTCTCCTCAACTGAGGGGGAGTGTTCAACTTCTCCCAACAATAACGATGAAACTTTGCCACTTCCAAAAAGCTGGAGATATTCTTCTAGTCATCCATTAGACCAAGTTATAGGCAATGTGGAACGCGGAGTTACAACTCGGTCTACGGTAAATCTTTTCTGTAAGGATTTTGCTTTTCTTTCTCAAATAGAGCCTAAAAATATTTCAGAGGCTCTAAATGATTCTGAGTGGATTCTTGCCATGCAAGATGAATTGAATCAATTTGAGCGAAGCGAAGTTTGGACACTTGTTCCGGCTCCTGTTCAACAAAAGGTCATTGGAACCAAGTGGGTTTTTCGAAACAAACTTGATGAAGATGGCCATATTGTTCGTAACAAAGCTAGACTCGTTGCTCAAGGATACAATCAAGTCGAAGGGGTTGATTTTGATGAAACTTTTGCCCCTGTTGCACGACTTGAAGCTATCCGAATTCTTTTGGCATTTTCATGTCATTTGAACTTCAAACTTTTTCAAATGGACGTGAAAAGTGCTTTCTTGAATGGGGTATTACAGGAGGAAGTTTTTGTTAAACAACCTCCCGGTTTTGAAAATGAAAAATATCCCAATCATGTCTTTAAATTGAAAAAGGCTTTGTACGGTCTTAAACAAGCTCCTCGAGCTTGGTATGATCGTCTCAGCAGCTTCCTCATTGATCATGGATTCTCTCGTGGCAAAGTCGATACTACTCTCTTTACAAAAACTCATAGTTCCCATATTTTAATAGTTCAAATATATGTTGATGACATTATTTTTGGTGCCACTAACAATGATCTTTGTCAAGAATTTGCTGAAAATATGCGCAGAGAATTTGAAATGAGCATGATGGGTGAACTTACTTTTTTTCTTGGACTTCAAATCAAGCAGTCCAAAGACGGAATTTTTATCAATCAGTCTAAGTACACTCGGGAACTTTTGAAAAGGTTTGGCTTGGAAAATGCTAAACCTAGAGGTACTCCTATTTCCCCCAGCGTCAATCTTATCAAAGATGAAAATGGTAAAGATGTCGATAGTAAACTTTTTCGTGGTATGATTGGCAGTTTACTTTACCTTACTGCTTCTAGACCTGACATCATGTTTAGTGTGTGCATTTGTGCCCGTTTTCAAGCCTGCCCTAAAGAATCTCATTTATCTGTTGTTAAACGTATTTTTAAATATCTCTCTGGTACTCTAAACTTAGGTCTCTGGTATCCTCGTAATTCTTCAATAGATCTAGTTGGATTTTCATATTCTGATTATGCGGGTTGTCTTGTTGATCGTAAGAGTACTAGTGGCACCTGTCAGTTTCTCGGCGATGCTTTAGTTTCCTGGCACAGTAAGAAACAGACATCTGTGGCTCTATCCACCGCTGAAGCGGAATATGTTGCAGCTGGAAGCTGTTGTGCCCAAGTTTTATGGATGCGTCAAACCTTACAAGATTTTGGTGTCTCTTTAGCGCTTATTCCTATTATGTGCGACAGTAGCAGTGCTATCGATATTAGTAAAAATCCTGTCCAACACTCACGCACTAAGCACATAGATATTCATCATCACTTTCTCCGCGACAATGTTCAAAAGGGGTTAATTGAACTTAAGAAAGTTGGCTCTGAAGATCAGCTCGCCGATATCTTTACAAAACCTTTAGCTGAATCATCTTTCTGTTCTCTTCGTCGTCGTTTGGGAATGTGCGATCTGAGTTAAGTTTTGGCTGTCTAAAATTCCCCGTTTCAGTCGACTCAACCCCTTTTCAGTCGACTAAACCCCTTTCAGTCGACTCAACCCCTTTCAGTCGACTAAACCCCTTTTCAGTCGACTAAACCCCCTTCAGTCGACTCAACCCCCTTCAGTCGACTCAAATGTCCACTTTCAGTCGACTCAACCCCCTTCAGTCGACTAAAACTCTTTTGCCTATTTATATGCCACCTTTTTCACTTTTACTTTTTACTGTTTCCCTTTTTCACTGTGTCTGTCACTTTCACTATTTCTCTCCTCTTTCTCTTGTCCACCTGTCACTCCACGGACCCACATGGCGTCAAACCAACGCAATCAAAGTCGTCGTCGCTACATTATTCATTCTGACGAAGACAACGATGGGTCTCCGCCTTCCACCAATGACGCGCCTGCCGCTGTCGCTGCTCCACCGCCTGCCGCTGTCACTGTTCCACCGCCGACCACCCGTCCTCGTACCCGTCAAGCATCCAACGCTGCTTCACGTCGTACGACCTCCGCAACTGTCCCTTCGTCATCAGCACCGTCCTCTTCAGGTACTGTAGTTCCTCCTCCTCCTCCCCATGCCTCTTCTTCGTCTGCCCCTCCTCCCCATGCCTCTTCTTCGTCTGCCCCTCCTCCCCCCGCCTCTTCTTCGTCTGCCCCTCCACCATCCTGCCCACCCCCAACTTGCCCATACACTTCATCTTCCGACATCCTTCACATTCCCCATTTCTTTCCTACTCCCGAAGACCAACTTCAATATTACACCCTTTTCGTCAATCGGGAAGTCATCCCCGGTCGCCCAAGTGACGTCAATCTTATGACGCAACTTGGTGTTACTGCTCTGTTTGAGCGAATGGGATGTCTCTCCATTCTCTCTCCCCCCTCCACTTACTATCCTGCTCTAGTTCGCATGTTCTACTCCAATTTGCACTTTGATGCCCAACCCCCTACCTTTCTGACCTCGTATGTAAATGGGGTCCACATTCGTCTTGATGCCACCACTTTGGCACAGATTTTTGGCTTCGAAAATCAATCTTCTACTCTTGTTTTCACTGCAAACACTTGGTGTACCTCCGGTTCTTTTACCCCACTCCAACAGACCCAAACACTCTTAGGGGACCCATCTATCACTCATCCCCGTAAACCACAGTTAAGTGACATGTCCCCTCTTTCTCGCGTTCTTCACCTTATTCTCTGTTACAATCTTTCGGCTCGTTCTGGCTCTTATGCCACTTTCTCCTACTTAGATATCATTCTTCTCACCCATTTTCTTAGGGGTTCCCCGTTAAACATTGCCGGCATTATCATGCTTGTCATGCATGCCCGAAAAAACAAGTCTACTGCAAACCTTCCCTTCGGCCTTCTTTTGACTCGAGTTTTTGAACATTTTAATGTTCCCTTGCCTACCTCTAACTCGGAACGCATCATTCTTCCGAGTCATCATGTGCTCGACGAAACTTCTCTTCGTCGCGCCGGCTTCACCATCCGCTTCGATCTCTCCTCCAACACTGCCCTGCTTGTACGCCCTTCCCAGTCTGTCCCAGCTTCCATTTCTGCTCCCTTTACTGCTTCTGAAATTCCGTCAGCCCCCTCTTCTGCTTCAATTCCCCATTTTTCACCACCCCCACCTCCTTCTCCTCCGATCATTCCTCCTGCTCCTACTGACCCTTCCACCTCAGTTCCTCCTCACCCTGCTGATCCCTTCTTCACTAGCCCCCTCAACGACTTTTCCAATCTTGATTTTGATGAATTTCTCACTTCTGATCACCCCGACCTCTCTGACACCCTTTCTCGCATCTCAACCTCGATTCAGCTCATTCTCGAATCCCAAACCACTCTTGCTGCTTCTGTCACCAATAACCACACCATTCTTCTTCAAGAGCTTGCTGCTCTTCAGCAGTCGGTTCAACATTCTTCCGCCCAGCTTCTTTCCAACCAGATAGATTTTCACAACCTCCTAAATGACCTTACTGCTAACCTTACCACTATCCCTCTCAATCAAACCCCCATTCTTGAAACCCTGTCACGGATGCAGCATGACCTTCACCACCAGCAAGAGGTTGCTCTTCAGGATCATCGCCGCCAGGCCCATCTCACGACGAGCATACTGACTGAACAGAATCGTTATTTGGCTCATCAGACTTTCGATCAGGCGCATGGCTTTCGGGTGACTCGTCCAGATATCTTTCCCTCTCACCATACTGGCAACTACGGAGAAGAATGGTTCTTCAATCCGCATCTTCCTTACAATCCTCCGCCGCCGCGCTCTCCTCGCGTTGTTGAAGTAGTTGAAGTTCCCACCACAGATCCGCCGCCTGCTGCTGCGCCCCGTACTCGTCAGTCCGCTCCACCGCCCAATGATCCCTCATCCTCTGCCCAAGGTTCTCGCCGCCGTCGGCCCTAGTTTTTAGTTATTCTTTTTTTGTTGCTCTGGATGCCCCCACTTTTTGCTTTGACAAAGGGGGAGAACATGTTTTAATCTATCGTTCTTCTTTATGCATCTGTATTAAATCTGTTAATTATTTAAAGATGCTCTTTCTATTGTTCTTTTATGCGATGGTTATCCGATTAAGGGGGAGTATGTCTTTTAATATTGTCATCATCAAAAAGGGGGAGATTGTTGACTTGTTGATTTTGATGATTTCTGACTTAACTTATCTAAACTTTAATCTGACAATATTATTAAAGGTAAAACATTTCAGGTTTTATCTTAATCAAACAAAGACATAATCTTGACATGGATGACAGAGATTGACAGAGATTTTGCACGACCTTGACAATGGATGACAAAGACTTTGGACTCAAGCTTTGGACTACACAGAAAGATTCAAGATCTTAAAGTATATCTTTTCTTGTTTTAGTCTTTTCTTTAAACAGCCTTTCTTAAAGGATCTGACAGAAATTCTAGTAAAGAACGAAGCCAAGTGTTTTTAGTCGAAGTCAAGTTTTTGAGTCGAAACCAAAACTTTTTAGTCGAAGCTAAGACGTTTAGTCGAAGCTAAGACTTTCAGTCGAAGCTAAGACGTTTAGTCGAAGCTAAGACTTTCAGTCGAAGCCAAGTGTTTTAGTCGAAGCTAAGACGTTTAGTCGAAGCTAAGACTTTCAGTCGAAGCCAAGTGTTTTAGTCGAAGCTAAGACGTTTAGTCGAAGAGAAGACTTTCAGTCGAAGCTAAGACGTTTAGTCGAAGCTAAGACTTTCAGTCGAAGCCAAGTGTTTTAGTCGAAGCTAAGACGTTTAGTCGAAGCTAAGACTTTCAGTCGAAGCCAAGTGTTTTAGTCGAAGCTAAGACGTTTAGTCGAAGCTAAGACTTTCAGTCGAAGCTAAGACGGTTTAGTCGAAGCTAAGATTTTCAGTCGAAGCCAAATGTTTTAGTCGAAGTCAACTCTTTAAGTCGAAGCAAAACATTTCAGTCGAAGGCGAGACTTTCAGTCGAAGCCAAGACTTTCAGTCGAAGCCAAGACATTTGAGTCGAAGCTAAAATGCTTTAGTCGAATCCTTCTCACTTGGCTTTTCTACCTAACTGTCCTCTATTTCCTTCCTGTATAAATAGGGAATCGGTTAGCGCATTTATTACCTTTTTCTCTCGCGCAAATTTTCATTCTGAAACAACTCTCTCATCTCAATCTCTTATTCTTATCAATTATCTTTTGAGTGAGTTCACTTTAGAAAAAGTTCTGTGTAAGCTTCTTGGTTTTGTTCTTGAAAGGATTTAGATCTTCCCACCTAAGAAGGCTTAGCTTTAAAACTTTCATTGTATATTCTGCTAAAAAAGGAGCCTGCTTATTGCATTCAAATTGTAATCTCTTTTCACTTGTAATCTGTTGGAAACCTAGGAAGGGTTTCGGATATTGTACTGAGGTTTGAGCTAGCACCCGAAGCTAGCTGGTATAGTGAAAGGCTCGAGTAGGTCTCCCTTGTGTGGAGTGCTCGAGGACTGGACGTAGGCTGGTGGGGCCGAACCAGTATAAATCTCTGTGTTAATCTTGTTATTGTTGTATCCGTCTTTACGTTGTAATCTTAATTTTTAAATTCATATCTTAAGTTGAAAAACACCTATTCACCCCCCTCTAGGTGTATTTAGGGACCTACAGTTCTCGTGCAAGGATTTCATCTCTTCCTGTGTGGCTTTCACCTATTCATTTTTCTTCTCATGTTCCATGGCCTCATGGTAATACTCTGGCTTTCCTCCATCTATGAATAACACAAACTCAATGGAATGATACTTCTGAGAAGAACGCCACTTTCTAGTAGGTCTTCTGAACTGATCATTTGCTAGTTCTGTTCACTCTGGATCAACTTCATATGGATCTACCTTATCATTACCTGCAACATCATTTTCATTCTCAATGTGATCATGATCATCATGTACATCTTCTCTAACCTGTTCTTGCAGCGTAGATGGAGGAACTTCATCACTATCAAGGAAATCATCAACAAATGGCTCTGGCTTGTCAACAAGCTTCTCAAAGTCATCAATGGTCTAATATTCAATAAACACAACATCACGACTTCTAACTATTTTCTTTGTATCTGAATCCCATAGCCTGTATCCAAACTCATCTGTCCATAACCCACAAAGATACATTACTAGGATCTATCATCAAGCTTGGTTCTCTCATCCTTGGGAATGTGAACAAATGCACATCATCCAAACATTTCCAAGTGCTCGTAGGAGACATCTTTTCATGTCCATAATATCTCTGGAATATCACCGTCCAAAGGAACTGAGGGAGATAAAGTAATCAAATCAACTGTTGTCTTCATTCCTTCACTTTAGAATGATTTAGACAACCTTGCATATGAGAGCATACATCTCATTCTCTCTACAATGGTGCGGTTCATTCTTTCGGCTAAACCATTTAGCTCAGGATTTGAGAGGAATAAACTGATGTTTGAGTCCATGGCTTCTGCAATAACAATCAAATGGCCCTCTATATTCTCCCCATTATCTGTCCTGATACATTTCAAGCTTTTACCTGTTTCTCTTTCAACATTAACATTAAACTGCTTGAACACATCTAACACTTGGTCTTTAGATTTCAAAGTGTATACAAATACTTTTCTGGAATGATCATCAATGAACGTAAAAATACAATGCACCACCAAGTGATTTAGTCTTCATGGGACCACACACATTAGAATGCACTTAAGTCTAGCAAACCATATTTTCTAGATGAAGGTTTTCTTTTAAAGGAAACTCTATTTTGTTTTCTTAAGCAGCACACACAAGATTTTAAAGACATACCTTTCATTCCTGGTGCGAGCTTTTCTTTTGCAAGAATATCTAGGCCTTTCTGATTCATGTAGCCTAGTAAGTTACATTCACCACACTCTTGGTGAGGTTTTCCTGCATCATGTAAAGAGTATTGCACTTCTTTCCCCTGGCAACAACCATGGAGCCTCTAGTAAGCTTCCATTCATCATTCACCATTATAAAAATGGTTTCCATATTCTTCTTCATCAAGCTTTCCCTTGGATATCAAATTAATTCGAATGTCTATCACATGTCGAACATATTTTAGAACCAACTTACAACAATTGCTGGTCTCTAAGCACACATCTCCAATGCCTGCAATCTTACACAAACCTTTATTTCCCATCCTAATAACACTATAATTTGAAGGTGTGTAAGATAAGAAAAACTCTCTTCTCGATGTAACATGGATCGAGGCACCGCTATCAATTAGCCATTTGATTCTTGGCTTGTAAGATTAACTGCATTTTCATCACTGATGACGAAGTCATTTGAAACATAAGAAACTCTTTCCTTGTCATCTACCTTTTTACCATTGTTCTCTTTTCTTTCTTTGTTCCTTTAGCCATACTCAGCACTCACGCCTCATATGGCAGGTCTATGACAATGATAACACTTCATATATTTTCTTCCTTTGGACTTTCTTCTTGATTTTCTTTGGTTGCTTGGACCTCTACTATTGCTTCTACCTTTTTTTCTATGACAAGAGTCTCTCCCTGAAAGGATGTCGACCCCACTGATCTTTTTTTCATTTCGTCATTCAGTAGGCTGCCATTAACCAGCCCTATTGAGACAACACCGTTAGGAATTGAATTGCTCACGGATACAATCAAAGTCTATCAACTGTCAGGTAAGGAGCTGAGAAGGAATCAGGCCTGCATCTCATTATCAAAAACAATTTTCATAAATAAAGAACTGATTTACAATACCCTGCATTTCATTCAAGTGATCAGTAATAGAAGTTCTTTCTTTATATTCAAAGCTACACATTTTTTTCATCAAGAAAGGCTTTATTTGCAGCTGCTTTTCTCTCATAGAGATCTTCTAATTTTTTCCATAGAGCTTGGGTTGAAGTTTCCGTGCACACTTGGTGGTAATCATTATCATCCAACTAAGTATGGATATTTTCAGCTACTTGCCTATCTAACAATTCCCAATTATCATCAGATATGTTCGTTGGCCTAGCTGATTCTCCCAAAATTAGAGCATGATACTTCTTGCAGCAAAGAAGATCTTCCATCTTTCCTTTCCAGAGGTGGTAATAAGTTCCATTCAAACTAATCATTATGCTTGTGTTAATATCTATGACTACACAAGACAAATTTCAAACTAATAGCTCTTGATACCCCTGTTAGGGAAAGCCATCCCTTTCCTCCTTGTGCTAGCCCTCTAGGAAATAAACAAATAGAGATATACGTGGGCGGAAGCAAACAAAACAAGCAAGTAGCAATAACACAACTAGCCACAAAAAACAAACATACATATTTAACGTGGAAAACCCTTCAATGTGAAGTAAAAAACTACGGGCCAACTCCAAATAATTTTTCCACTATATCAATCAATAGGATTACAAGGTTTTTCTTCTCTAACTCAAACTAGAGGCTAACAAGTATCAAACATCAAGAGAATAACACTCTTGATTCACCACAACAAAGAGACTAGCGAGATATTACTAAAAAATGAGCTGGTGTTCATATCTCCATATCTGGAGGAGCTACATATATTTGTTGCAAAAACTGATGGCTAGATGTTAAGACATCCCCAGGAACATGCACACAAAATTTGAGCACAATCGGACCATGGTTGGCTCTCTAATGAAGCCTCTAAAACTGGCTGATGAGATTTTCTCTTTAGGAAGAAAAAATTGCACTTTTTCTCTTTTTGCTTCTCTTACCACTTAGGGGACTTTAATTTAATTAATTGGGCCATTATAATTATGCCCAATACACTTATAACCCAAAGGTCATAAGTCACACTTCTCCGCATAGAGGGATATCCCAACACCCGACAAGTATTCTGTCACTTCTCTCACTAGATCCAGTCCTGAATACCACGAAGAACTCTTGATAGCAACAACTTCATAATACTTAGAAAACAAGAATAAGGAAGAGCAATGATCTTTGGTACTTCCACCTTCAAGAAATTATGAGAATAAAAAGAGTTGTAAATGGCATACCCTTAGTACTCTCTTCTTCATCCTTGCTACCTATATTATATTCCTGCTTCTCCATGGCCCCATCCCTCTTGATTTAAGCTTCCAAAGTGCCTAATAGGTACGGTCTACTTGTAATCATCAGCATGGTCTTTCCTTGAAAGGCCTTATTTTTTCTTTCTTTTTTTTTCCTTTTTTTCGGTTTGACGGTAAGGGGTATCTTTGGACGAGCTTTATCGTCAATGGAGATTTAATTCCTTTCCCGGGCGATCTTAAGAGTGCACTCCCATATCAGCCTTGTGCATTCAGAGAAATATTTTCCTCTCAATGTTGGTCTCAAGGTTTGAATGCATGGAGTCAAGGTAGGGAGTAAACCTCCTTGACCATTAGGCCAACCCCTTGGGGTTAATAGGCATTGTATTACTGTCACAATGTCTTTCCATATAAGGCTTCTAAAGGTCCCCAGATAGGTCCTTAGTCTGGTGAAGTTGCATTTGAGTACAACACTGGCCGTAGAAAACCTTTTAGCGCCACACTGCTTTTACAGTTGGTGATCTGAACAATTTTTCTCCAGAAGTCTTCTTTGAAAAAATTACGTGGTAAAAATTCTTATTGCACTGGTCCACTCTTCTTTGTTGCTGTATAATTACCGTATCACTTACATGCAAGTAAAAGCCAGTTAGAGTGGGTTAGTTCGAATATAAGTGGAATATCATCTCCCAATTGCAATATGCAACTGACAAATATCAACAAAAACAATAGGTTGACGATGATCAAAACATGCTCATGTATCGGTTCAAGTTCTGCACCTTCGTGTTGAAGACCTAGAAAAGAACTCCCCACTGCTTTTATTAGTTGGCATAACATGAACTACTTTAAGAATAACACCTAGTTCATGTCTAATTATACCGTACTATGAAATTTAAGAAACTTTCCGGACCAAATAAGGTTTGATGAGGACAACCTTGTACCTTACTTGCCTTCCTAAGCTTGAAAATGAAAACTACCATTGTGCTTTGCAAAATGCAGAAGCAAGGGTGCTTTAATTAGGCCCCGAGTGACATGTCCTTTTCATTTTCTGTAACAATCTTAGGCCTTGATTGGTAACTCCTTTTGATTTCCTTTTTGCAGAGCCAAAATAAGTTTGGTAAGCATTTTCGTTTTCTATTACCCTTTCTGATACAAGGGCAAAACATTTTAGACTCCACGGGATCTTGAAGGTCTACGTAGGATCCTCTCTGGCAAAACTCAAAAGGTGTTTCCAAAAACAATTTGCCAGAAAGGCTTGAGGAGTTTCCTTCATTGTCAGAAAAGAAACAGTGAAAAAGAAAACACTTGTGAAAGGCCTGTAATCTCGTTATGGCTTGTGTGTGCCTCTACATTGGATGGGGTTTCGGAGGTGCCTTTTACTTTATGTGCAACATCAGCTCAATCTTCTTTCTTTGATTCGTTGCAGGTTTGCACTGGTCGTGCTTGGAAACCGGGTTATGGAGCAAAAATAACATGGACTGGTGTTTGTTTACCTAACCAAGAGGGTGGTTTCGGGGTCAAAAGATTAGAAGAATAAGGCTGCCATATGTAAGTATATGCGGATCTTTGCTCATAAAAAAGACTCAGTATGGGTGAAACAGTGTCACACTTACATAACTAAAGATGAACACATTTGGACCTTCAAGCCTCCCATAACAATGTCCTGGACTTGGTACAATATACTGAAATGATGTTGGATCGATGGGTCCAATCTAATTAGAGGGCCTAATAAGTCATACTAACGTTGACTATATATCTGACTTGGACATAAATTAATTAAATTGACTAAATAACATTATGAGCCTATTTAATTCCAGCATCCAATACACTAATTATTTGTGGTGTATAAGAGGCCTATAGACCCTAATCTCTTAACGTTGATGGAAGGTTGAGATTTGACGAGATTAGGATTGATCTCACTACTCTTTCTATATAAATATATTTTTTTTCTTGGAAGTTAGGACATCATAATTTTGATTATTCTTTTGCCTCCTAGACCAATAAAAAGATACACAGCTCTATTTCATCATCAAGAATAGAAAAAGAATATTGAAGATCAATAGCAACGGGAATATGTTTGCTTCCGCATCTTCGCGTTCCTTCATCATCGGAATAAAGGTTTTGGTAATTTATGACTTCCTTCGATTCTAGTGAGTTCGAAACTCTATTATTCTTATGTTTATACTATTGTAAGATTCTAAAGATCTTGATTTTGGGGTCAAGATGAATGATATAATCTAACATGTGGTATCAAAGCCACGTTAATCGATTGCATGAACATAGTTTTTTTTTTTTTTTGGAATGTTAACATAAAAAACCAAAAAAAAAAAAAAGTGGGCCGTGTGGGCTGTTGGTTGGCCGTGTGGCCTGTTGGGTTGGCCTTGAAGTTTGGCCTAGCAAAAAGGCCATGTGGCCTGCTGGTGTCCTGTTATTTGATCCATTCGGCCAGAGATTAGGGCTGTGGGTCGAAGCTGTTCGGCCAGGGATTAGACCTGTTGGCCATCGACTGGGCTGTTTTGGCCATGGAATTAGACCTGTTTTTCCTCCGAATTGGGCTATTTTGGCCATTTAAAAGTTGACCTGTAGCTGCTGATTGGCCTGTTTGGCTGCTAAATAAGGCTTTGTAGGTGCTTGGTCTATTTTGGCCACTAAAAAAAATAAATTAGAAGGGCTTGTGTTTTTCAATTAGGCCTTGCAAAATAAAATTTGCAAGGCCGCTTAATACCATATCTCTATTGAATCGTTTATTAGATGTATTATTAGTGACAACATATACTCCATCCATCCTACACAATTTGATCAACTTTTTTTGCAAGCAGATTAATGATTTAAATGATATATTATATGTTTCCAATTCTACCCTTTAGAGAGAGAAGGGGAAGAAAGTGAGACAAGAGAGAGAAAATGAATTAGTGAAGTATTAAACATAGAGAGAGACAGGGGCGGAGCCACCCCATGACCAGGGGGTCATGGCACTCCCCAAAATTTTGGAAAGTTCTTTTTTAATTTTCCAATAATGGATAATTGTATGTAAAATATTCATGAAAATATTATTATATTATAAAATTAATGTATTAGGATTTTGTTTTATTGTGTTTTTGAGTTTTTGTGCCACCAACCGTCACAATCTTTGTCTTTTTCGTTCCCTTCATCTGCATTTTTCCAAATTCCAAATTTCATATCTTTAGATTACAAAGAAGCATGAAGAGATCAAGGTTAATTTTTTTTTTCTTATTCTAAATTCTTATAGTATATTAACTTATATGTGACTATTGTCCTTAATACAATTAGCAATTGTTGTTGACTAACTTTAGCAACTTAAATAAATTATTTTGAATAGTAAAATTATATGATTAGTAGTCAAATTGAGCAATTTTATTTTGTACTTATCGTATTCAATTGTGACGCGAATTCTTTTATGTTAGCCGTCAAATTTTTTTACGACCTTTTTTGGTCCCCCCGATTGCATTTCCTGGATCCACTCCTAGAGAGAGAAATGAATAAAAAATGTAAAAAAGTGGCCAGGAGAGAGAAAATGAGTTGATGGAGATTTAAATGTGGAGAGAGAAATATAATTAAAAAAGTGTAAAAAGGATAAATATGTAAAAGTACCTACATAATCTTTCTTAATTTAGAAATGATCAATTTTTGTGGAACGGTCCAAAAAGAAAAATTGATCAAATTATGTGGGACGGAGGGAGTATATTTTAATATTGACTTATATTGTTGGGATATTAATGAATATAAAGTGCCAATATATTATTAATTTCAAGAATTTGTCAAAAAACGAGCTCATGCTAAACCATATGCTTCGTTTGGCATGTTTAAACTACTATAATGAACTTGAAAATAATTAATGGCTCTTACTTATTTTGTAAGTAAGCGGCCCAATGAAATTTTATTGTTTTTAATCAGTCAAGAAAATGAAAAACCAACTCATGTTACACTTACTAACTAAAAACACTAATCGGCCCAACTAAAGATTATGTTTTGAATTTTTAAACGAAAAGAAAGAAATGATAAGCTGCGTGGCTCAAATTATTTTCTGCCCAAAGGTGATATAATTCGTGCTCATGTTGCATGTAATGATTTCAAATTGCTAAGGGTCGAAAACACTTGTATGTTAGTAACCGGCTCAACAGAAGGTTATAAGTGATACATTAAATTTTCCTTTGAAAACTATTTTTGTGTATTTACCTTTTCCATACAAATTATGTGTCCCTCAATTTATTTTATTATTTCAAATGATGAACAATCTATTTCATCGTGTGGATTTCAGTACTAAGGTTCATGATTATTGTTATTATTTAGCGTATAGTCCTCCTGCAATTACTGGTCATCTTTTCTTTATTAAATCATTCAGCCGATCCAATTTAAAAAATGAAAAAAGCAGATTCGCCTAATTCTTGGAGTTATGAATTTGGATTATGCTTTACAGGTCGGCGCTCTTGCTACCCTTTTGGCTGAAAGCTTTACTGAGCAAAAGGCGGCTTATGAAACATGAGAGCGTTCTAATCGCATATCCCTAATGATTATGAAAGCTCTATTGCAACTGTAATTCGCATAGCTCTTCCGGACTCAGAATATGCTAAGATGTACCTTGCTCAAACTGAAGAACAATTTCAGGATTTAAAGGTGGCACATGCTACTACTCTTATTACTAAAATGGCTACGCTTAAGTACACTGGATCCAGTGGTTTTCTTGAGCATATTTTACGGATGAATAATATGGCTTCTCAACTGAAAATCTCGGACATGTAAATCTCTGAGGGTTTTCTCGAGCACTTTATTTGGACTTCCCTTCCTAAACAGTTTGTTCCTTTTAAGATCAACTACATCACACAGAAAGAGAAGTGAAAGATGAGTGAGTTAATTTTTATGTATGTCCAAGAAGAAGAGAAGCTAAAATTCGAACAACTTGATGATGCTCGCATTGCCATAACTGGTCCACTAAAGGAAAATGAAAGAAATTTGGCAAGGTTGCGTGCAAAGCAATCAGAGTGTTCCTGTAACTATGACTGATAAGCAAGCTTTCTAGTACCAACAGTTCTTCTGGCCTCAAGTGTAACTTTTGTAGAGCTAAAGGATATATGAGGAAATAGTGGCAGAAATTTCAGAGAATAGTTGGAAAAGAAAGGTAATTTATTTATTATTTGTATTCGTTATGAATCTTATAAAATTGATGTTCCTTTAAATACATGGTGGGTTGATACAAGTTCAACTGTGCACATAACTAATTCATTGCAGGGATTCATTTCCATGAAGAAGCTAAACAAAGGGGACCGTAATGTGCTAGTAAGAAATGAAGAGAAAATTGAAGTTGAAGTTGTAGGAGCTCTCCGTTTAGTTTTGGAGAATGGTTCCAATTTAGATCTAGTTGATACTGGTTATGTTCCTAGTATGACTAGAAACTTTACGTCTCTTTCAAAACTTGATGCTTATGGATATTCGTTTAAGTTTGAAAACAAAGGCTTGTCTCTTTTCCTTTACTCTAGAGCTATTGGTTCTGGTTTGTTGGAGGGAAATCTCTACAAATTATGTTTGGACGCTTCTTTTATTGAATCCTTGAAATTAATGAAGGTGAATGATGTACTTGTTAAAAGTTGTGGTGAGAGAAAACGAAATAATAAAAATTTTGCTAAATTGTGGCATGAACGTCTAGGTCACATGTCATGAGGCAGAATGGAAGGCTTCATTAAGGATTAAATTCTTCATTCTTTATATTTTTCAGTTTTTGACGCATGTATTGAATGTAAGGAAAATTTATAAAAGCCAATAAATGTGGTACTACCCGAAGTACGGGACTCTTAAAGGTTATCAAAATTGACATTTGTGGACATATCCCTACACTGGGTATTGATGGTCATAGCTACTTTATCACCTTCATTGATGACTATTCTTGTTATGGATATGTTTAAGTCATTCATGAAAAATCCGAATCACTTGCCTTGTTTAAGACTTACAAAGCTGAAGTTGAAAATCGAAGATTAAAGTTGTAAGATCTGATAGAAGAGGGGAATATCATGAAAAATTCTCTTAAACGGGTCATAATCCTAGTCCTTTTGTGTTGATTTTGGAAGAATGTGGCAACGTTGCTTAGTACACAATGCTTGGTATGCCCCAACAAAATGGTGAAGCTGAAAGACAAGTACCAACATCGATATGGTACGAAGTATGATATGCCAAAGCATTCTACCATAGTTTTTATGGGTTGAAGCACTTAAAATAGTTGTGCATATTCTAAACAGGGTTCCCAACAATCTGTGCCTAAAACCCTTTTTGAATTGTGGAAACAGAGGAAACCAAGTTTCAGACATTTTCATGTGTGATGTTGTTTAGGTGAAGCAAAAGTTCACAATTCACGTACTAAGAAACTTGATCCCAAGGCCATTGTCATTTTATAGGTTACCCTGAAAGGTTTAAGGATTTCAGATTTTACTGTCCATCACAAAACACTAGAATTGTTGAAATATGTAGTGTTTTTTTGAAGATGTTGAGTATAGTGGGAATAGTACACCCAAAATAATATACCTTGCGGAAATTCATGACCGTGTTTATGTTCCTGTTAGTCATAAGGATGGTGCATTATTATCTCATATGGAGGATATAGATGCACCTGAGGTAGTACCTAATGATACGTCACCTATTATGAATCATGCCAACGATCAATCTCTTCAAAGGTCAGGAGGAGAGAGACAAACAACTATCTTTAATGACCATATTGTGTACCTAAATGAGACTGACTATAATCTGGGAATAGAAAATGATCCAACGTCCTTTAAAGAAACTATTATGAGCGATCACTTAACTCGATGGCTTGAAGCCATGAAAGATGAGTTAGAGTCGATGAAAATAAATGAATTTTGGGACCTTATTAATTTGTCTAAATGGGCCAAAACTGTTGGCTGTAAATGGGTCTACAAAATGTTAAAAGATACAAGGACAGACACTTCGCTAAAGGTTGCACTGAAAGAGAGGGGATAGATTATAATGAAATAATTTCTCCTGTGTGGAAAAAGGATTCCTTTCGAATAGTCTTGGCTTTAATGGTTCATTACGAATTAGAGTTACATTAAATGGATGTAAAGATTACATTTCTTAATGGTGACTTGCATGAAAATGTCTATATGATGCAACCAGAAGGGTTTATGGTTGAAGGCAAAGAATACATGAAATGTTGGTCGAAAAAATCCATATATGGATTAAAGCAAGCCTCTACACAATAATATCTTAAGTTTCATGAAGTTTCATGATGTGATTAGTAAACTTGACTTTAATGAAAATGCACTAGACTAATGTATATATCTAATGATCATTGCGAGTAAGTTCGTCGTTCTAGTTTTGTATGTAGATGATATCTTACTTGTTAGTAATGATATGCATATGTTGCATGAGACCCAAAAAATTTCTTTCTAACAATTTTGATATGATAGATTGTGGAGAGGCCTCTTATGTTATAAGCATTGAGATTCATCGAGATAGGTCTCGTGTAATATTAGGCTTGTCCTAAAGAGCCTATATTGATAAGGTTCTCAAAAGGTCCAACATGCATAGCTGCGCTCCTACTATTGCCCCTGTTATTAAAAGTGACAAGTACAGTTTGCTACAAGGTCTTAAGAACCAACTGGAGCTAGACGAAATGAAGCGTATTCATGTGCCTCAGCAATAAGGAGTCTTATGTATGCTCAAGTCTGTACTTGTCCAGATATACTGAGTAAACCCAGGAATGGGTCATTTGAAAGCAGCCAAGAAAGTCATGTGTTACTTACAGGGTACCAATGATTTTATGCTTAACTATAGGAAGTCAGATAACCTTAAGGTTATTGGTTATTACGATAGATTATGCATGGTGTGTAGACACCCTTGAGGTTATTGATTAAGTACCTTGTTGTGAGGGAAAGAATCCAGAATCAAATAGTGTCTATTCAACATATCAGTATCACTGCTATGTCGGCGAATCCCATGACAAAAGGTTTACCACTCAGTGTCCTTTGAGAACATGTTGCTAGCATGAATTTGGTTGATAGCTTTTCCTTATAAATGATGAGAATTTGATTTGAGACATTCGTTTATGTTATCACATTATGTTTGGATTCTGGATATTATGCTTATGGTTTGTTACTTGTTGTTAAAGTGCACATTTGAATTATTTTGAAACAAACACTCCTATAAGGATCTCATGAACTCGTTTATGTTGTTGTTTATTAATTATGGAATGATGCAGTTCATGTTTATTAAGCTGTTTGACTGTCATATTTGGCAAAAGTTGTAAGTTTTTTCCCGGAGAATGGTTTCGTGACATTGAGAGACACATATACTACTTTTGATTTGGTCTTAGTATTTTTGTTAAACTTGGCCTAGGTTATGGATGTTTTGTTCGATTTCGTTATATCAAAACTTATGAGACTAACTTAAGTATAACCCTTGGCCAAGAGGAAGGATGTTGGATTTGATAGGTCCAATCCAATTAGGTGGCCTAATGGGTCATAATAATATTGACTATTCATTTGACTAAGACATTAATTAATTAATTTGGCTAAATAACATTCTGGGCCTATTTAATTTTAGCATCCAATACACTAATTATTTATGGTGTATAAGAGGCTTATAGACCCTAATCTCTTAACTTTGATGGACGGTTGAAATTTGAAAAATTTAGGCTTGATCTCACTACTCTCTCTATATAAATATCTCTTTTCTTGGAGACTAAGGCATCATACTTTTTGGCTACTTTTTTGCCTCCTAAACTAATGGAAAAATACACAACTCTATTCCATCATCAAGAATAGAGAATAGTAGTGAAGATCAATACCAAAGAGGACACATTCGCTTCCGTATTTTCGCGTTCTTTCATCATCAGAATAAATGTTTTGGTAATATATGGCTTCTTCGATTCCGGTGAGTTCGAAACATGTTATTCTTATGTTTATGCTGTTCTAAGATTCTAAAGGTCTTGATTATGAGTGCCAAGGTAAATGATGGATAATCGAACAATTGAGAGCCAAGATATGGCAGCAGTGTACAGGGTTTTTTTGAATGGCCAGTTCATTTGGTTATGGCTCCACAATTGGATGCTTAGTGGTTCGCTTCTTACGAAATATGGGGAATCATATCAATTATGAATTTGGCATAGCAATGAACGTTAATCTGATGCAAAGCATAGAAGATGGGCAATGCAACTTCCACCAGCTAGATCATAAGCCTTAAGTGTTTGGCATGAGGTGTTCAATTGCATTACCTTAGTGTCATAAAGAAGATAGAGTGGTTTGGTTACTCTAAAAAGTAGAAGCTTTTCCATAAAATCAGCTTGGAATGCATTAAGGACTAAAAATGACTTGGTTCCTTGGTGGAAGATCCTTTGGTTTAGTGGCAATGTTCCTCGACGTGTTGTTATAATGTGGATGTTATGTAAAGGGCGACTAAGAACCAAAACCAAACTTTGAAACTGGAATTAGCATTTTAGATGGCACATGCTCCTTATGCCTTGCGCACAAGGAAGATGAGGATCATCTGCTTGGAGCTGTGTATATTTAGTCTTTCTAGGCTGAGGTGCCACTGAAGTTCAAGATTACCATTAATTGGCATCTTTGGAGGAATCTGTTAAATTTGGCCGTTCAAAAGTTTGGGGATAAAAGCTTCCAAGCTCGGATAAAGAAGCCAACTCTGGCAGTAACAATCAATTCGGTTTGGTATGAGAGAAATACAAGAACCTTTGTGCATGAACAATGATCAGTGGAAGAATGTTTGCAGCCGATTAAGGATTAGATTCAAATGAGATTTAGAAGTTGGAAAGAAGTCCCATCCCAGAGTGTAAACCAGCAGATTGTGTCAGGCAAAGGGGGATTTGTGGGGACTTCTTGAAGACAAGGGTATCCTAGATTATAAAGAGCAGTTGAGTGTACTCTGTTTTTGCTTTGATTTGTGATGTTTTTTTTTTTGTTTTTTAGAGAAAGAGTAGAAATATATACCCAGATATGAAACAGTCGAATATACAAGAGAGAAATTAGTACCCTTCGTCAGGGCTCTTTCCAAAATACTAAAACTGACGATAATAAAAACTAATGATAACACATTGACTACAAGAATCAAAAACACCACAAGTAGATCAAGCAGCATCGCTGCGTCGGACAGGTTGTGTCGCAGAAACCCACTCCTGACAAAGCCCACCAGATCGTGAGACAAAAGCTGCTAATGATGACGAAAGCCGGAGAGTACTGGCCTTTCCTTGGGTGGCTAGCACTGAGTGCAAACCCTTGCAGTTAGGTAGAACTGTACACAAAAAAACGGAAGAAGTCGAACATTCTTTAATTGCTGCTGTCAACTGCACCAGAAAGGAACAATCAGGGAAGAGGAAAATAATATGATAATGTTTTAGCTTTAAAGCCCAATTGAGCGCGATATTTAATGCTGACTGAAATGCATGAAATTGGTCCCCAGCTGTGAGTGTATCAATGGTCGCACCAATTGGGGTCCATGCCCCGTTAAACAGAACTAACCCCATTCCAAAGCTGCAGTCAGCGGGTGAGCCTAAAACCGAAATGGAGCAGAAAACAGGGGAAGGTGGTAGTGGACATGCGCAATTCTCTGAAAAATAGATGTAACATAACGGAGGATAAAAATGTTCGTAGCAGTCAACGAAAGCTGATGGGCATTCCCGATCTGAGTCTTGTACATGATGCCAGTGAGTGTGAAAGGTGGGCTTGCCAATAATGCAGTGCAGTAAGGAATGAGTCTGTGTGATGATCAGTCCCGCACAAAAATTTTTGGCACCGAAAATCGTTGAATTGCGGCCTAGCCAAATATTCCAAAGGATAGCTGAAATGCATACAATTCGGAGTAAGGCGTTGCTGGCAGGAGTAAGGTTTGACAGCAGACAACGAGCGAACCAGCGGGTGGCAGAGGTAGTAGGTCGCATGAAGGCGTTGCGACCTAAGAAGAATGCCCAAATTGGCTGAACTTTTTCACAATCAAGAAACAGGTGTTCAGGTGTTTCTGGCTGTGACAAGCATAACGGACATGAGACTTGTACCGGGCAATGGCGTTTAAGAAGTTCAGGCAATAGAGGCAGACGAGCGTGGCTGAATTGCCATAAGAAAATTTTGAGCTTTTCTGGGATCGGAATTCTCCAAAGTCGAGACCAAAAGGTTGCGGGTAGCACAGAGGCAGAGGCAGGGCGTTTTGACAAAAAACGGTAGATCGCAGCAACCGGGCAGCTGTTGCCTTGACTAAAAGAACCGAATAAGCAGTCTGGCGTGCCTAACGGTAATAAGCAGAGCTGCAGAATGTTAGGGATGAGGGTGTCAGGGAAGGTGTGTAGGAGCTTATCTAAATCCCAGGTGGAAGTATTGGCAATGAGCAAGTTAGAGATCATCCAAGAGGTAGTAGTGCTAGTACGATATTGCTGTAAGATATTTGGCGGGGCGAAAGGTAGCCACCAATCCATCCATACCAAAATCGATCTCCCATCGCCAATCTGCCATTGCACTCCTTGTTTAAGGATACGTTGCCCAAGAAGAACACTTCGCCAAATCCATGAGCAGGAACGGGGCTGAGTAAGGTGTAGAAATTGGCGCCGAGCAAAATATCGGCCCTTGAGTACCCGAGCCACTAAACTTTGTGGATTGGTCTAAAGCTTCCAAGCCTGTTTAGTAAGTAAGGCCTGATTGAAAAGGCGAAAGTCACGGAACCCTAGACCGCCATGCTTTTTCGGTAGACACAGGGAAGGCCACGCTAACCAATGAATAGAGTGTCGCATAGCCTCGCCTGACCACCAAAACCGGGCCAAAATTTGGTCAAGTTGAGTACAAACAGCCACTGGGAATTTAAACACAGACATATAGTTAACAAGTAGGGAGGAGAGAACTGAAGTAATAAGAGTGGCACGGCCTGCTTTATTTAGTAAAAGTCCAAGCCAATGTGCACAGCGGTCCTGAACCCGTTGCACTAGAGATCGAAAGATTTCATTTTTTTGATTTGTGATGTATATATTTGTAACTGAGCATTGATTTATCAATAGACCTTTCACCAAAAAAAAGAAAAAAAAAAAGAAATAGACACCACATTACTCATATACTCTTCTACCACGGTTCCATGATTATAATAAAGACCATAATTTGCCTTAGAGGACCACCAAAGCAAAATGATTGGCATGAATCGACTCTAATCATCAACAATCCTATCAGTGACCATTTAAGACACGTGCTTGAGCCTCCGAGGTGGACAGCAGAACAAAGCCCTCAACTTTTCGAGATTCCGCATAAGCCAAGGTAGCAGTCATCGAGCGAGTCTTCTTCCACTCCAATGAGTAACAATTCCATCCAAATTTCTTGCTCACTGTACGCAAAGGGGAGACCTCTCCATGGTAGGATATACAATCAAGATATATTACACGGAACCTAAAGTAAATATGAATATTGGAAGGCGGAGAGAGGCAAATCTCCATTCTATGTTTCATGAATGTTATTAGTGACATCGGTTTTGGGTCATGACCATTAGGTGATATTTTACGGTCGGGTCTGTAATTTATCTGTCAATAGGCGCTATAAGTGTCTGTCGGTCCATAGAGCTAGCATCGCTATGACAAGTATAGTAAAAAATATAAAGTAGTTTAAGACCAATATTCTTAACCATCTAAGAAATGTCAATATATTATTAAATAATCGTTGCCTCTCTTAAACCCCTCCTCTTATCACCTCAGGAAATGGTCATAAATAATCAAGATCACGACAATATTTGCTCGAAGTGCCGCGTAATTTCAGAGCAGTGGAGGGAGAAGAACGCGCCCATTGAAAATTTTCGCCCATTACCGTAGTACTCAAAAGCTTTTTTCCTATATTTAGCGGTCATTGTAACCCAAGATGATAAATATTTCTTATTCTTTTCTTCCCATTTCCTCAATCATCTTTTCTCTTCTCTCTCAAACAACCACCTCTTTCCAAATGCCCTTCGCTCCTTGAAATTCCTCTGTTCCGGCATACCTACGACCTCCAAGTAGCAATAACGTAACTGGTACAAAGTGTGTAGTCAAACCATGAAAAGGATATGTGTAGTACAACCCGTATGACTCTAGAAGTGCACAAACAAACAAATACACACACATAAAATGACTCCAACTAGCCATACAGCCCTCATTATCTACGCTTTAGGTCTACTTTCTTTCAGTTGTAGCACCCAAACTTATCGTTCAAGGAATGGTGCGCTGATAAAGGGGTAAAGCTCCCAAAGCTTCACGTTCTTCTCGCTCCCTCTTCACCTGGAAAACACAAGACAAGCAACCATTACCCAAGTTTTCCAGTATATATAACCAACCATGTTGTAATTCTTGTAATAACAACCCCCCGCCCCACCCCCCGCGCGCGCGCAGTCGCGTCATCTCTTCCTTCATCTCCCAAGTCTCCAATCATGTGGTTACCACTTATATTCTATTAGTGTCAACAAAAGCATCATATTCTGTGTCTTAAACCATAAAAGAAATCCGCAAAAGAACTATAAGATACCAATCGAGAGCATAGTGCAAAACCAAACTAGTATTGTCGAGTTAGTTAGGGAGACAATAAAGCCGACGGGCAACAATTTACAACATGGCTGGCAGTTCTTCCAAAAAAATCCCACAGAATAACCCAGGAGAAACCAATTAGCATAGCCATTTATTTGACAAATCAAACCAGGACTCTTCAGCTCAGGAATAGAATTGAACGCAAATAGATCCCAGAGTTTGGAGACAAATGAAATGACATGGTACGCTGACATGAAACAAGTGATTTGGATCTGAAACAACGCAAACAAGCACGTAAGCACACACTTCTGCAAGTGTGTGCACACACGATTTATGTAATACTTGTAGAGATGGAAAGAGTGCCAGGTTGACCCAAGCACTTGGGCCCACATGCGTGTGTCTGTGTGGGCGTACAACATGCTTGTGGTTGTTAATTGTGTGTTAGGTTATATGCAATTAAGCATATAAGAGCAGGCACGTAAAAAACTTGCAAAACATAACCAGGTATACGATGAATATAACAGAAGTTTGCCCAGACTCACCAATTTTTTTTCCCAGACAAGAATTCAAATCTAAAGATACATACTCATTTCCAAAATACACCCACACGCACATACGAATACATACATCCATATAGTTTAATCAAATTACCTCTTGTAATGCCCTGATTTAGTACCTCACGCACCAAGCTTTTGTGTTAAGAGAACCACTTACTTATATGAGAACCTATACTACGAAGTCGAGCAAACATCAACAGCTGCATCAGATCAAACTATATTGACACACTTTCATGTAAAACAAGAACTGCTAGAACTTAGAAGCCTACGATGAGCCAAAACAGCACAATCAGCACCAATGTACAGGACAACATTTTAGTTTAATTGCCCAGAATCAAGGACAGTTAATTTTATCTTAAGGAAAAAAATGACAAATCCTTGGCAATGAGAGAAAACGACTTGATAAGACGGGAAAGTTTTGGATAAAAGCACTTACAAGAGTTAACATATCCTGAAGATAGCTTCTAAATGGTGTCTGCATTGCCTGTACAGAAAATAACAAGAGTGCATCAGACAGTTGAAAAAACTAGAAGAAATAGGCTTCGAACAGAGGAAATCTGCAGGACATTTGGTGTGGGGAAAATTACCAATCATATCTAAAAACATCACCTATCAATCGACTTTCTTTTCTTTTCCTTTTCATATTCTGATTTGTTTGACCATTCAAACGCACATATCATGTATAGCAACTCAAACAAAGCAGTGAACAATAAGCCCAGATTGTGTTTTATGAAAAACAGACCTAGCTCCTTCAACGAGAAAGTTCCAGGAACATCGTAGAACAATATTGACTTGGCGCTACACACTAGTTCAGTCTCACCTTTACAAATAAACATGTGGGTTAAGGACCAACTCGAAATTCACATGTAAGCTCACATCTCATAATAACCCTCTATACCTTATTTCAAAACCTCAAATTACCAAATTTTGTCTTGGTTGTCATACCTATTTTGGTGCTGAAGATCACTTCAAAGCTTGTTTCTCTTTTATGCGGATTTAGCAACTTGCTGAAGGTTGTAAATGCTATACTTTTAACGACTATACCATTATAGCAATTCCCAAAACCCTATAGATGTAGAAGACCACGAAACTTCAGCTCACCAGGAACTCAAATTTTCTAGATTTCACAAATCTAATCTCAATAGAAAAGAAAAATCTCATTCCTTCTCTTTTTACCCAAAAAATTTCAATATCCAGACACAACATGTCCCATTTCTCCATTTCTACAGATATATAATCACCTGCTCCCTCTAGTTCATTTGATTTCCCGCCTTTAGGCTTTTTACAAATTCCTAAGATAGACATAGTCCACGGACACATTGACTTCCCTCGTTGTTTTACACTGTACTTAGCTTGTGTCTACAGTCACTATTGGAGTCCAATATATCCAGAATATCGTAAAAAAAGTACTACATAAACCTTCGAATCAGCCTTTCCTAAGATTTCGAACCTGGAGGTCGTCGGGGAGGTACTCGTGCTTCATGGAGAGGTCCATGGCGCGCTTGAGGCGCTGGTTCCGGGCGTCGACGACCTCGCGCGGGAGGCGATTCAGGGCCTCCTTAATGTCCAGGTCGTACATGGGGTCGTACAGGTCGTCGTAGCGAAGGCCTGTTCAAACGCCAATTCTTGCGGGCATGACGAAATAACGAGGAGGAAGTGTGTACAGAAAGGAAATAAAACTGATGGTGTTTTCAGAGGAGTACCGTATTTGCGGAGGCGGTTGGAGATGGTTCGCTTGTGGAGGGCGGCTAGCCAGTTCCTCTTTGGGTCGACCATCCATTTCATCAGCCACGACGCCATCTCTCTCTGCTTCTCTTCTCTTGCCTTCTCTTCAAGTGTCTCTTCTCCAAACTCTAGAACTCTCTTCCTCTTTCTTTCTTTATTTAAATTTTTTATTTGTTTCGAGAAGAGAGTTTTTACCAAAAAAAAAAAAAAAAAAATTTTTTTTGATTAAATAGCTAATAACCCCTCTGGCCTCTACTTTATACGTTATGCGATTTATAAGAATCAATTTCAAACTTAAATACTAAATTCCTCCACAGTTACGGAATCTGGGCACAATTGACAAAAAACATCCAAGTTAGCTGTGTTTTTTAGGAGAAACATATGGCGCCCAAAATGTATTTTTTAAGACCAAAATGCCCTTCTACTTACTTTATAACACCAACTCCACCCCTTACCTTCATTTCTTCCCCTACCAACCTTCTAGCAACCTCTTTGCTT